>CM030368.1:200516771-200898294 GCA_017893485.1 Hemerocallis citrina | reverse complement strand
ATTTTATGGTTAATTAATTACATGTTTTGGCATTAATAACATGTTTTGGCATTAATTAATTACATGAAGCTACAGTCGTTTTTTTTTATTTTTTATTTTCTACTCGGACGGCACATTATGTGCCGTCCCATATTTTAATATTAATAGAAAGCTAAAATTTAGCTTTCGACGACTGCAGCAAAACTACGATATCTATATCTATTTATCCATATATCCATATTTTACCATTCAACGACTACAGATGCTCTAACAGAAGCCGCAGTTCTCGCCTATATTTAATGCAATTTTACTTTGAAAATTTTGTCTAATTCTCGAACTAGCCCAAATATGAAATGATCTAAGGTCGCAGTTGGGAACTGCGACATCGAAAAAATACATTTTTGAAGAGGCTGCAGTTGGGAACTGCGGCCTCACAATCGAAAAGGCCGCAGTTCGCAACTACGGTCTATGATGAATGGTCTATCTTTGAAATTATTTTAGAAAGTGATCTATTTTGAAAATTAGTTTAAAAAAGTGACCCATTTCGGGGAAAAACTCTCCAAAGTTGCAATAGCTTCTAGTGCATACTTGCTAGCCATTGCTGCTCTTCTTCCAAAACAAAATTTCAACCAAAAAATGACCCAGCAATCAAGCCCGTCTCTCTTTCCGCCAGCGGTTGGTGGCGACAATTATAACTTCCAGTTCGCCTTCAACTCCGCTACCTTCTCTGACCGTGTGCTCAAAGTCGTGATTTTGGCTGACGTGTTCGGGCCCACTTCCGACGGCGAGCGGGCCCCACCTCGGAAGCGTAGGAGGAAGGAAGATGATGATGGAAATGATGATGATGATGATGATGATGATGATGATGCCATTGCCACCAACAAGAACGATAAAGGTTGTTCCCTTTTATTTTGATCGTCTTCAATGAACTGTTTTTTTGTTCTTTCTTTGTTCTCTGTTTAAGATTTTAATTTTTTGTTGTGCATTTGCATTGATGTATTATTGTGGTTTGAAACTCAAATCGTCAGTGTTTTTGCTGTTGATCGATGGCTTTGGAATGTAAAATAGGCCTAGGTAATACAAACAAGCAACTTTAGAGCATACAAAGACTTTGGAATATGATTTCCGGATGCTGGATTGAATAATATTTTTCACGACTAAGGCTTTAATAATACGGCCGTGGTCTGCTGTTAATAGCACCTGCGTGGAAAACAGATCAAATTGGCTAGTCATATTTTAATTTTTAATTTTTTATGTTTTTTAGTGTTAAAAAACATGTATAGGCCTCGAACCCGGGGGGTCGAGACCTAGCCACAAATTTTGTCCTCCACCCCTATACCATTCAAGATATTGCTCGGTGGTTGGCTAGTCAATACTCTATACTAAAAAAAGAAAGTATGTGTTTTACATATGCAAATCGTCGTAACACTAATTCTGTCGATTATAGTAAGGAAAGACTTCTTCATGATAACAAAGAAGGTGTTTTCCACATGGGCCACTCACAAATGTTCAAGTTCCATGTAACTCGCTGACAAATCACTATTTCCATATAACATCAACAATGTTGGGACCGTTCTAAAAAACTACTTATGTTTAGTCTCTATTACTTTAAACCTAATCAAGTCCTAACCAAGTTGCCAAATGACATTGTTTGGTATACGGATTGGAGGATTCCTTGATATTTGAGGGTGAGATTCAAAATTGCCAGGAATATTGCATTACCGCATTTGTGATAATGCATTGTATTCCCAGAAATCCTCTATTGTTGTATTTGTTTAGTTATTTATTTTTTTGGTATTGTGTGGTTTTTTAGGCAATTGACAAATCTCATGGTTTTAGGGGGAAATTTGAATTCTTCCTGACAAAGAATTTAGATTTCCATGAGAATCCCTGATGTAAAACTAACCATAAATAGAGAATTTTCAAGATTCTTAATGGATTAATTTACCAACACGTAGTGCGGATCAATGTTAGAAATTTTAAACAGTTAATCGGTTTGATGAATTTTCAAGAACTGAATCACGTTTAACAATCCCAATTAATAATTCAATTCTAACAATCAATAATTAAATCTCTAAGTATTCTTAGCAAGTAAAAGATTCAATATTAATTCGTATTTTAATCAAGCAAGTGGAACCCTCAATCTCAAAAGTTGCGGTCGACAGTTAAATTGAATAATATAATAGAGATCATAAAGTAGTATAACACAAATATTTGAGAATTGGAAAGAGTATACCGAGGGTTCGAAGAACTCAGCGTAGATTTCGGATTGACAGCGATGCAGAACACAACACTAAGCAACAGTAAGAGAGAGCAGCAACAAATCAGCAAGGCCAACAGCAAGGGCGACGGTGGCGGCATCGTTGGAAGAGGGCGGCGACGGGGGTCGGCACGGCGAAGTGGGTCGACGGTGGTGTCGATGGAGACAGAGAACAGGGGTGTGGGTTTTGGGTTTGGTGCTCGGATAATGTCGATGGCAGGGAAGAGGGTCGGGGTGCAGTTCCTGGGTGACTGGCGGCATCGACGAGGGGTCGGCGGCGCAAGGGGGTGGCCGGAGTGGGGTAGCAGCGGGGGGAAGGTGTCGGGAGGTAGAGGAGGGGAGGAAGGGAGACGGTGGTGGATCTGGGGATGGTGACGGCGATGTTGGAGGTCGAACGGGGGTGTTGTCGAGGTCGCGACATGGGGGTGCTAGGGTTTCGGTCGGGGTTGGGGTAGGAGGATGAGGACGATGGGAGAGAGAGAGGTTTTGGATTTGGGGATTAGGGTTTGGGTAATTTTATTTGGGGGATTTTTAATTTGGAGGTAGATTTTAGAGTTAATCACTAACCCTAAAATTGTATTAGGATTTATCACAAATCTTAATGATGTAAAACCAACCCTAAAATAGAGAATTTTCAAGAATTTTAATGGGTTAATTTTACCAACATGAAAGTGCTGATCTAAGTTAGAAATTTTTAACAGTTAACAGGTTTGATGGGTTTTCAAGAATTGAATCAAATGTAACAGTCCCAATTAATAATTCAACCGTATAATCAATAAGTAAATCCCTACGTGTTTTAGCAAGTAAAAAGTGCAATACCGATTCGTACTCTAATCTAGCATGTGGATCACTCAATCTCAGTATTTTGTGGTCGACAGGCAAATCAGATAATATGCTAGATAATATGGCAGTAAAACACAAATACTTAATAATGGAAAGATTATACCGAATGTGAAGAAACCCAGCGTAGATGTAGGAGCAGACAGCAACCAAGATCATAGCAACACAGGGAGCGAAGTCAGCAACTACGCCAACGCAGTGGGCAGATCAGGTCGACGTGGCTTGTTGGCGGCGAGCGGGGGCGGCGTCGCCGGCGAGGTGCGGCGGTGACGGCAGAGGCGCACGGGGCGGCGCTGGTGAGGGAGTGCGGTCGAAGCTGTGGAGATCTGGGGGACGAGGGTTTTGGTTGACGAGGAGAGAGGAGTGGAGGGATGGAGAGGTTTGGTAGTGGTGGTGATGGGTCGCCGGAGTTGGGGTGCGGGATTGGGTGGCGACGGGAACTGGGGATGGGTCGCCGGAGTAGGCTGTGGTCGAAGGTGAAGAAGGAGGGATGGATTTGTGGGTTTCGGGGCTGATGTTGGTGGCAGGAGAGGGAGAGGGCGATGGAGATCTGGTGGGTTTGGGGATCGGGGTAGGGAGAAGGATGGGGAAGATGACGATGGGAAGTGGTGGTGAGTTGAAGAAGAAGGAGAAGAAGAGGCGGCGGGTATGGGAAAGAGGATTAGGGTTTGATTAGGGGATTAGGTGTTGGATTAGGGGATTATGATTTGTATTGGGGATTTTTAAGTGGGGATAAATTTTAGAATTAATCACTAATTCTAAAACTAGATTAGGATTTATCATAAACCCTAATTTGTATCTCAGTTGTATCACACAAAGGAGAGAGAGGAAGAGCAAAAACTCAACACAAATTTTTAATCAATAATGGCATGCTTTCTCATTAATCTCAAGGCCTTTAAATAGGCTCAAATACATCTTGAAACACATCTCCAAAATATTCTCAAAATCTAAAAAAATTACAAAAAGATTACATATGGCTATAATTGCCAGAAATAAAAAATGGTAATAAAATAAAAATCCTAAACTGGAAAGATGTCCTCATCACTTAATAATTTGGATCTCACTTGTATCACACAAAGAGAGAGAGGAAGAGCAAAAACTCAACACAATTTTTTAATCAAGAATGACATATCTTTTCTCATTAATTTCAAGGCCTATATATAGGCTCAAAACAAATAAAGATACAAATCTCAGAATATTCTCAAAATCTAAAAATACAAAAAAAAGATTACATATGGCTATAATTGCCAAAAACAGATATGGCACTGAAATAAAAATCCTAACTAAATAAGCAGCTGTCCTAGACGATGCCTGCGCTGATAGAAACGCCCGAATCGTCTTGAACCGATGTCCTCATCAAAGATTTTTTTTTGGTAAAATTACCCTTGTTCTGAACATTCTCTCATATTTTAACAGCGAATAACCTGTTTGAGGTGTGACAAAAAATGGAGTGTGCTCCATATTGTTAGTGAGATATGGAAATAGCGATAAGTGAGTGAGTTATATGGAAATCTAAAAGTTTGTGAGTGATCCATGTGGAAAAAAACCCAACATACAAATATAGGAGCAAATGGGTACATATTTCTGCATACTAGCTTGACACGTTTGATGGATGTATGATCTATATGGATGATTTATGCAGAGAACTTTTTTAAAAAGAATAAAGATTATATGCTTTCCCACATATTTTGTATGTAGGGTTCTATGAGCTTATTCGACATTACGAGCCCATTCATGGAAAGGGTAGGATCTACTCATCGAAAAAGTTTTTTGGTTGAGCGGGTATCATTATAGGTTGGCTTCACACTCACGATGAATGTTAGCTTCAAATGTGTTCGGGTTTATAATAGTAAAGATACTCTATGGGCAAAGAATCAAACTGATAAAGAAATAAACATTTCTTTATTGTTAATTGTTATACTGATATTTGTTTTTTTTCCCTATACTCATTGCTACCCTTACCATGGTAGCATGGTCTACCGTGCATGTTTCTTTTACTTTTCTTATAGTGGATTTGGTATGGCATGTTTTCATGTCTTCAGAAAGTATTTTACTTGTAAAATGACAACTGAGCTCATTAGGAAGTATGTTTGCTTCATGGTTTTGAGCAAAGTATCTCGCGTTTGTCAAGTTGCATTTTTTTTCCTTCCTGTTTTTCTTTCCTCCACAAAATTTCCTGATGATATGGCATAATTTATCTGATCAACAACAGTTTCATTTATCATAAGATTTTATAATATTATTGTTAACTTGGTGAGTAATTTTTCATTGCAGATGATGAGCCCCTAGAAAGAAATGAAACATCTTATTCTGTAGATTTTCGTAACATTTTGAGATTTGAATTGTTCCATGTCAGTTCTGCTATCTTGGCTGCAAAAAGCCAATTCTTTTTCAAGGTAAGATTTGTTTACTATTTATGTGCTGACTTCCATGGGATACTTATCAAAGAGTTGACACCCTTATCAGTTCATTGCTTGAAGGCTTAAGATCTTTGATCTCCAACTTGTCTGCTCACTCTTGTTTTCTACTTTTTATGTGTCAGCAATCTCTCTCTCCCTCAACTCACACATGCACACCATGCGAACAATTATAAACCCACGCAATAGCAACAACACATAATTATTACATTCTTTCTAGTTCACTTTTCAAAAAATTACTCAGTTCATTTAATTTTATTTATTTGTTAGCTTTTCTCAAATGGGATGCGAGAATCTAACCAAAAGGATGCTACTTTACAAATCAATGCATCAGGTAAGTCGAGTCATATTGTGCAATAGACTTGTATCTATATGGGTAGTCATAGTTGTCTGTTGCTTAAATATTGTATTATTGTAATTCATTGTTTGTTTTGCCATTATTCTAAATAGTTCCATCTTAAATATGTCAAATTAAACAATATATTTCATCGCTACTGGTTTATGTTTTAATTTCTAATGCAATTGGTTTTATGCTTTTTTTAAAATAAACTGTCAATTCTCTAATTTAAGCTATTTTCACGTTTTTATAGTTAGTAACAAATCTCCTTATTGTGATAAGTTTAAGGAGTTTAGTAGATACTTAAAACTTTGGTTACCACGGTATGCTTTTGATTAGAATTGTCCTCTCATCTTTTAAAATTGGAAGCATTTCAGTAGTTATTTTTGTATTGGCACAAACAGAGGAAGCTGCTTTCAAGGAACTCCTGCGCTTTATGTACGGTCACAAGTTGGCGTCTACATCTCATCCATTTGTGTTAGATCTTGTGATGATTGCAGACAAGTTTGAGGTTCCTTCTTGCAAGGATTACTACAGTCAGCTGGCCCTGTGTTTGCCTATGACTGAAGAATCTTCTCTATTATATCTTAACCTTCCATCAAGTCTTGCAATAGCATCCAACATACAACCTATGACCGATGCTGCCGAAGAGTTCCTCTTAAATAAATATAAAGACATAGTAAAGTGAGCAGCCGGAAAACCTCAACCACTTAATAAATTTGAACTCAAACCCACTCCACTAAGGCACTAATCATCTGTTATTTTCTAATTCTAGGTTTCTAGATAAAGTGTTGACCCTTCCTCTCGCCGCCATTCAAGCAATCTTCAGCAGCGACGTCCTTGAAGTCCAATCTGAAGATCGCATCTTCGATCTTTTGGAAATGTGGGCCCATACTCATTACCCTAACTTGGAAGCCCGAAGAGAAATTTTCACTTCTAAACTTGCACCACTTATTCGTTTCCCTCAGATTTCGTGCACGAAGCTAAGGAAGATTCTAGCAAGTGAAGATCAGTATAGTGACATCATTATGAAGTTGGTTAGTTTGGGTCTCGTCTTCAAGGCCCAGGCTCCTCACAGTCTACGAACTTTGGCCCCACAGCAGTGGTTTATTGAGCGGGCTTACTCAGTTATACCCATCAGGATGATGGAGTTTGAAACTCCCAACCGTCAGTGTATAGTCTACATGGATCTGAAGAAGGAGAAATTGGCCAAAACATTACCAAGAGGTAAAATCATCTCTCAGACTTTCCATCTAGGAGGTCAAGATTTCTTCCTCAAGGGTTATCGTAGTCAAAGTAGTGTTGAGGCTTTCTGTGTCTTCTTGGGGATACAAGGGGAAATATCAGCTGATTTCATGATCGGATTTGAGTTCTCTGTGAGGGCCAAGCCTTTGGGTGGGTTTGAGAGCAAATACAAGAGCCAACCCCGGATATGCAGTACTGCAAAAGTTTTTGGGTTGTGGAACTTGTTCAGGATGTCATGGGCATCCTTAATGGCTGACGATAGTCGCTACTTTATTGATGAAGTTCTTCACTTAAGTGCTGAAGTGACCATCATGCCATAGTCTTTAAATTTGTCGGGGCTACGGTAGATTGGCCAGGAGGCACGATGGCTGTGCAAATCTAATGATGATAGTTATTATGCTCCGTTATCTACTAATTATGGGGTGATAAACAAGGATAACCTTAAAAAATTGGCAGTTATGTTTTGCAAAACACTTGACACTGGACAATCCCCTAAGAGTACATGAAGCATTTTGCAATAGGTTATTATGGTTTTAGTTTATTTAGCCCTAAGGTTCATGGTGGAATTTCTGATGCCTTTTTTGAGATAGCAGCGCTGTCCTTTAAATGACTTGTAAAAGTGATTATCAAGAAAGCTCTTAACAGATGGAGGAATATACTGTTTGATTGTAGTCTCTTTAATATGTAAACTTGATTATCGGTAGTCTTCTTCCCTTGTAGAATCTTATGTTTGTGTTAGAAGTAGAACGAAAAATGCAATTACATTTAAAGCTGTCAATGTTCTTTGTTTTTTAATTATTTTGGAAGTCATTGATGAACAATATTCCGTCAGGGACCGCTCTATGCTACTCTGTTATCTACTTCTAGGTTCCAAAATGAAGTTTTGGACCTTGCACTTCCTGACATTGTAGTGATTTTGGGTTGGGATGACCTTGAAGTCCCATCAGAATATCTCATCTTTGATCTTTTGCTGGCACAGACTAATTTACCCTGAGCTGAAATCCCAGCTACAAATCTTTGCTCCTGAACTCGGTCAGCTTCGTTTCTCCACCTTTACTGTACGAAGCTGACTAGGGATAATCTTCAGTAGTAAGTTTGGGGCCAGAGAGGTGCACTCATCAGAAGCAGATCTGACCGAAGCTTGTACACTCATTCAAGGACTCAAGCAGTTTGCTGACAATGCAAACGCTAGTTATCAGGTCAAATGTGATGCAGCAATGTGATCAACCAAGGTGCCACCAATCTTGTGTAGTAGTGCAAGTTAACGGCTCTTGTAACCGAGCCGGGCGCACAGTTGCATTTTTTTTAATCCCAATCTGTTTGGAATTTGATATGATCACAGTATTCCACCATTGCTAAAGGACTTACGTTTATATTGAAATTTTCGAATTAATTTTTTTTATAAGACACTTTTCAAAAATAATTGTAGAAAGAGGACAGTTGTCCAAGTATTTGCGCTCATGGACTCAACAACTAAACTCGCCACACAACGGCGAGTTTAGTTGCTGAGTCATCGCCATTGGGAAACAGTGTGTTTTAGTGCTAATTTTTAGTTCAAAATTTTCAAAGAGGACTCGATGTTCCCAACGGCGAGGACATTTATACTAGACTCGATGTTGGGAACAGCGAGTTTAGTTCAAAGTTTTCAAAGAAGACTCGTTGTTCCCCACGGCGAGGACATTTACATTAGACTCGTTGTTGGGAATAGCGAATTTAGTTCAAAAAAATTATTTGGAGGTTCAAAAAAATTATTTGGAGTTTTTTTCGAAAATTCACCAAGTCCAACAGAATGTTTAACTCTCTGTAAAATTTCCTACATCTTCGTCGTTCCCAACAACGAGTCTAGTGTAAATGTCCCTCCGTTGTGAACAGCGAGTCTTCTTTGAAAAATTTGAACTAAACTCGTTGTTCCCAACAACGAGTCTAGTATAAATATCTTCGCTGTTGGGAACAGCGAGATTCTTTGAAAATTTTGAACTAAACTCGTTCTTTCCAACAACGAGGTTAGTATAAATGTCCTTGCTCTTGGGAACAACAGGTCTTCTTTGAAAATTTTGAACTAAACTCGCTGTTCCCAACAGCAAGTCTAGTATAAATGTCATCGACGTTGGGAACATCGAGTCTTCTTTGAAAATTTTAAACTAAAAATCAGCACTAAACACGTTGTTTCCCACTAGCGAGGATGAAACAACTAAACTCGCAATTGAGAACGGCGAGTTTAGTTGTTGAGTCCATGAGCATAAATACTTGGGCAACTGTCATCTTTCTACAAATATTTTCGAAAAATGTCTTATAAAAAAAATTAATTCGAAATTTTCAGTGCATCCAAGAAAAGAAGAAAAAAAAGGAGAATTGTTTCCCTAAAAAATTGCTTAAATCTAGATGGACTATATACTATTTTCAGTAAGTCGACTGTAATTAATTGAAATTGCCCACTGTCCCGGAACAATTTTTCATAATTTAGCCTAAGACTTTGTTGAACTTCACCACTGTTTTTAGTCAGCAGCCATTGTTTCGCAGTTTCACCAAAAAAAATTCGTATGCAGTTCTCTTTTAAAATAAAATTCCCCAGCTGTTGTCTTCAGTTTCAGTTTGAGATGAAGAATACTGGAACATGTTGTGTTACTGCTAATTTCTGTGTGAGAGCAAACATATGATATGAGTTCTTTTTTAATAACAATAAAAAACTAAACTTTTTGACTTTCACTGATATTGACTGTTTTCAATTGATATTGTGATGCAAATCTTGCTCTGTTTTCAATAGAGAGACTTAATTACGCAAACGTGATCCTAATCCCAAAGAAAGCGGAGGTGCTAAGAGTTAAGGATCTCAGGCCCATCAGCCTGCTAAACGGCTATTTCAAAATCATCACCAAGGTATTGGCGAACAGATTATCCCCAAACCTCAACGATATTGTCAATGAGTCACAAAGCGGGTTTGTAAAGGATAGGGATATCCTGGATAGCATCGCGTCAGCCCATGAAATGGTGTTCAGAGGACATAAAGACGAAGTGGACAGGTTCCTACTTAAATTAGATTTTGAGAAAGCTTATGATACCGTAGAGTGGGACTGTGTGAATGAAGCGCTTAAGCTTAAAGGCTTCGGAGAAAAGTGGAGACTTTGGATGAAGATGTGTGTTAGGAATGGGAAATCTTTCGTCACAGTCAATGAGACGATAGGAAGGGAAATCAGATGCCAGAGAGGACTGAGATAGGGAGACCCGCTCTCGCCGCTAATTTTTGCAATTGTCGTTGATGGTTTGGCAGAAATGAATAAGAGAGGACTACATGCAGGACTTATCAAAGGGGTTACAGTTAAAGGTATTTCGGTACCTTTGTCAATCCTTCAATATGCTGGCGACACTATTCGGTTTGGGATGGCGGACATGGAAGAAATTCTGGGTTTGCGTATCCTTCTGAGATGTTACGAATATTGGTCAGGATTGGCGGTTAATCTGCACAAGAGTTGCGTGACTGCACTCAGCAACAACAATGTCAACTCCACTGAGTGGTCTTCTTCTATGCTTGACTGCGACAAAAAAGAGTACCCTCTCAAGTATGTAGGTACGCCCATCAGACCAGGGAAATTAATTAAGGAGGACTGGATCCCACTGGTGGAAAAGATTGAGAAAAGATTGGCAGGATGGAAAGGCAAGTTTCTATCCTTGGGGGAGTAGAATTACTCTGATCAACTCCGTCCTCAGCATTATTCCTACATACCTAATGTCTATTTATGAAATTCCTAGCTGAGCTATCGAGCGAATCGATAAGTATAGACGGCAATTCCTTTGGAGAAGAAAAAGTGACGACCGCAGGGGCATCAATCTGATAAGATGGGATAAGGTATGTAAGAAGAAAGATTTCGGTGGAATGAGAATACTAAATCTAAGAGACATGAACAAGGCGCTACTGTCCAAATGGCGGTGGAAAATGCATAAACAGCGCAAAACGTGGTGGAGTAACTCATTCATGAGATACCGAAGGAGGAAAGTTGTGAGGTTCGGAGGGACGTGCAAGCAAGGAAAGGTATCAGCCATGTGGAAGGGAATCGCGAAGGTAGGGGATATGTACCACGCAAACACTAGGCGTACACTAGGGAAATGTCACAATATTAGGTTTTGGAAGGACAAATGGTGCGGAGATAACACTCTGCTATCGCTATTCCCTATACTGGCGGCATCGGTCAACAGGGAGGAGGCTCTCGTCGCGGACGTCTGGAGAAACCCAAGATTGAGATTGGATCTTAAAGGAAGTTTGTCCAACGAGGGTCAGGTACAATTAATGAAACTCAAAACGGTGCTCGAAGAATAGGGTATGCAAGATAGGGAAGAGGACGTCAAAGAATGGAGACTAGATCAAAATGGCATTTTCTCAGTTAGTTCTGTGTACGGCTTCTTGAATAATAGGGGCATTAGAAACTCACTGGCAAATAATATCTAGAGATCTCAAGTACCGTCCAAAGTAAGGGCTTTCCTTTGGTTGGTATTGAACAACGCGACCCTCTCTAAGGTGAATCTCGGAAGCGCAATATCCCGATCGACGCAACGTGTCAACGTTGTAACACTGAAGAAGAAGACATCATCCACATCTTTCTCTCTTGCCCTAGAGCTAGGCTGACCTGGGAAGTAATGGGTTTGGGATTCCAAACGATTGAGACCCCAAAAAGCATCGAGGATTTTTGGGGTAGTTGGAGAACTACAAATATCAGAAAGGAACATAGGTTACTGTGGGATATTACAGTTGGGGCTATTTTGTGGAATCTCTGGCTTGGTAGAAATGAATTTTGCTTTCGTAATTCTAAATGTGCATTTCTTATGTTATTGCACAAAATTCTAGGGCTTATAGATGCTTGGGCAGGTCAAGCAGGAGCAAGGAAGAAACCAAGGTTGGAGGGAGAGGATTAAGCGATAGAGGAAAGACAGCTATGGATTACTACTACTTTTGCTTTTGGGGATATCATGCAGGACGGTTAGGTTATTTTGGGATCCTATTTATGTAATCTTTGTTGGGCTTTTCTTATTTTGGTCTTCTTTATGTATTAGACTGGAGTAGACGTGTTTTGTATTTGGGAATACCTTATGTTTCGTTAATTTTTCATTAATGGAACCAGTGACCTCGGTCACTTTTATCTCAAAAAAAACTCTTGCTCTGTTTTTGGCCATGGTTGTGATGTGAAGAAGAAGATTAGGTCAAGAGAATTGAGAAATGGAAGATGAGAGGGAGAAATCAAGAAAGGAGGAGAAGGATTTCAGCTGTAAAACTTGATTGATCAGCTAACTGATTGATCTTGTTTTATATTGAAGAATTATGTGCTTTGCACGTGAATTGATAGGCCATTAAGGCCGTTACTGATGGGTCCCACTTACATCCAACGACTGAGATCTAACCTATCATACATCCAACGGCTAATATCATCAGATACCGATTCATTTACATTCTTTACACTTACACTAAACCCAACCACAACTATTACATTGATACATTTATACTGATACATCCCATTATCAAGTACCAAGTTCTACATCTGCTACATCTGCTCTGCTCAACTCAACTCCTGCCTCTGCATCTCCCTATCTGCCATGATCAATCTCTGGATTGTATCAACTCCTCCCCCCTAATTTGAGATCTTGCCTCAAGGTCGAAGAGAGGAAATCTGCGAACCAACTCCCAGTAGGGTTCCCAAGTTGCATGTGTAATATCTTGATGTTGCCACTTAATCAACACTTCCGATACTAGCTTCCTCCCTTTAATCACTGACCTGCGATCCAATATCGCTTCTGGTTCAACCAAAACTGTAGAACCTGTTATAGGAATGTTGCGTTGCACCTCAATAGTTGGACCTAGATGCTTTTTAATTTGAGAAATGTGGAATACAGGGTGAATTTTGGACTCCATAGGCAAGTTTAGCTTATCAGCCACAGCTACAATTCTCTCAAGTACTGCATAGGGACCATAATAAAGGGGAGATAACTTGCGCACAGCTTAAGTAGCAACTGACACTTGTCGATACTGTTGCAGCTTAACATACACTAAGTCTCCTACTTGAAACTCTTTATCCAGTCTATGGCCATTCGCTTGTTTCCTCATTCCATCCTATGCTTTTTTAAGGTTGTCTTTAAGCAATTGAAGGCTGACATCTCTTGCCAATAATGTCTCTTCTACATGGGGATTCTTTGCAGTATGGGGGATGTATGATATTAATGTAGGAGGGAGTCTACCATAAACTACTTCATATGGAGTGGAATTAATAGCATTGTGATAGGAAGTGTTATACCAATACTCCGCCCGAGGTATCCATTTACTCAAATCACTGGGTTTATAGTAGCAAAAACACCTCAAATAAGTTTCCACACACCTGTTGACCACCTTTGTTTGTCCGTCAGTCTGCGGGTGGTAAGCGGTTGAAAAATGCAACTTAGTGCCTTGCAATCTAAGAGATTCTTTCATGAAGGAACTTGTGAATACTGCTCCTCTATCACATACTATGGAGATTAGCATCCCATAAGCTTGAAAATGTCCTCCGTCAGTACTTGAATAATGGATGTTGCAATGTAAGGGTGTTTGATGGGAAAAAATGAGCATATTTACTCAATCTGTTGACAACCACTAAGATCACTGAGAACTTGCAGCTGAGAGGAAGACCTTCAATGAAGTCCATGCTTGCTTGTTCCTATATTTGATCAGGTATTGGAAGAGGTTGCAACAACCCCGAAGGTGATTGACACATATATTTGCTAGTTTGGCAAGTTGAACATTCCTTCACATAATTTTGAACATCCAACTTCATCCCTCTCCACCAAAAAGACCTACGAAGTCTCTGCAGAGTCTTGTCATACCCAGAATGACCACCTATAGGTGTATCATGATGTTCAGAAATCATCAATCTTCTAAAGAATGAGGTTGGACTATTTACCACTTTGGAGCCTTTATACCACACCCCTCGAACCACAGAAAACTTGGTATCACTTGACTTCAAAACATTATCTGCTAATTCCTTGAAGTAAGGATCATTCTCATTCATTTTTAAGACATCTTTCCACCACTCTGAATGTAATGAACTCAACTACGCAAGGAAGCAGTCCAATTCTCTCCTAGACAACCTATCGGCTGGTACATTGTCACTTCCCCTTTTATAATCTACTTCAAAGTTGAAGCCATAGAGCTTAACCAACCAAGAATGTTGAGCTTCAGTTGATAATCTTTAATCTAACAAGTATTTGAGTGGTTGATGATCTGTGCGTACGATGAATTTTCTACCAAAAAGGTATTGCTTCCATTTCTTAATTGCCAACAAAATTGCGAGCATCTCTTTCTCGTAAGCTGACCAATTCAAGCATTTTCCCTCGATCCCTTGGTTAATATATGCAATGGGGTGCTTTTTCTGCAAGAGTACAGCTCCTATTCCCACTTTACAAGCATCACATTGTACAACAAAGGTCTCATTAAAACCAGGCAATTGAAGCACTGGAGCTGTAATAAGAGCTTTTTTTAGTCGATCAAAAGCTTCTGCAGCTCCTTCACTCCAAATAAATCCCTCCTTTTTAGTCAGTTCAGTCAAGGGAGCAGCAATTGAACCATAATTTCTAATAAATTTCCGATAATAACCTGTGAGACCAAGAAAACCCCTTAATGCCTTAACAGATTTTGGAATTGGCCAATCTTTAACTGCAGACACTTTCTTTTCATCTGCTGCAATGCCCTTGTCAGATACAACATGACCCAAATACTCTACCTCTATTTGGCCAAATGTGCACTTAGATTTCTTAACAAATAATTGGTTCCTTCTTAGTATCAGAAAAGCTTCCCGTAGGTGATTCAAATGATCTTGCCAAGAACTGCTAAAGATCAAAATATCATCAAAGAAAACAAGGATGAATTTCCTTAAGTGTTGTCGAAAGATATCATTCATAAGAGATTGGAAGGTGGATTGTGCATTGCTCAATCCAAAAGGCATTACTAAAAATTCATAGTGACCACTATGAGTTCTAAATGCAGTTTTCGAAATATTGTCAGTATGCATTCTTATCTGATGATAACCAGATCTTAAATCCAGTTTTGTAAAAAAATTAGATCCATCATCCATATAGCTCATCTAATAAACCATCAATGATTGGAATTGGGTACTTATCTTTGATAGTTTGCTGGTTTAAAGACCTATAATCCACGCAAAACCTCCAAGAGCCATCATGCTTCTTCACAAGCACCACTGGGGAGCTATAACTGCTGCTACTTGGCCTAATAATGCCCAGCTTCAACATATCTTCAACAATTTCCTCAATTGCATTCTTTTTGTTCAAATGAGTGTCTATATGGTCTGATGCAAATAGGTTTAGAGTCTTTCTCTAAGGGTATTTGATGATCATAAGTTCGTGTGGTTGGTAGTTCCTTTGGTTCTTCAAACAACCCTTGAAACTCTTCCAACAAGTTTTAAAGGTTTGGATCCTTGGAAACTGCTTCAAGTGAAGAATGATGCTCTTCTTCAGATGACATCAGATACAAAACAAACCCCCTATGTGTCTGGAGAGCAATCTTGTTAGCTTCCCTGTCTGATAAAAGTTTAGTTGAGCTTGGGTGCAGACCTTGCAAGACCCAATTAGTTCCCCTCTGCTTGAACTTCAACTGTTTGTTGATTAAGTTCATTGTAACTTCAGCTACTTGCTTGACCCATTTAGCTCCAAGAACTACATCATGTCCTCCAATAGGAAATACCAAGAAATCATCAACAATATGATAGCCTTGGCAATTTATTTTCACATTAGAGCATAACCCACTTCCCTCAACTTCTTTACCTCCCGCAACTCTCACATTAAAAGTTTGTTTAATGGAAAGTGGCAATCCAGTCCTTTGTAATATGAATGGATCAATATAATTGTGAGTAGCACCACTATCTACTAGAACATGAACATCCATACCCCTGAGTTGAGCCTTGAGAATCAAACACTCAGTGTTTACCCCTGTACCAAATGCTGTAGTGCGAAGCTGATGGTTATCTGCTTCCTTGACTAACTCTAATTTCTCATCCTCTACTATCAACTGATTTAGTTCCTCTTCATCCTGCAAGGTGAACAAATCCCAATCCTCTTCTATGCACATATATGTCTTTGTTTTGCACAAATGCCCTGATAGATACTTCTCATCACAATGGAAGCACAGACCCCTATTCCTTCTATCCCACACTTCATTAGGTGAGAGTTTCTTCAGGGTAGGTCTATCTGAATTACTGGGGCTTGTATTGTTTGAGAATCTCACTGTTTGGTTAATAGGTTGTGTTTGGGTAGTTGTATGTGAATGTTGAGAATAAGAATTATAACCAGACGCAGATCCTCTGAAATTTGCTCTATATGGTGTTTTATAAAATTTCTTTAGTGAGTTAAATTTCTTCTCAAACCTCAACGCAATCTTAAATGCTTCACTTAGTGTCTGCGGTTCTGCCATGGCAACATCATGTTGCAGCTCTTCTTTGAGACCGCTCACGAATTATTGCACCAAGTAAGGTTCACTAACACCTTCAACCAAGCATTGAAGCTTCTCAAATTTCACTTGATAATCCATAATGGTAGAGGTTTGATCCAATATACACAATGATTTCGCTGCATCCTCATAAATGCCCAGTGCAAATCTATTGCATATTCCTTCTTTAAACTCCTTCCAAGTTACCACTCCTTCATTAGTTTTAAGGAACCAACGACACCATTGAACCGCATCATCTTTTAGGAAGAAAAATGCTGCTCTCTCTTTATCTTCCCCTTGGATCCTATACATCTCAAAATAATGCTCAATTTGGAAAATCCAATTAAGCACATCACCAGTTCCTATGAATGGATGAACATCTAATTTTGGTGGTTTGGAAAAAAATTCCCCTAATTGAGTTTTCTTCCTCAAGAATTTCCATATTCCTAGCAGTACGTAACAAACTTCCACCTCCATTAAACTCAGTGTTAAGATTCTGCTTACCATTAGGTTTTGACGGCAGAACTACCTCTGATGACTCTGGATTTGATCGAAACTCTCCTATTCATTGAGTTAATAGCTGCAACTGCGTCGGTATCAAAGGAATTTGGGAAATTTGCGAAGCCATTTCTTTCATCTTATTCTCCGCCATTACTACTCTATCATTCAAGAACTGATAGCTTCGTCGCTACTTCAGATCTGGTGCTAAGCCAAGAACTCCTTCATTGATGGAATCTTAAGGAATTTCATCTTCTAGACTCACTGCAGGATCGGTCGGCTCTGATACCATTGATGAGAGGGAGAAATCAAGAAAGGAGGAGAAGGATTTCAGCTGTAATACCTGATCGATCATCTAATTGATCGATCTTGTTTTATATTGAAGAATTACGTGCTCTGCACGTGAATTGACAGGTCGTTAAAGCCGTTACAGATGGGTCCCACTTACATTCAACGATTGAGATCTAACCTATCATACATCCAACGACTAATATCATTAGATACTGATTCATTTACATTCTTTACACTTACACTAAACCCAACCACAACTATTACACTGATACATTTATACTGATACATCTTATTATTAGATACCAAGTTCTACATCTGCTACATCTGCTCTGCTCAACTCAACTCCTACCTCTGCACCTCTCTATCTGCCATGATCGATCTCTGGATTTTATCATATTGATTTCTAAAGCTGACTCGTTTGCACTGTTGGAACTGATCTTGATGGTGACGATCGCTCCGATTGACTTGCAAAAAGTCTGAAACACCGGGTTGACCTCGGTGACATACCTTCCGACGCTCAAGTCAGAATTCTAGAAAAATATGAGAGAGCTTTTGTGGAGAAAATACTCATTACCTTGTTCTAGTGGATTTTGGATTGAATCAGTATCTCTTCTCCATGAAGAGATAAGAGTAGTTGAGGGAATTTGAGTTTTAAACTCTCCTCTAGATAAGAGATGATTTTTGAACCGTCTTTTATAGATAATCATGAGTTTAAATCATTTTTAAATGATCTAGACTCATTTTCATGGGGCTGTTATGACAACCCAATAAGACATATCCATTTTTGGATTATTGGACTTGAAGAGGCCCAATTTCCATTCATGGACCCATTTACGGGTGAAATTACTGTTTTACCCCTGAGAGCTTTAAGATTCGTACTCAATTTGAAAGGTCCCGATTTAGTTCTATTTTTACCCATATCACAAGCCCCTTACTCCCGAAAACTGAGTTTCACAGTCTTTGAGGAGTAGTTCACCCGTTTTTAATGGTTCACAGAACTTATCAGAGTTCTCGGGGAAGTTTGGATCTTTCTCGAGGTGTAACAGTGTTATTCTAAGCTTTTAAAATACCCAAAATTATTTTTAGAATTTTCTAAATTTTTAGTGTTTGTTCCAGATTTTTCTGATTGTTTTTCTTTCAATTTTTTTATTATTTTTTCAATTTTTTATTCAATTATCAAGATTTGATAATTTATTTTCGAAAATTTTAATTAATTATTCTAAATTAATAATTATTTTTTGAGAATTTAAAATTATTCTTCCGAATTAATAAATTTTAAAACAAAATTTAACCATTTTTTTTATTTTTGAAATATTTTTCGGAATTTTTAAATAATTAATTCAATTTAATAATTAAATTAAAAAGTTACTTTGATTTAATCAAGACCGTTGATCATGATTGAGCACGGATCCGGAGGAAAAAATCTTTTGTCATTTCCAGCTCGGGGGCGGGATCGTTTGGCGCGTGCCACGGAGCTTCGACGATGGTTCAACGAGCTGACTAGAGCTGCTATCGGGTCCTTCACTACCCGGATCTGGACCCGGTACCTTACGGGTCCAAAAATTGGACTTAACTCGGACTTGCAAGAACCGGGTTCGGGTTTAGGTCCTGGTCCTAGTTAAAAAATCTACCCGTTGGGTCCGGTAGCGGAGAATAGATATTTGCACTTAAGTATTTTTGCACCCAATACCCTGCGATTCCAACAAATTTTCCACTTAATTACATGAATATATATTATATTTACACATAGCTTCAACAATTACTATTAAATGTATATCCCTATAACCATATTATTCAAATTTCATATTTTTTGGGTATTTCTTAACGGGAGTGGGTCCGGGTTCGGGTCAGTTCTATTTTGAGCGAACCCGGACCCGGAAGTGCATCGGGTCTTATTTTAGGATCCGGACCCGTCTAGATCGGGTTGGTTCCGCTCCAATGCCAAGTTCGGGTCGGGTCTGGGTATCGGGTAAATGTGACAGTGCTAGTGCTGACACATGTCGTTGACCGGTCAACGGTCAACGTTGACCCGGTCATTTTTTTATCGAATCTTGGCCATCGATCGAGATCGAGCACGGATCGAGAGGAAAAATTTTGCACCATTTTCAGCTCGAGGACATGTTTGCTCGGTGCTGCACGTGCAGGACACATGCTTTTTCAGAGCTGATGACGTGGCGAAATATCAGCTGTTGATCAAGATCAAGCACGGATCGGAGGAGAAATTTTGTGTCATTTTCAGCTCGGGGACACGTTCGCTCGGCGTTGCACGTGCAGTATATGTGCTTTTTTCAAAATTGATGACGTGGTGAAATCTGGTGCGTCGAACCATTGATCAAGATCAGGCGCGGTTCAGGAGGCGATTTTTTGCACCATTTTCAGCTCAGGGACACGTTTGCTCGATGTTGCACGTGTTTTTCCGGAGCTGATGACGTGGCAAAATCACAACCGTTGATCAAGATCAAGCATGAATCGGGAGGAGAAATTTTGTGTCATTTTCAGCTCGGGGACATGTTTGCCCGACACTGCACGTGCAGTACATGTGCTTTTTGGAAGCTTTGGCGAAATTTCAGCCGTTGATTAAGATCATGCACGGATCAGGAGAGGGCCCGCTCGCCTGTTGAGTTGAAGATCAGAGGTGCTGTGTCTTCTTCTGTGTGCGACGTGGACGAGGGGGGGTCCACGGGTTACTGTTACACAGAGGATTTGAGTAAATAAATAGGGGAGATGTGATTAATTAGTCCCATATCGAGAGTATACAAAAATTAATTGATTATAAATAAAATTTCCTATGATCAAAAGTCACCTAATTGGTTAAAAAGTTAACCAATTAGGTGACTCTTGATCATAGGCAATTTTATTTATACTCAATTAATTTTTGTATACTCCCGATATGGGATTACTCTTTATCACATCTCCTCTTTTAATACTCATCCCATGCACATATATGAAGTCCCGTGGGCCCCTCATTGTAGTACCCCATATTTTTTAAAATATTTTTTTGAGATTAGAAAATGAATTAAAATGTTTTTTGGTGATTTAATAAATATTTCTAAAAATTTATCTTGTTACACGTGCAAAACACGTGCAGATGTTGTCTTGGGAAATTCAAATCCAAAAATTATTTTGGGGAAACTCATTATTTATTATTAGAGATTATTTGTGATTTTTCTAGTTTTTTTTTATAATTATTGGACTTATTTGAAATATTACAAAAAGAAGGACTTTTGTGCAAAATTACCAAATAGGGGGGGGGGGGGGGGGGGGACTCCAGATTTTCAGATTTTTGGGTTGGATATAACGCCTAGTCAATTCAGGAGTAAAGAGTTTACCTTTTGTTTCAACACATTTGATTTATTTCACAAGTTTTGATAAAAGATGATCTTTTTGCAAAATTGCTATTTAACGAGATAAAAGTGCAAAATTGTTTTCTGGGTTTTTCCCTACAGTGTCGGCTGATGCTAGTGGGCGCCTTTTTGATTTTTTAACTCGATTAAATTGGTTTTAACTAATTTTCTAGTATGAGGATCTATTTATGTAAAGGTATATTTAAAAAACGAGTATTTTGCAAATGTTTTCAAAAACCCTAGAATCTTTAATTCCGGCCTATTTAGGGTGTAGTGCAGCCGTCTTTTTGCTGCACAATGCAAGGGATTTCTATTTCTTATTATTTTGGAGTTCTAAAGAGAAAATCTTGGATTTCTTGCGAAGGAGGGACTTTTCTTATTTTCTATTTGTCTTCGTTCGATTTCCTCAACAAGGTGAGTGATATATTTGTTCTGTTTTATTCTTTGAATATTGTATGTGGTGGTTCATCTACTAGAAAGCATGCTAGGGTTTGGGTATGAATATATATATGATGGATTGGAAGAATTGATGAATTACAATTTGATCTTTTTATGAAACCTAGTTATTTATGAGTAGAATTGCATGTGGATAATTTGAGATTGTTAAAGAACCTATTATAAATCATGAGTAGGCTATTTCTTTTGAATTATTGCTGATTTGATTGAGTATGGTGAATGTTATGCATAAATTGATTAAAGAAGAGATTTTTGACTATTAATGAGATTGGATGAGTGCAACTTGATGATGATAATGTTAAATTTGTTTATGTTCATATACCAGAAAGTATGATAATGTTAAATTCTGTATGATTTGTGTTAGTTGTATTTGTAAATGTGTCTTCTTGGGAGGACGGTGAGATTGAATGTGATTCATGAACTAGGTTAGAAGTCACCACTTGTGTTGGAACTTCACATACGAAGCTTAAACTAAGATTAACATGCGGCTGAGCCTTAATAATTTTGATTTACTGAATGTATAACTCCAAAGTAGACCAACTATAATTTGGATCAGCTGTCCTAGCAATCATGGACTTTAGAGTGTTATCATTAACTACGGACATTGTCATAAAATATTGACCTTCTCCTTTTTTTCACTACATAGCGAGCTAAAATTTTGACATTCATTCATCTCTATCATAATTAGTAACTTTAAAATTTTTCTCTACTAGTTCTGCTATTGTAACAGTACGAGGTGCCCAAATTATTTCAGAACCAACGACACTATAACAACAACCTAGCTTTGGGTCACGAATTATTTCACCACCAAAATATAACAAAATAAGTATCGCAATCCATACCTATACATATTTATACGAAAATACGAGTCATTATCTAATCATAAACAAAACCTACCTAAGTGTATAAGAGAAAGGGTTGTATAAATAATACCTTATTTTTGCTGTAGTTGGGGGTGTGAAGCTTGTAGTATTAGATGCTTGCCCGGATGTTCTGCGCGCTTACCACCATGTCCACACTCTCGAAGCCATTCATGGCGATCTGCGAGGGTTGGTAGTGCGTGTGAAGATGTCGGGAATTAGGCTGCCCTGCACGTTTATGGAGCTTGGGCCCAAAGACGGGGTCCCTCCGTGATGTGCACTCACTTGTCTCAACTGTACATCATGGAATTGGGATTCAAGTGTGTGAGGTCGGTGTTTTGGTTTGGGGCCCGTGGGGCCAGGCCGGTAGTGGGTTGGTGTTAGGGGTGAGGGGGTGTGGGGTTGGAGTATGGTTGGTCTGGAGTGCGACTGACACGTTTGTAGGATGAGCGGCGGAGATGGTGGGTGGGTGCGATCGTAGTGCAAGTGTCGTGGAGTCAGTTTTCGACCTGCGGGGCTTAGGCCCAAAGATGGGGTACCCCCAACGAGGTGAAAGCAGGAATCAACGGGTGAAAAATCCTGCCAAACATGTTTCAGGTGGGTGTGCATGTGCCGTGAAGGCACTGTACGAAGCTAATTGACGTACTTACATTTAGCTGGTCGAGATGGTTTGTCGGCCCATCCTCCAGGGTTGTTGGAGGGAGTTATTGTTTGTACGCGTCAATTTGCTCCATGTAAGTTTTATTTTCTGTTAATAGGTTGTACTTGAGCCCAGTACTCTGGGTTTGTTTCGTTAAACTCTTTTTAATGAAACAGGGTGGCCATATTCCACCTTTCTCCTCAAAAAAAAAAATAATACCTTCCAAACAATCATCAGGAAGATTGAGCAATTATGAGCGTAAACTTGATGGCGTTAAGAATGCGAATGAGATGAATGCACTTAATTCTGTTGTTATCCTCTTGATATTTCCCGAAATCAAGAAATATGGGAATTTTGGAAGATGAGTTTAGGGCTTTGAGAGTAGGAGGAGAGAGGGGTGGGAGGGATGAAGTGAAGAGTTTGAGATTTAGAAGTGTATTTGTGGGTGAGAGGTCAAATTTGGGATGCTGGGGTTTTGGGTTTCGAAGTTAGGAGTGAGAGTGGAGATATGAAGGAGAAAGATGAAGTGAAGAGGTGAGAGAAAGAGGGTTCGTTTTAAAAATATCCCAAATGTACCATGATCGTTGTTTGTGACGAGTGTGGTTCGGGGTAATTTCGCTTCGCGAGGTTTCTCCAATTGGTGGAGAAATCCATATCCTACACTCTCTATCTCAAATAGCAAGTTTGTTTTCAAATAACTCGTTGATTGAGATAATAAGTAGGTCCGTTTGGTAAATAGTTTCGAAAGTGGGTCGGTTTGGTAAATATTTTTTAAAAAGTGGGTCATTTTGAAAAACAAATTCACTACGCCGTTGCCCATGACTAAAGAATCTGCATATCTCTATCTTAAACCATTCATTGAGTCACTCAAATACTGCCTGCATCCAACTTTTAACCGTTCTTTTATATATATACTAAATTTGCCTGTGGCCACGTGCCTACGGCACGTTTTCAGAACGATACAACATATGAAAAGTATTATAAACAGTAAATCAATAATTATATAGCTGAAGTTTGAATAGTATGACAATAATTAGTTGTAAATAAAAGTCCATGTTTCCATTAGTATATGGTGAAAAATAATTGTAAATTGGGATATAAAGTCTATGTTTCCATATATAAGAGAGAGATGGAGGGAGAGAGAGAGAGAGATAATCAAATAAATAAATGAGTTGTTTTGGGGGGGAATTTGAATTTGAGTTTTGGGGGAAAACTTTTGGGAGAAAAATGTGTTTTGTGATGTTAGATCTGGGCCTTTGATTTTGGGAGAATTGAATGAGAGCAACTTGATAGCTTTCTTTGCGTTTTATTATATGGACTATGTTTGCCCGTTGACACGTGCCTACGACACATCTTCGGAACGGTGCACCTGGTTTAATTATATAAAATAGTTTTGGAGGTCCAGCAAATTAATTGAAGTGCCAAACATATTATATGAGGAAGTAGTATATCTACCTTTAAGCTCAATTATCGCCTTCTTGATCATTAGCTTAAACTTACCTGGAATGCATATAGTTTATTAGGAACACTGCATAGAGTTTTTTTTAACTTCAGCATCAATTTTAGATGCTTGTAATAGTTATGCAAAGACATTATCATATAGGTTTTATAGAGCTTACTTTAATCCCATAATCACTATAAGCATGTCTAAATACAATGCTAACGCAAGTACAGGTGTGAAGCTATTTACAATATCAATAATCTAAACATTTATTTTTTGAATTTTATTTTTAAAATGTTAAAGTTTTATTTCTAAAATTTCAAAATTTTCAAAATTTTTATTTTTTAAAAATTTTAAATTTTTTTAAATATTTTTAAAAAATTATTATTTTAATTTTTTTAAAAAATAATATTTTATAAGTTTTTGATTTTTTAAAATTTTTTTGAATTATTTTTAAAGTTTTAAAAATTTAAAATTTTTTGGTTTTGAAATTCTTTTTTTAAAAAAAATTAAAATTTTATTTTCTGTATTTTTTGAATAGAAGAGAGAGAGAGAGAGAAATAATTAAATAAATAAAGGAGTTGTTTTGGGTTGGGATTTGAATTTGAATTTTGGGGGTAAACTTTTGGGAGGAAAATATGTTTTGTGATGTTAGATCTGGGCCTTTGATTTTGGGGGAGATTGAAGGAGAGCCACTTGATAGCTTTCTTTGTGTTTTATTATATAGACTAGATTTGCCCGTGGGCATGCCTACGGCACGTCTACGGAATGATACAACATATGAATGTCTTGTAAATAGTAAAACAAAAATTATGTAGCTCAAGTTTGAATAGTAAAACAATAATTAGTTGTAAATAAAAGTCCATGTTTCCATTAATATATGTTGAAAAATAATTATAAATAGAGGTGTAAAATTCAACTTCTTAGGACTTTGAGTGTGAAAAATGATGAAATTTAACTATTGATGAGATATTTGATATTTTCAATGTAACATGAGTAATAAAAAAATGCATAAAAAATCTGAAAATTTATAAACTTGAAATCTGAAAATATAAATTTATGAGTAAATAGAGAGAAAATGAGAGAGAGAGAGAGAGAGAGAGAGAGAAAATTAAATAAAAAAATAAAAGATTTGTTTTTGGGGATTTGAATTTGAGTTTTGGGGAAAAACTTTTGGGCGGAAAAATATATTTTGTGAGTTTAGATTTGGACCATTGATTTCATCTCTATTGAATAAGTGCCACTTGATAGCTTTCTTTGTATTTTATTATATAAATATGTAAGATGAAGTTTTGGCACTTCCTCTAGTTAGAATTGAAGCACTCTTCGGTAGAGATGACCTTCAAATCCTCCCGGAGGAATTTGTCTGTCTTCAAATGGGCCCATAGACATTACCCTGAGTTGGAAGCTCGGTAAAATATTTTTGTGTCTAAACTCGCCCGTCTCATTCTTTTTCCACAGAATTCGTGTGAGAAGCTGGGGAAGTTCCTGGAAAGTGAAGATCTTCATAATGATACTGAGCTCACCTGTTTGGCCATTCTTTAGAAAGCTGAGGCTCCTCAAAGTCGACCATTCTTTGCCCCAGAATGGTAATATATAGAGCGGGATTATTTTGCATAAACCCATGAAGAAGTTAGAGTTCGACATTCCCAACCCTGAGTGTATAATCTATCTAAATCTAAAGGAGGAGGATCTAGTCAGAGGATCATATATCTCCTTGACATGGTAAAAATAGAACCAAACCAGGACCGTTCAAATCGGACATGAATCTTAAAGCTCTCAGGGGTAAAACGGTAAAATTTAGCAGATTTAGGCCCGCAAGAGGAAGTTGGGCCACATTCAGGCCCGCCAACCAAATCCGGCTTGCAATAACGGGCTGCCAAAGCAGTTCTAACGCAAATAAGTTCAGGTTCATCCGAAGAAGCCAGTTTAAACCCTCTTATCTCTAGCGGGTAACTTCTTCAATCTCTTCATACATAAGAGAGTTTGAAAATTCTATCTTTTTATCAAGAGAAGAGTCTTAACTCGATCTCTTTACAAGAGAGATGGTAACCAACCTTAACAAAACACCGAGAAATAGAGATAAATCCAATATCTTGAAACTGGTCCCCACTATAAATACCTCTTGACCTCTTCAGAAACTAGGCAATTGCAAATTCCGCTCTCCAAATTCTTCTTATTTTCTGAGTTTTCTGACTTGGGCATCGCATGGTTTGTTGTCGGGGCCAACCCCGGTGGTTCAGCCTGTTTTGCAGGTCCAAGGGAGTGATCACATCCGTTCCAAACAATCAAATCTCAGAGTCAGGAGCAGTTTACGATGGTCAACATTGGCGAGATGTAAATGTCTGATCTTTATTGTTTTCATTAAAGGAATTCACAATATTTATTTGCTCACACACAGAAATTAGCAACAACACTCCTTAGAGATGTTCTGGTTGGTGTAAATTCCATCCTAATAGGTGAACATAATGCATAGACTAGGGAATTCAGTGTCTACTTGGTGATACTAAGGAAAAGATCAGCTAGTTTCAAGGTTTTACTTAAGATCTCTGCAAGGGCAACACCTTTGTGCAAGTTTGAAAGGAAACTCTAAGTGTCATATTCTTGGAGTGCGTCGACTGTTGTTTCTTGCTAGGGTTGGCATTCGGGTCGACTAGGCTGGGTCAGGTCGGACCCATGCGGGTTGAAGACAAAAGTGGACGGGTTCGGGTCGGGTCGTAGGTTTAACTAGGCCGGGTTCGAAAGTGAAAACTTCGTCCCGGCCAACCCGCGATCCCATTCGGGCTGTACCCGTGTCGGGTCGAGCCGGGTCGTGAGTCGGCTCGGTTAGATTTTAAATTTTTTTTTATTTTTTTATTACAAATTCACTTTAAAAAATTGCATGTAATATTCATTTCAACTACTATGAATTTTTTACAAGTTTTTTATTTATCTCTTTTAACCTTAAAAAATAAATAAATAAAAATTGTACAACAAGTATAAGAGTCTAAGGGATTAAGAATTAAACAAAATTGTATATAATATTCATTTCAACTTGTATGAAATTTGTACAAGTTATTATTATTATTATTATTATTATTATTATTATTATTATTATTATTATTATTATTATTATTATTATTATTATATATATATATATATATATATATATATATATATATATATACAAGTTCACTTTAAAAAAATTACAACTACTAGGACTTTTTATAGAAGTTATTTACATTCAAATTCAAGTTCTTTTCCCTTTCTTTTAACCTAAATAAATAAATAAATAAATAGTGTACAACAATTTAAGAGCCGAAGAGATTAAGTATTAAACAAAATTGTATATATTATTCATTTCAACTTGTAAGAAATTTGTACAAATTTATATTTTAAATTTTTTTACAACTTGACTAAAAAAAATTTGCAACTACTATGAATTGTTTACAAGTTTTTGACATTCAAATATTATTACTAATCTTGTTGTTGGACTTCAGGCGAGTTGCTTCCACTTGTTGATGTAGATGTCGCTTTTCCTTGAGTCCGGTCTTCCACCTTCATCCAATCTTCTATGCAGACGAGTATCACCAACGTATTTGGCTTCAAGCAATTCCTAAAATCTGTTAGAACTCTGCCACTTGTAGAAAAAATACTTTCTGAAGCAACTGTGGAGACATGATGAGTTAATAGATCTCTAGCCATATGTGAAAGAATAGGAAAAAGATTTTCATGTTCTTTCCACCATTGTAGCACTTCAATCTTACTACTAGAATTCTCATTATCTTGTTGATTATACCAATTTAATTCATTAGGTGCATTAGTCCTAGGTTTTTTTATTGAATACGAGCAAATAAATTAGCAGTGGCATCTTCTAATGTACTCTTGCCCTTACCTCTAGCAGTAGAAGAAGAAGTGCCTATACTAGTTGTACTACTAGATGCAAAAGTTATATCATAATAATCATACAAGTTATTAAATATCTTTTCAAAGTTAGCTACAAATTATTTATAGTTTTATTCAGAATCCTGTCCAAATAAAGTAAAAAATATTTCATTCAAACTCTTCGTACCAGCTAATTTGGTACGAGGATCCATAACAGTAGCAATACAGTATAGCATAGGAGGAGGATTAAAATACTTCAAAAAAATTTCATAAGCGGGAATAACAATATGATTAATGTCCGAAATCATATCTTGAAAAGTTTGCATCATAGTAATGATTGAAATAAAAATACTACTAGAAGTAGTCTTATAAGATGTAAAAAAACTTTACATTTGCAGTTTTAAAATGTTCCAAAAATCATAATAAAGATTCAGAAAAAAACCATGATTCGAGAGTCATTTGGAAAATTTCCATGTTTTTTGCAAGACAACAATCGTTTATAATATTTTTGTATTGAGTTATAACATTAAGTAAATTGAAAGTAGAATTCCATCGGTATTTAACATCTTTAGAAAATTTTCTAAAATGTATTTCCCTAGCTTTACACCATCTTTTAAATTCTTGAAGCATAGGACCACTCAAAGCAATAAAATGTACACAATTTCTAATTGCAGTTATATATAAATCAGCTACTTTCAATGCATCTTGTACACAAATTTAAATTATGACATGCACATCTAATATGAAAAATTTCTAAACTTGGAGGATCTAATTGTGTTTTTAATGTACTAATTGAAGCATTGTTGATAGATGCATTATCAAGACTAATGGTAAAAATTTATCACGAATATAAAAGATATCACAAACTTCTGAAATAAGATGTGCAATAACTAAACCACTATGGGAATACGACAAAGCGGCAAGTGAGATAATTCTCTTTTGAATCATCCAATCACTATCTATCCATTGACAAGTTGATCTCATCATCGGAATATCGTTACAACCTTTCCAACAATCGAAAGTTAACGATACCCTACAAATTAAATAATACAAGAGTGCAATTAAAACATCTCTCATTTCGGTGTAAAATTTAAAATAATCGGATTTTAATATGTTTCTAGGAATTCTTGTAAAATGTGATTTAGTCCATTTTGGTTGAAAGACTTTACATTCATACTCTCGGAATAGGAAAGAGGTAGCTCATCCTTAATATCTAGTCTGGCCATTTCCCGCCGAACAAGTTCGGGATCATAGGGTTGGCTATCTATTTGTCCGATCCTAGGGTTGATTTTTTGTTGGCCTTATAGGTCTTTTAATAAGTCTGTGTGTACATTCATAATGTGTCTTTTTATTGTACACGTTCCCTCACCCTTCTTCCATTTGTAACTTTTGTCACAATGTTTACACATCTTGTGTCCTACATCCAGATTTTCCGGATCGGGGATATAGTCATAAAATCTGTGTCAATCACTTGTTTTCTCCCTAGTTTTTCTACTACTACTGGGTTTCGGTTTGTTGTGTTTGTGTGTCAACATCATGCATTTGTTCTTCTATTTCGTGTGTAAGGATATCGTGAGTTCCTACCATAGGATTGGGTATATATTCGTCGGGCTCTACATGTGGGATTATTGGAGGTCGACGTGAAGTGCCGGTGGATTCTTGTCCACTTTGGCTACGGCTGCTACCTCGTGATCTAGACATGGTAATAGTAAATAGTGTATGTGATAAAAAAATGATTTCTAGTGTTGTACTAGTGTATGTGAAATAATAAAAAACAATGTTGGAGGTATATGCTAAAAATAAAATCTAAACAATAATATGAGGGTTGAGAGAGAGAAAATAAAAAAACCAACAAACAAATATGATGCAAAAAATTAGAACTACAAAAAAAATTAAGACAAAAGGAGGGTTGTGAAATTTTGATACCGTACTTTGCGGATAATTGTATATAGGAACGAGAGTGAAAATAAAAGTAGAAGTAGAAGTCCGGACCGTCCGGTAGTCACTGAAAGAGAGAGAAAGAGAGCTTCTTTGCTGGAGGAGTTGAAGTAGACGCAGTTGAGAGTTGAATTCCATACGATCAGAATTTTTCGCTTCTATGTTGCTTGCTTATTTGTTGGAAAAATTTGATTGAATTGAGTAGTAATAGTAGTAGAAAGAGTAAGAGAGTAAGGTGTGCAATTTTTAGATTGAATTAAGAGGATATTTATAGGGAAAAAACAAAATTTATCGGCTAAAAACAAAGCTATTGAGGCTCTACCGCTCTGTTTTTACCATTCGACCCGCTGGTCGAACGTTTGACTCATTCGGGTCTAATGTTCGAAACCCGCGGGTTGGCAGAAGGGGTGGACGTTTTCGATGGGTCGAGCGGGCCGGGTCGAGCGGGTTGAATTTGCAATTTCGACGACCCGGATCGACCCACTTAGACCCGCGGGTTCGACCTAGTCCCGAACCGCTAAATTGCGGGCCGAGTTGGAGCAAGCGGATCGCGGGTCAACCTGGCCCGTTTGCCATCCCTATTTCTTGCTGTAACTTTTTGGGGGACGTCGTGGGAGAGTGATTATTATATTGATGGAATTCTTCACTTGAGAGCTGAACTTACCGTTGAGTCTGATAGTCTTTGAACTCGTTGAGGCTGCTGTGGAATGCTGAGATAAGGAGTATCGATGTTGTCTGCATTTAATTTAGTTCATTGCCGGGTTTTAGTAGGACTAGAGTCCAAAGGGGAAATTTGTACTATCTGGTAGCAATGCTGCCCATCAGATGACTTGTAGGCCTAATGTTCATATTTCAGTCGTTTTTCTTTCCAGGAAATCAAATATGAGTAGTAGAAGTGGAAAGAATAATAGGACACCGAGACAACTGTGGCGTATTTTTATTCTTCATAACTGAAATGAGTTTGAATTTTTGTTTAAGAAATCAGGTTTCTATGAACTGAATGAAAGGAGAAATACCGAATGTATGTCTTGCTACAATTAGCAATACAAATTGTATCTTAATGAGAAATGTGAACTCCATTAGATATATGTATTGATGTATATATTGACAATATTATTTGTGAAGTAATGCTACATCCACAGACCCACTATCAATTTCACTATATTTTTTTTCACTACCTTAGGTTGTACACTCCAATAATAGGTGGGGAAAGAGAGAGTAGTGATATGGTAAGAAATGATGTGGCCCATCCTCGGCCACCAGATCTCTTCAAAACACGCTCCGTGATCATCAGGTCAAATACAGTCAAATGTGCTTCTGTAGTCCCAGGCTCACAGGCAAACGGGTCTGACCCGGCCCGTGGGGATTTCAGACCCGTTTACCCCTGCCTATAAATACCTCACCCCCTCCTCACTGTCAAAGGTAATCAAAACATTCTGCCCTGAACCCTACCTACTGTTACTTTTCCAGTGACTGACTTGATCGTCGAAGGGCCTGTCGCCGAGATTTCTCCCGGTGTTTCTAGGCAGCTTGCAGGTACACATGACCGAGCCGAGCTACTGGATCCGAACCGAGCCTCTTATCTCTACCTCATTCCTGCCACTCCCAAGTCGGTCCCTCAACCGAGGACCGGACCGAAGCCAGTACTGTAACTTCCACTATAGAAATAATAAGAACTCACACCTGTTGCCACCACACCCCAAAAAAGAACCGCATCAGGTTGGCACCGTCTGTGGGAAACTCCTCGGTACTGACCTCATCCGACCTCGGCCAGGGACGTCATCCCCTCAATCCGAGCTCTCACATGGCCTCCAGGGCCCGAAGAGCTGCCACTTCTGGACGACGTCCAGATCCTTCTCTGCAGAACAGTCACGCCGACGCCCAGGGATCCAATCATCCAAGGGTGAACGGTGGACCCAGACCTGGGCTGGGCACTTCTCGCTCGGTCGTGACTGACTTACGTCGCGTCATCCAGAACCGGCAAGCCAAACGAACAAGGGGAGGGGCCGCTTCCAACTCGGCCTCGAACCATCCCAGGTAGCCATCCCGAGAATGGGAGCCAGAGCTCAGTCGCGCAGGCCGGAGGCAGCCACCCCAACGCGACCCGGTTGGGCAAGCTCTCGTCACACGCCACGAGTTCCAAAACTTTTGGAACGAGATCCTGGAGGCCATCTTAGGGACTCCATGGACCGAGACGCTCCGCCGCTCTCACACGCGGTCGGGTGCCGGAGTCAGTGAGCCTTACGGCTTGACCTGCCCACCAGAGCGGGATGAGGGCATCCTCCGATGCCTACAGGTAATGGAGAACAGCCTCGACCATTTCGGTGAGGGCGGCCAGAGGCCGGTTTAGGGTTATAGGCCTGCCTGACCTCCTTTCTCTGCTCCTATCTTAGAAGTAGAGATACCCAGGAACTTCCGGCCTCCTCAGTTGGAGACCTACGACGACAAGGGTGATCCTGCTGATCACATGGAGGGGTTCAAGACCCTCATGATGATTCATAGCGTTTCGGATCCCCTGCTGTGCCGTGCCTTCTCTGCCACCCTCCGAGGTCCGGCTCGGGAGTGGTTCCCTAAACTCGTCCCCAGTTTGATCTTCTCGTTCGACCAGCTGGAGGCCAACTTCCTGGCTCACTTCGTGACCAGTCGAAAGGACAAGAAGACGAATGCATCGCTGCTGGACCTCCGATAAAAGGAAGGAGAGTCACTCTGAGAGTTCGTCCGGAGGTTCACAACTGAAGCAAGGTCTGTCTCGTCCCTCGACGCGGCCGTCGCCTCGGCGGAATTCCAACAAAATATTCGACACAACCAGCTGAAGGCTTCCTTGGCCAAGAAGCCTCCACTGGACTTCCCCAACCTGCTCAACCGGGTCGAAAAGTACATACGGACGGAGGAGGCCTTGAACCCAGAAGGCACCAAAGAGGCTGCAGGGAGGGGGAAGCGCAAGGCTGACAAGATCGAGCCCACTAAGAAGATGGCAAAAGACGGGGTCGGCATGAAGAAAGTCCCTCCGGTCCCCCGCTTCGAGAGGTATACACCCTTAATGCAAAATGTGTCGGCAATACTCTTCGAGATAGAGGATAAGGGGCTCGTCCGACTGCTCCCTCGACCGAGCAGTAACAGAAAACGAGACCAGCGGTTCTACTGCCACTTCCACCAGGACAACGGGCATGAAACCGATGACTGTAGGGCCCTCAAGGATGAAATCAAGGCCCTCATCCAATGGGGGTACCTCTGAGAATTTACCCGGGAAAGCCCGAGAGACCGGAAGGATGCAAGGAACCGGAGGCCTTCGCCTCCTCCCCGCACACCCGACCGGCGTCCCGAGCAGGACCCAGAGCTCGAGGAGACCGGAGGCCAGGCCATCCTACACTGCATCCATGGGGGCCTATGGGAGGGGAAACCAATACTTCCCGCAAGGCATTCGTCCGAGAAGTGAACGTCGTTCGAGACCTCCCTTCCCCCCAGGTTCAGCAACTTCCTGTCTCATTCTCTAGAAAGAACTTGGAAGGTGTCCGGCTTCCACACTGTGATGCCCTCGTCATTAGCCTCGACATGGCAAACTTCGAAGTCCACCAAATCCTCGTGGACAACGGGAGCTCGGTGAGTATCCTCTTCTTAGAAGTGTTCGAGAACCTCAAACTTCCCCGGAACAAGCTCAAGCTGGCCGGGTACACCCTTCACGGGTTCTCCGGCATCCCAGTACAGATAGAGGGGATCGTGTCCTTAGATGTTACCACCGGTATGATCCCCCTCAGGTGGATCGAGTCAATGAAATTCATGGTAGTCAACGCGAAGGCGGCATACAACGCCATCCTCGGTCGACCTAGGCTCTGCTCTTTCCAGGCCGTTCCTTCGGCCTACCCCCTAAAGCTGAAATTTCCTACCCAGCAGGGGTCGGAATCATTCGGGGGAACCAAGAGGCCGCACGATCGTGCTATATGACGGCGGTCCGAGGCGGGGTGTTCCCCCTCGACGCCATCGAGCTCCAGCCGGAAAGAAGCCATCCAGAGCCCGAACCGGCAGATGAATTAGAAGAAGTGTCGTTCGAGGCAGAAGACGAGTCGAAGTGGTTCCACGTGAGCCGCTCCCTTGCCCCCAACTTAAGGACAGACTTGATAAAATGCATTCGCCGCAAAATTGACCTCTTCGCTTGGAAGCCATCCGATATGCCCGGGATCTCCGAAGACCTTATCATGCACAGACTAAGCGTGGTTCCGGGCTCGAAGCCTATCATGCAGAAATGGCATAAGTTCGCCCCGGAGAGGCAGCAAGCAATAAAGACGGAGGTGGACAAACTGTTGTCTGCCCGGTTTATCCAAGAGGTCGGCTACCCCGAGTGGCTGGCGAACGTCGTAATGGTGAAGAAGGTCAGCGGGAGCTGGAGAATCTGCATAGACTTTACAGATCTCAACAAGGCCTGCCCCAAAGATCCTTTTCCTCTCCCCAGCATCGACGCGACATTGAGTCACAAGCTCCTGACTTTCATGGATGCCTTCTCGGGCTACAATCAGATCCGAATGTTCCCCCCAGACATAGCCAAAACCTCCTCCGTCACCGACCAGGGTCTCTACTGCTACCGGGTTATGCCTTTCGGGCTGAATAACGCCTGAGCTACCTATCAGAGGCTCGTCAACCGAGTTTTCAAAGATCAGATCGGTCGAAACATAGAGGTGTACATTGATGACATGCTCATCAAAATCCAGTGAGGGCAGGACCACATCGTTGACCTCGAGGAAGCCTTTGGCGTCCTTCGGATCCACAACATGAGGCTCAATCCTGCGAATGTGCCTTCGGCGTCGCCTCGGGCAAGTTTATTGGGTTCGTCGTCAGCCAGCGCGGCATCGAGGCGAACCCCGAAAAGATTCAGGCCATCATAGACATGGCCCCACCCAGAAATGTTAAGGAAGTGCAACGGCTTACGGGGAGACTGGCAGCCATCGGCCGTTTCCTCTCCAAGTCTGGAGAGAAGTCCCTCCCCTTCTTATAGAATATATTCATATGTTTTTTTTTTTCAAAACTTCATGTTATTTCTTTTCTTTCGTAAAAACTCGATTTTCCACTCGTTCTAATCTTTTGTTAGAATGAAATTTGTTTATATAAACTGAGTTTACTTCTTAACAGTAACTCATAGATTTAAAAGTCATATTTTTGAAACATAAAACAAACTTTCAAAATTGTTTCTTCTTAAACACAAATTTTGCATTCATTTCTTTTAACCAAAGATATCATATTATATCTTTTATAACAATCAAATGAATTCCATACTATCATATTAACTGTACCAAAAAAAAATTGTATTTGCTTATCCAAAGGGAACTCAACAATTATTCACATATTCAAAAATCTCTACATTCATGTATACTAGTTTATGACAAACTAATCAATTATTTCTTTTCTCATTACCAACTAACATAATGTTGATTAATTTACTAACATAGCATCTTTCATTACATACAATGCATAGGTTTGTTCTACTTTATCAAATCAAATACTACTAATTTATTTTCTTATAAGCATGCACATTCTCTATAATTAGAAAGTAGAAAACACCCACCTCTATGAAGAAAGAAATCAATGAGAAAGTTGGGAACAACTCCTAGCTCCTAGCAAGTCCTTCTCCTCTTAGTAAAAACTCCTCTAAGCAAGAACTCCTCCAAGCAAGAATACTCTACTCTCTTTCTTTTTTCTTTCTCTTATTTTGATTTGTTTTTGGTGTAAAAGAGAAGGAGGAATGAAGTTGTATTTATAGGGTGAGGTGAGGGTCTAAAAAACAAAATTTTCCACCTAATAACTCTTTCTTAATTGCCCACTCAACTCTTCATTTTCTTAACTCCTAAAATCCCAACTCTTCATCTCACCACCTCTCCAAAGCCCTAACTCCCAACCCCTCTCCTTCCACATCCAAAACCGGCCATCCCCTAGCTTCCAACCGGCCAACCCTATGTGTGCATATGCACACATACATATATAAAATAAATACAATTCTATAGTTTTAAATTGTGTACTAAAAATTGTAACTTGTCATGTGTTAGTCCAAGCTCAACTTAAATTAGGTTTTAATTGGTGGGCTTGATTTATGGGCTTTCTTTTTAATCTTAATTATCCTAGTGGGCTCTCCTTTTAATTTACCTAATGGGCTAGAATTTAACTTTAGGTCCATGGTTTAAATAGAAATGCTAAATAAAATTTGTGCATGCTAAAATTATAAATGAGAGTAAGAATTAGAGATGAAAAAATTAGCACGTGCATCTACGTGCAAAAATAAAAAAAAGCATTTTTAATAAAAATAAAAATGTGAGGTGTTACATGTCGGCTCAGAGAGGGGGAACCGAGCCCTGCACATACTCTGTCACTTTCAGTGTGCTAGGGCTTGGAGAGACGGGCGTGTCCTTGCTCTGCTCGGAGCGCACTTTCTTGGCCCTCGGCTCTGTCGGGCCTTCGGACGGCGCCTGCGGAGATCCCCTCGCCCGTTTCCCCTGGTCAGTCTGCTCTGCCTTCTGCTTCTTCTGGGCGAGCCTCATTGCCTTGATCGATTCAGGGTCCATATCTGCAAAAAGACCCATTAAAAAATGATGAGCGCAAAAGAAAACTATACCAAAATAAATTGAACAAAAGACATACGAGACGCGGTCGGGCTCAGTCCGACACGGGCCATGTGACTCTCCGTCACCTTCGGCCAGCTAATGCTATTGCTTTTCCGAAGGCGGTCCACAGTCCCCCACTCCTCGGACGATAGATCCTCTTTCTTCGGCCCCTTGAAATTGGGCTTGTAGAAATTCCATCGAGTAGGAATATCCCAAGGTTCCTCGCTTCGAATGACAAGGTACTTCTTCTTCCACTCTTTTATAAAGTCCAGGTGGCCATGGAAAACTTTCCCCCCGCTCCGAGGAGACACGTAGTAGATACCTTCAAACTCTCCGGACGAGCTGATCCCTAGCATCGCTCAGAAAATGCCCAACCTCAGCGGCACCTACCGCTCCTCACATAGCAGCATGAAGCACACCATCTGCTTCCAAGAGTTCGGCCCATACTACTTCAGCGACAAAGGAGCCCAGTTCAGCACATCTCGGATGAACGGGTGGATCGGCAACCTCAGGCCGGAGGAGAATGCATCGGCTGGGAAGATACAGAACCACGTCGCCAAGGGATCGATCGGCCGGAACCCAGCACTCGGAACCATCAACTCGAACTACTTCCCGATGTGGTAGGTCGAGCGGATCAGCGAAAGGTCCTCTGCCTTCAGGATCGTTTGCATGGCGTCCATCTTTATCTACTGGCGGCTTGGCGAAGAGGGCTGAACTCCGTACCGAACTAAGTCCTCGACGTCGTTCGGATATTTTCTGATTGATCTCGACTATGGAAAAAAGCCTGTACCCGATTTCCGAGTAGGGATCGTCCTGTCAAGGCTGCTGGGCATCGTCCACTCCATCCTCTTCTTCTTTGCCTTCTCAAGCGAGGGAGTGGCCAACGGCTCGAGGGCATGGGCCTTCGGAGAGGAGCCCATCCTCTCAGCCCCTTCCACACCATCGTCTCCCTCGGGGTTCGAATCATCCTCCGAATCTAGCACCTCCACCTCCTCTGACCCGTCGCTAACCCCTTCCTCCGAGTCGCTACTCTCCACCACAAACGGCTTCTTGATACGAAGCGGCTTCACATCGTACACTAGCTCGGGTTCCTCCCAAGAAGTAGAGTCGGAGAGCCCCGTGTGGGCGTTACGACCGGGGGTCGAGGCCGAAGAGCTAGACTGAGCCCTAGACATACTAATGAAAAAAAACAACTAACCTGCTTGACGCCGACGAAGGATGCCAGAAAAGTGATCTCCGGTGAACAAAACGGGTTTAGAGAGAGAAGCTCTTGGTTTTAGAGAGAGAAAGCAAAAGTGGGGAATGGGAGAGGGGGCTTGAGGCTGTATATATAGAGATCCCAAGACTCCTTGATTCCCCCAAAACAGCTCCTAAAATTCTGTGAAAACGACTCCTAGAAATTCGCAAAAGTGACGTCAGCAGGACACGAGGAATACGACCCCTCAGTTCCCCTAGGCCTCGACTCCCCGATGTGAGTTCAAGCACCAGGGTAGCTTTCTCAAGCTATGATCGCTCAGCCTCAACTCCCTAAGCCTCGACGACCCGATGTTAAGTCGAGCACCAGGGTAGCTTTCCCAAGCTATGGTCGCTCAGCTCGCCGACCCCATAAGCCTCGACGACCCAATGTTAGGTCGAGCACCAGGGTGGCTTTCTCAAGCTAAGGTCACTTAGCTCGCCGACCCCCTAAGCCTTGACTCCCCGATGTTTGTTCGAGCACCAGGGTAGCTTTCTCAAGTTATGGTCGCTCAGTGCCGACAACCTAAGCCTCGACGACTCGTTGTTAGGTCGAGCACCAGGGTAGCTTTCCTAAGCTATGGTCGCTCAGCTCGCCGACCCCATAAGTCTCGACTCTCCGATGTGAGTTCGAGCACCAAGATAGCTTTCTCAAGCTATGTTCGCTCAGCGCCGACCCCCTAAGCCTCGATGACCCAATGTTAGGTCGCGCACCAGGGTAGCTTTCCCAAGCTATGGTCGCTCTGCTCGCCGACCCCGTAAGCCTCGACGACCCGATATTAGGTCGAGCACTAGGGTAGCTTTCTCAAGCTATGGCCGCTCAGTTCGCCGACCCCCTAAGCCTCGATGACCCAAGGTTAAGTCGAGCCCTAGGGTAGCTTCCCCAAGCTAAGTCGCCGACCCCCTAGGCCTCGACTTTCCGAGGTTAGGTCGAGCGCAAGGGTAGCTTCCTCGACTCAGACTCGCCTATCTCATCGCTGTTTGCCGACCACCAAGGCTTCGGCTATCCGAATCAAATCGCCGCACTTAGCGTACGCTTAAGCCAGGATTCCAAGTGCCCATGGCATCCTCACCACCCTCGGCACTCCGAGCCCACCGTCCCTTCGTCCTCGACGTCGACCCTAGAGCGCTCTCAAAAGCCTTCCCACGCTCTCCCTTCAAAACCAGGACTACTCCTCCACGGCTGGCTCGCCCAACCCTACAGGAGTGGGAGGCTTGTGATATGGTAAGAAATGATGTGGCCCCTGGCCCACCAGATCTCCTCAAAACACGCTCATCCGTGATCATCAGGTCAAATACAGTCATATGGGCTTCCGCAGTCCCAGGCCCACAGGCAAACGGGTCTGACCCGGCCCCTTGGGATTTCAGACCCGTTTACCCCTGCCAATAAATACCTCACCCCCTCTTCACTGTCAAAGGTAATCAAAACTTTATCCCTGAACCCTACCTACTGTTTCTTTTCCAGTGACAGACTAGATCATCGGAGGGCCTGTCGCCGGGACTTCTCCCGATGTTTCTAGGTAGCTTGCAGGTACACAAGACCGAGCCGAGCTACTGGATCTAAACCGAGCCTCTTGTCTCTACCTCATTCCTGCCACTCCCAAGTTGGTCCCTAAGCCAAGGACCGGACCGAAGGCAGTACTGTAACTTCCACTATACAAATAATAAGAACTCACATCTGTTGCCACTACACCCCAAAAACAAACCCCATCAAGTAGGTAAGGAGACTCTCATATAGGAGTGTGTCACCTAAGTTAGTGAAGAGAACGATAGTGAAATTGGTAGTGGATGAAGCATTAATTCATTGTTTGTGATTGTTTATGATTACACAGAAGTTGAGCAACTCATTAGACACGCGGTGAAATCATATGTTAAATCACGATCATAGTTTAGTTTTGGAAAAGCAAGAAACTAGGTAGAGAATTTTTGAGACATAATGCGGTACTTCAATTTAGTGATTTTTTAGAAAACCACACTAATTTTAATTGAGCCAGTTCATCTTCCCTCATGCCCATCTCTTCAAAATCAACTTTTCAACTTCCCGAAAAAAAATTATGCTACCAATAATTACTTCTCCATTAACAATGAAATACTACGTAAATTGCATGTGTTAATAACCTAGCAGTACTTATATAGTGCATACTGCTACCTCATTTCCTTCACTCAAACTTCCCAAAACAATGACAATGCAGCAATCAAACCTCGGCAGTCAAAGCCCATTGGCATCGTTGGAAGCTGGCGGTGACTGGAACTTCGAGTTCGGCTTCAACTCTATTGCCTTCTCCGACCGCGTCTTCAAAATTGAAATTCTGGCAGACCAGGGGTCCACATCAATGCCACCTCAGAAGCGTAGGAGAGAAGAAGAAGAAGAAGAAGCTGCCAACAAAAACGATAATGGTTGTTACTTCTTTTTTTCTCTCTTCTAATTAGGGTTTTTGTTCTTGAAGATTAGTTATATACAAAATGAACCCACGAGCAAAGATGTATTATTATGCGTGTAGTGAAGGTACAACTTAAGCAAGTGACATTTGGCTGGTTTTCTTTTTCAGAAATCCAGTTTAGGTAAGTATAGAAAATTATAGTAGAACATGAAAAAAATACTTTCTTACCAGGGGAGAAGACACATGCCATTCTTTGGAACTACCATGTTAAACCATGATGGTTCACTTCTGAGAGAATGAACCTAATCCAGATCTTTCCAAATTACCTTGCCAAATGTTATTGCTAACTCTGATCGACTATATATATTTGTCATGCAGATGATGGACCTCTAGATAGAAATCAAACATCTTGTAAAGCTGATTGTCCTAACATTCTGAGAGTTGAACTTGTTCATGTCAGTTCTATAATATTGGCCGCAAAAAGCCAATTCTTTTTCAAGGTAAGATCTATTTACTATTTATGTTGTGGATTCCCTGGAATGGAATACTGTCACACTAATGAAAGTGCTATATATTACCCTGTCGGTTCATTGACTGAATTCTTAAGATTTTGTGCGTTCTGGCGCGCACACACGTACATACAAAGGCTCTGAACATTGCATTAATTAAGCACCTACATCCATGCAAACACCTCTGCTCACACAAATGCAACAACCCATGAATAATACACTCTCTAATTCACTTTTCAGAATTGACAGAGTTTGTTTATCTATTTAATTCTTAGCTTTTCTCAAATGGGATGCGAGAACCGAGCCAAAAAGATGTTACTCTACAGATTACTGCATCAGGTAATTTAAGAAATATCATATTGTAGACTTGTATCTCTTTTTGCACTCTTACTCATCGGTAATTCATTGTTCATTGTTGGTTCTATAATTACTAGTATTATATACGTGCGATGCACGTCTACAAAAATAAAGTTATCAAATTAAATGAATATATGTTGAATAAGAAAAAAATAATGTAAATGAATATATCAAATTAAATGAATGTCGTATATTCAAGTAAATGAATATACGATGCACGTCTAAAAAAATGAATATATCAAATTAAATGAATATACGTGCGATGCACGTCTAAAAAATTAAAGTTATCAAATTAAATGAATATATGTTGAATAAGAAAAAAATAGTTTATATTTGAATGTTTTGATTTGGGCTATACGTGCGGTGCATATTTATATTTGTTGGATATAGTTTGGGCATGTATTATACGTGTTTATATAGTTATAAAGTTAGAGTTTGTTTGTTACAAACCCCAACTCTCCTATTAAAATAGTAGAGATTTTAAGGCTAAATATAAAAAAAACCACTATTGTGCACTTTTTTAAAACCTCACGTAGCTGAGGAGGTTTTTTTTTTAAAATGCACAATACTTGGGTCAGGTTTTTTATATTTAGCCTTCTTTTAAATCAGCCATTCAATTTTAAATTAGTCAAAACAATATATTTTTTGTCTTTAATGAATTTACGTCTTAATTTCTTACGTAGTTTATCTAATACTTGTTTTATGTTTGGTTAATGAAAGTTCAATTGTAAAGTTTGAACATCCCCCAAACTTTTTGATTCAAATACCAAACTAATCTCTAATAATTTGAGGGAAATGCTTTATGTGGTACATGTGGGTAGAGATGCTTTCGGATCTGATACAGCTTGAATATTGGTTATACCAACATCATATTTGCATTACAAAGATGGATTCAAATATGGTTACGGATATGTCTCGAAAAATAAAAATCATATTTGTATCTGCAATTTTTGGATAAAGATGTCAATCGGATACGGTCAATCGGAAAATGGATGCGAATTCTGTTATCAAATATAAAGTTTTTTGCTATTTTTTCATCTTAACTAGTACTTAGACATGGATGAAGATCGGGCGGCTGTGGTTGAGTACGCACGGGGGTGCGCAAAAGAAAGTGCGAAAGAGTCACACACACACACACACACACATAGAGAGAGAGAGAGAGATGTTCCGTTGTGCTCGTGTGCACTCGGCTTTCTCGCATTCATATCGACGATCTGAATCGTTCACATTGATCTAATTTATTGTCCATCCATCATGTGACTATAAAAAACAATGATTTTCATTCATATAATTTTGTAACACTATATCTCTCTCTCTCTCTCTCTCTCTCTCTCTCTCTCTCTATATATATATATATATATATATATATATACTAGTTGAATTTTACCGTGCACCAAGTGCACGTTGCTTGGTGCACATGAATGCTAAAAATTTTATCTATTCTACTTAACAAGTTAGACAAAACACGCTTGAATTTAGCAACATATTCTTCAAACTACAAATTTAACTTGGTCGATCATAATAAGCAAACCATGAATTTCAAAATTTCTCCATAAGACAACAAGCTCGTCGAAATCAGATTTGAAGCAAGCATGAAGAACCCAAGTTTAATCAATTCTAGCATAATTCCAATCAAAACAAAGCACAAATGGATCAAAATTCGTACGATATAAGAGACAACTATATGCATAATAGTTTCATCTAAAACATAAAGATATAACAACATGTTATATATCGAAGAAGTGTTGTACAGGATATAAGCATATGAACACAACATGTTGGCAATTGACCATGCAATATTGGTTCAAGAAGCAAGACAAGTCGAATAAACTAATATCGACCTTAAATCTTCCCAATGTATCTTTTTGTAGGATTTCCTTGCGAATCCAATATCATTCTCCAGTTGCAAATACAAGTGCTCATAAAGTGTCTGGTAGTAGATTCCAAAGTAGTCGAACAAAGTTACAAAATAAATTGGGAAAAGGCTTCAGAAATAAAGGCCTATTAGAGCATCCCCTGTCATTTTCTAAAACCCCAAAAAAATGGAATTCGATTTAGAAAACATGCTCATAGTCGTTTGCTAAATACCCAGATATTAGAATAGGAGTGAACAGTGCATCGCTAAACTTAGGAGCTGCTTTAGCGAAATGCTAAATATAGAAAACGGACGAAGATCATCCGTTTGAGAAATTTATTCGAACGAACGGATGAAGATGGTCCGTCTGACGTTAAATTTGAAAAGAAAAAAAATCAGATGAGGGACGGATAAAGGAGGTACGTCTCTCATCTTGTGTAATTGCGGATAAATAAAATTATTTAAATAAGTGGGTGAGAGACGGATGACGTTAATCCGTCTCTCAACTCCACTTTTCAATTAATTTGGCATGAAATTGACACATTTACCCCCAACTCATTAATATCCACCCATAGTGAGGGGAGGGCAATACTGTAATTACCTATTGACATTTGAAAGAAAAAAAAAAATCAAAACAACCCAGACGGATGAAGTTCATCCGTCTGGTTTGTTTTGATGTTTTTTTATTTTTTTTTGGCTCACAATTTTAAAAAAATAATAATAAAAGATCAGATGGATGATCGAGCAGTGTCCAATGAAATACAGAAAAACAAAAAAACACATAAACGGAGGATGAAGCTCCGTCCATTGGTTTTTTTATTTTAAAAATGAGGAAATAGCGTCAGACGGAGGAAGAAGCTCCATCCTATTCATTTGTTTGTGGATTTTTACAAATAACGATAGCAGCGCTCCAATCTCGTTGCTAAATCCTAAAAGCTAAATATAGCAAACTTAGACAAAATGATAGTGGATGCTCTTATGATGCATATACTGGTATGTCATAAGCAAAAAATTGCTAAGGCTGAAACATACTTCTGACTGTCTGCCATAAGATTTTCGACCAAAACACTTCTTCAAAGAGCTAAAAGGCATCCTATAATTCTTTGAAAATAGTGCTTGTGGACACTCTTACTCAAATTACCCTCACACCTCTTTGACAAAATTATCACAAATTTAAAACACCTTCGAAAGGTGTTCGAGAGCTACCCTAAAGCAAATACCAAACATGGCCTGAGAAAGTCAATCAAACACCTATGCCTGAGAACAAGTAACCCTTGGCATGATTCGAAAAATGTATCCTGATCACCTGGAATCAAGGCAACATATTTAAGACAAATCTCAAAACCATAGTAGCGAGCTTAGATATTCCATATGAAATCAATAATAACTCGTGCAACCTTAGGCTAAAACAGAATAGGCTATATAGTCCTTAACATCAGTTTTTCCTAGTTTTTTCACCTTATACACAACCTTTTAAATTCACATCTTAGACTACATCTTAGAGTACAATTTTTGCAAAGATTTTTGGTAGTAGTCTTATCAAATACATGTAAAACCATAGTGATGTTTTTTGGTGATCTTCATTCGACAGTGTGGAGGGTTCTCTAATGATACCTAATGGAATTACCACTTTAACAAAAGAAATCTAGATAAAAGAAAAAATCAGCATCAATAACAAAGAATTAGTCACTCGTTTGTAGTGTGTGATCAGAAGGGTTTTTTTTCCTGAATTGAAGAAACAGACGTCAAAAACATGATATCAAATACTAATTACAATGAACTACAGTGCCATAAATACCAATTACAACTAATTTCACTTTACGAGAAGAACAATTATTGAAAAGATAAAAGAGTTTTTATTAAACTTATAGTGCCACAAATAATTAGCTCCGAGTTTTTTTAATTTAATATTAGATATATGTAAAACCATAATGATGTTTTAGTTGATCCTTGTTCGATTAGTCGAGATGGTTCTCTAATGATACCTAATGGAATTACCATTTCAAAAAAAAAATCTTGACAAAGAAATAAATCAGCATCATTAACGAAGAACTAATCACCTATTGATGGCGATCATTACTTCTCTCTTGATGTTCCATGATCCACCAAAAAAGAAGAAGACGAAGAAGAAGAAGAATAAGATTATGGTTATGTGCTTTTATAGGAGAGTAAATTGACAAGAAAACAAGCTGTTAAAATTAGTAAAACAAATCTTTTATTAGTTGAAAATTTTCAATCAATATATAAATGCAAACTTTAAAATTATTTTAAAAGACACTTATATTTCTTATCACTATCGTGACTCTTACTTCTCATGATACTTTAAATCCATATCCATAAATATATTTAAAATTTACCTACCTTTCTATAAAAATATAAAATGAAAAGATAACTACAGCATGTTCCTTCAGCACAGGTATTTTGGTAAATACACATTAAAACAAGTTAAAGAAATAAGACCCTATGACACCCTGCACAAATTGTTCAACACTGCATCTTGAGAATGTGTATGCAATGATCATCGATTTCCTTTTATCATATAAATTTACAAGAGGAGCATAAATTATTTACAAGGGCCCGATCTATATATTGTGCATCATAGTAAACTTAGCATATTACATAATAATTATAAATTACAAATTTCACCAATCAAATACTTGAACACAGAAGTTGCAAAATAAATTTCAATCAATGATATTTTGCTTTAGACAAGTTTATATTACAAAAATTCTCCTACTAAGAAATCAAACAAAGAGACAAACTCCAAGTCGAAAGAATTCCCCTATATTAACTTGAAATGGTTGATAGCTATGGAAAAGAGACATCCCTTTTAACTGAAACTAAGTTCTTTAGTTCGACTAAATGTTCATCATTTGATATGTGAAGCATACAACGGAGGTTAGCCATCATTGCTTCTTGATCCCAACTTAGGGGGCCAGAAACATATAATGCCATGAGGGTGGTTTTGTAGGCATGCAACTCTAATTCATGAATAGCCTCCAGGTTCTCTCTGCACCTCCCTTACAGGAAGAGAATCTCTTCCAGACCAAGATGTTTCCTCATCATCCAAACAACCATCAACATCACCAGTGTCTACATCTATTGATCTAATTGGACTATTGTTAGCACTACAACTACCAATGAATGAACACACTCTCTGTATCACTCTGTTTAGAACTTAATCTATCGTAACAATCAACATAAGCATTTGTCACTCCCTCCCGTCTATGACATGTCATTTAAGGAAGCATGCATGTATTTTTTACCCAACATTTTTTGTGAGGAGAAACAACATCTACCTTTTTCTCAGTTGTTCGTATATTCTTTCCACCTCCTAAGCATGTTCCGATGAGAGTGTGGGCCTACATCCTTTTCCTTGTGCCTTCAACAAAATTCTGAGCAAATGTCAAATAACCATCTTCTGCGTAATTAGTGTCCTCTAAGCATTGCTTTGTTTTGGCAGAGAAGAACCTCCATTCTTTTGACAACATTTTCATTGCTCCATCACTACACTTCGCAGAATCCTTATGATAGGAATCTCAGTCGTGTGCAATGCACGTTCACTGAAGATTTATCGAAAGCCTTCGAACTCTACGTACACTACCGGAGATACTCTCTCTACCATCTGATTCCATGTAGCGAAATGGAAGTGGTGCATTATTCATTGCTCGGAACTTCCCTGCATTGTTCAAGTGATTGTTCTCCAACCTGTTGAACCAACATTTCATCAAAATATACGTAATCAATTTTGGTTTGAACAAGTACCTTTCTTTTTCCTAATTTTGTAAGGACTGTATTTTTTGTTGTAAAATGTTACATGATTTCATTTTATTAAAGAAGAATGAGAATGCTATATTTTTAAGGCTAAATTTAAAAAAAACTACACTACGTTTTGGGCCAGTTTACGTTTTTTTTATTTGAAAAAAGGACACAAAATTTCAAAAAACTCCACTGGGTTAGTTAGGGTTAGAGTTTAGAAAAACCACTTTCATCTTTTATTTGTGTTTTGAAAAAATCACATTCATCTTTCATTTGTGTTTAAAAAAACATCACTTAACTAAACAGATGTATAAATAAATTCCCCCGAACTAACCCTAACCCTAACCCTAACTAACCCAGTGGAGTTTTTTGAAATTGTCCTTTTTTTATATAAAAAAAACTTAGAGCGGTTTTTTTAAACTGGCCCAAAACTTAGTGTAGTTTTTTTAAAATTTAGCCTATTTTTTTTATATAGAAGAGTTGAATTCACAGTCATTTTATTGTATATAGTCTTTCTTTATAGAGGACGATTGTATTAAGTCATTTGATTTGTGATTGTTGATTACTTCTTTTTGTGTTTATAAATTACCTGTAAAACTTGCAATTCCCACGTCAAATAATCTCCGAAGATGCTAGCAAGAAATCGACAAGTCGAAACTCAATAGGGCCCAGGTTGATGTGGGAAATGCTCTCTATCCATGCAAGCCTGAGAACAAAGTTAAGAACCTGCATTCAAACATTGACGGCTGAGTACTCATGTGTAATAAAGCTTTGCAACAGAGCTTTTAGGAGATGCTATGCAATAGAGCTAGTTTTTTGGATGTTTTGTTTAAAGGGGTTGTAAAAAAATTATCTTAAGATTTGGAGAAGATACATGAAGTTGAAGTACTTACAATGAATACATAGTAAGTGGACTTGATCTTGAGAATGAGCTTATCTTTGAGCAATAGATTCTTAGATTTCAGGTCGAAAAGCCCCCAATCCTTGACAAAGTCCCAGTATAGCTAGCAGGTAGCCATGGAAGATACAATGATGACAATGGTCAGCCGCATCGGTGTGGAGTCCACTTCATATTTCCATCTTGCTGTAGTTGCTAGCATTGCGGAAATGTACTTCCCAGCATTTGCCAGGTGGATGATGTCATACCCTCTTCGATATATCTTCTAGCACACTTAATTTGGAACAAAAAATATAGAGTCCGCATCATTAAGTACAAGACATTGAATGATGTTCAGTAATTCTAAAATATGCATAAGGAGAACATGCACATGTATTTAATAGCACTGATGAGATAAATAACAAAATTAACAGAAGTTACGATACAATTTCATATTTTTGTTTGAATGAAAACAGCTTATGTTCAAAGTGTAATGTACGCTTACAATTCAGAGTAAATACGCGCAGATTAATCTAAGCATTATATACCTGCATGACAAGACAGTAGTAGGTAAGGAATGAAATAACATAAGCCAAGAGCTTGAATTTTTGGCTCCGAGTGCAAGGCTCAAATGGGTATGATTTCAACCTGCAGCTTGCGAAGAAATATCATGATGTGAACTCCAAGTGCCTCAATAATGGACTCTACACAAGGAACAACTATAATCAGGATGAAGATAATTACAAAAGAAGAATTTTAATATATGCAAACATGCAAGTCTTAGTACATATTTGAAAATTAGCAACTATCCGTGCACTTCTCCTTTTTAAAGGGATCACATCGGAATCACTGGAGTATCTTACGAAAGTCTAATACACTTTGCACTCAATCATATGCATATATAACAAAGTTATGAATCCCTTTGTCATCGGAATCAACGTTTTGTTTTTCTTACAACAATTGTTTACTGCATGTTCTAGATCTTTGATGCTTGAAGGTTTTTAAGGTATTAATAGTGAGACACTGAGACTAAATTTTGAAGTTAAAAAGAAGAAAGTAACTACCGAAAACTCTTTCCGTTAGAGAAGTTAAATTTAGGAAGTAACCTGGTTGATCATTGACAGCTTTCCATGCTTTGACAATTCCTTTACCTGTAAATATTAACCTTTACACTGGAATACTGTAAGAAAGATTGAAATTTATTCCAAGATGCTCATATATTATTCTCAACACATTCATGAAAATATTATAACTGGTAAGATATCATGTAAATATACTTTTTTTCTCGTCAGCTAATAGAATTCATATTGGATAAAAAGCTGATCTACAGCCAGTACAGTGGTGGCAGTGTGGGCTTTACCTCTCCAGTGATAATAGAGTAAATTGTAAGCATATGGTATAAAAATTATACATTTCTGGAAAATCAAAACAAAGGAAATGTTATTCATTCAGTTTGATAAAGATTCAGTAACCCATTTTGAATGTCAAAAAAACATTTTCATCTTTCCTGTCCCAGGTATAGTCTGATTTGGTTTTTGCTCCAAACATATTATTGTGTTAAATAATACAAGATCAATCTGGTAAGAGGCCAAACAGATGGTTAATCTTAACCATATTAGAGGCTAATCTAGTACATATCCCTGGATCTTATGAAATGTGAAAGAGGGGAAAAAATCCTTCTATTGGATGATTATAACGCGAACTAACATATTCAATCAGAACCATTCTTCTAGAGATCTATCACATGAGAACATATATAATAGTATCACATTCACAACGAAAAGGAAGAACTAAACTAATAAGAAGAGTATCACAGTTCTTAACAGATTAGCAAGCCTATCTTCTACCCAAAAAAATCACGAGGAAGAGATTCTTTAGGTAAATGGAAGGACTTGGAATATATCGATTTAATAATTTAAAAAACACAACATCTTACAATGTCATTTCCAATATATATACAGAATACTTCATCTATTGACTGTAACATATGTTTTCTTATCTCCAATGCTTAATAGACATGCTTACTGCCAAGTAATTACTTAAAGAATATGATAGAGAATGCATTGCAGTAGAGCACAAGCAGAAGCAGAAAAAAACTTTAAACACTTATAAACATACCGGTTAATTGGCTAAAATAGGTAGATGATGTTGATTATAAGGATGCAAAATACAATGATATTGATTACCTCATACTGCGCCCTTTCTATACTGGTTACTCTTTCCCAATATCATCGTATACTGGGTACTCTTTCTATAATCAAGTGCTTACTGCACTCCTATCATGGATTTTAAGGATGCAAACAAGTGTTTTTTTAATCCATCATCAATAAGCTATATGTACTTAATTGTTTCTCCAAGTTATCAATTACTACCAGCTTTCCTAATAGTTCCATTTTTCTATAATCAATGTTTAGATTTTCAAATATGACTTCAATCATCTTATGAATTTACAGGAGGAAAATAACCAACAATCAAAAAATACAAAATTGAACTCGGGCATTCAATTCTTTTATTATAAAACACAATTACAATTAGGGTTTTGGATTGGGGTTTTAGAGAGGACCTTACGATCATAGTAACAATTATCTTCTATGACAGTGATATAGATTAAAAAAAATACATTTTTCAGTAAGAAAAGTTAGAATACAAAACACAGGGCCAATATTAAAATAAAACGAAATCTGTCTTAGTACATAAAGCAAAGAGCCTACAGTAAGTTTTGGCTATAGGATATAATCCAAATAAGAGTTGAATAATAACAAATTTATCTATCAAATTAAACTTAGAACAAAAAAAACTCGTCGTTTTTTAATGAGAGTCGAGATGGGCTGACGTGGCGAAGAAGAAGGTGGCGATGGCTGATGTGTCAAAGAGGGAAGGACGCTGAGAGCGGCTGTACTGCGGTGATGAGAGGGTTATTCCGAGGGGATGGAAGGATGGCGCAAACGGCGGCGGCGCGGAGGGACAAGATAAGGGTTAGCGTTGGGGGAATCGGAGGGATTGGGGTTTCGAGGAAAGACGTCGGAATTGGGAGTGGAGTTGGGGTTAGGGTTTGGGTTTTGAGAAAGATTGAAAATTTCGATCTAGAAGGAGACGTACGGGGACTGGGGGGTTATTTATTATTATTTATATTTATTTGTAAATATAAACACTAAATAAACAATCACAGATTAATAATAGCCTTTGATCAGTTTGATCACCAAAATGGACGGAGGGTTGAGATTGGCTCTGGACAGATTTTTTTTTTCTTATTCTTGCTTTTATAATAGAAATAGATATATATATATATATATATATAAGGAGCCCTTTGGTTGAGAACTAATTTTGGTGAGAACTCTGTGAGAACTCACGAAATAGACCTCCCATGAAAAATCCGAACCGACCATCTCGTTCTACATGCCTTAGATAGCATAACATAAAGAATTCAAATAATTTGAAGTTCGTTTGCTCATCCATCAAAAGGAGTAGAATTTTCAGCCATACAATTTTGCGATGATGTAAATCATGGGAAAATGAACTTCAAATTACGTGATTTTTTTATGTTATGCTATCTAAGGCGTGTAGAACGAAATGGCCAGTTCGGATTTTTCATGGGGGGTATACTCCTTGAGTTCTCACGGAGTTCTCACCAAATTAGTTCTCAACCGAAGGGCCACCTATATATATATATATATATATATGAGGAGTGATCCAATGAGAAACATCTTAAAATGAGAAAATGAGAAACATGAATTCTAATCATTGGATTTGAGAGGATCGAGATGAATGGCTCTAATTCATTTGGACTAGTAATTAAAAAAATCGGTTTATTTTAACTAATCTATCAAAAAAAATAAACCGGCTTATACCTATAAATAAACCGGTTTATACCTCTACTTCATCGAAGATTCTGATTCTGATCTTGGTTTATATTAATCGTGGTAATCAAATATTCTAGGTTAGAAAATGCCCAAATTGATCTGAGTGGTACAAAATGAACTTGTTCGGCTAACTTTTTTTAAAGAAATATTTAAATTGTGAAATTTATAAGAACTCGGCAATAAATGAAAAGGAACTAAAGAAAATTACAATTAGTCCAAAGAAAATATGCAGATCTATACTAGGAAAGAGAAAATGTCATATATTGGCCAATGACGAATCAATGAAACTCAGCCGATTTTATCAAATCCTAGTGGTACATAAATTAAAATAAATAAATAAATAAATTGTTGGGAATTTTAGGAGATATTGAAAGAGAGAATAGAGAGTGAGGGTTTTTGCCACACCCATTAGAGCATCTATAGTTGCTTGCTAAATATGCATATTAATATGCATATTTTATCAAAAATATCGTTGCAGTCGTTGGCTAAATATGTATATTTCTCTACAGGAGACTGCTATATATATATGAGAGTAGAAATAAGAATTATGCATATACGAAGGACAGAACTCGAAGTGTCGCCGCAAAAAAAAAAAATTTAATGGTCGGACGACACTTGAAGTGCCGTCCCTCAAAAATATTTAAATTTTGTAATTAAAAAAAAGTTTAAAATACCCACGTGCACTCACTTGAAGAGTCTGACCCTTTTTTTAATTATTATTTTTTTTCCTCCGACGACACTCCATGTGCCGTCCCACCATTTATTTATTTTTATTTTTTTTCCTCAGACGGCACTCGATGTGCTGTCCCACCATTTGATTTAATTTTATTCCCTCTTCGACGCAATATGAAGCTCCGTCTGTATATTATTTTAATTTAAAATGGTAAAAAATTAAATGATGCTTCACATTTAAAATGGTAAAAAATATACAGACGAAGCTTTACATTGCGTCGGAGAGGGAAAAAAATTAAATTAAATGGTGGGACGGCACATCTAGTGCCGTCTGAGGAAAAAAAAAATTAAAAAAGTAAATGGTGGGACGGCACATGGAGTGTCGGAGGAGGAAAAAAAATAATAATTAAAAAAAGGGTCAGACACTTCAAGTGAGTGCACGTCGGTATTTTAAATTTTTTTTAATTACAAAATTTAAATATTTTGGAGGGACGGCACTTCAAGTGTCGTCCGACCATTAAAATATTTTATTATTATTTTGCGACGACACTTCGAGTTCTGTCCTTCATATATGCATAATTCTTATTTCGACTCTCATATATAGCAGTCTCCTATAGCGAAATATACATATTTAGCCAACGACTGCAGCGATATTTTTGATAAAATATGCATATTAATATGCATATTTAGCAAGCAACTATAGATGCTCTAATGGGTGTGGCAAAAACCCTCACTCTCTATTCTCTCTTTCAATATCTCCTGAAAATTCCCAACAATTTTTATATTTATTTATTTTAATTTATGTACCACTAGGATTTGATAAAATCGGCTGAGTTTCATTGATTCGTCATTAGCCAATATATGACATTTTCTCTTTCCTAGTATAGATCTGCATATTTTCTTTGGACTAATTGTAATTTTCTTTAGTTCCTTTTCATTTATTGCCGAGTTCTTATAAATTTCACAATTTAAATATTTCTTTTAAAAAAGTTAGCCGAACAAGTTCATTTTGTACCTCTCAGATCAATTTGGGCATTTTCTAACCTAGAATATTTGATTACCACGATTCGTATAAACCAAGATCAGAATCAGAATCTTCGATGAAGTAGAGGTATAAATCGGTTTATTTTTTTGATAGATTAGTTAAAATAAACCGATTTTTTTAATTACTAGTCCAAATGAATTAGAGTCATTCATCTCAATTCTCTCAAATCCAATGGTTAGAATTAATGTTTCTCATTTTCTCATTTTAAGATATTACTCATTGGATCACTCCTCTATATATATATATATATATATATATATATATATATATATATATATATATATATATTTGCGGATATCCGAATCTGCTTTTTAAAGTAATATCCGGATCCAAATTCTTTTGGATTTTGATATCCAAATATGTATCCATATTTGCTTGGATACTGATTTTTCATATCCGAATTCGCAAAATTTTGAATTCGAATTCAGATACGGATTGGATGGAATATATCCTTATCCAAGAGCATTCTGAGATGTAGAAAAGGAATGTAGCAAGATGTTTTTGGGTTAATTGATTTTGGAAAATTGGAGAAAATTTAAAGTTACACTCATTGCAAGTTGCAATTGATCCAAACCAAACACCCCTTAATGGTTTTATCTATTATTACTCTAATTTAATCTATTTTCACTTTTCATACTAGTAATTTATCTCGTTATTATAACAAGTTATTGTAGTTTATTTCATCTTTTAAAGGATTAAAGCACTTAAGTATATAATTTTGTATTTATACGAACAGAGGGAGCTGCATTCATGGAACTACTGCGGTTTATTTATGGTCAGAAGTTTTCGTCTGCGTCTCATTCTTTTGTATCAGATCTATTAAGGATTGCTGACAAGTTTGAGGTTCCTTCTGCCATGGATTACTGCATTCAGTTGGCTATGAGTTTGCCTATGACTGAAGAATCTGCACTATTTTATCTGAACCCTCCTCCAAATTTCCCAATAGCAGCCAACATACAACCCCTAACCGATGTTGCCGTAGAGTTCCTCGTAAATAAATACAAAGACATTACCAAGTGAGCCTCCATAAACATCCGGCATCTACTAAATTTGAATTCAAGCCTGTTCCGTTAATATTATTTACTTCTTCTAGGTTACAAGATGAAGTGTTGACTCTTCCTCTCCCCGCAATTGAAGTAATCTTCAGCAGCGACGACCGTGAAGTCCAATCAGAAGATGATATCTTCGATCTTTTGGTCAAGTGGTCCCACACTCATTACCCTAATAGGGAAGGCCAAAGAGAAATATTTGCTTCAAAACTGGCACAACTCATTCGTTTCCCTCAGATTTCATGCACGAGGCTGAGGGAGTTCCTAGCAAGTGAAGATCGGTATAGTGACATGATTTCTAAATTCGTTAGCTTGGCCGTTCTCTTCAAGACCCAGGCTCCTGACAGTCTACAAGCTTTGGCCCCAGATAAGTGGTTTATCCAGCGGGCGTACTTAGATATACCAATCAAGATTATAGAGTTTGTATCTCCCTTCCGTCAGTCTGTAGTCTATCTGGATCTAAAGAAGGAGAAATTGGCCAAAACATTACCACATTACAGTGTCTCTAGTGGCGGGTATTCTGGACTCTTCTTCGTTAAAAAGAAATTGGCAAATCGTCTCTGAGAATTTCTGCCTGGGAGGTCAGGATTTCTATCTCTGCAGTCATTACAGTGTCTCTAGTGGCGGGTATTTTGGACTCTTCTTGTGCTTACTCAGTGATAAAACAGCTGATTTCATGTTCGACATAGAGTTCTCTGTGAGGGCAGAGCCTTTGGGTGTGTTTGAGAGCAAACACAAGGGCTGCTATTCTTTCCTTTTTAACGAAGAAATGTGGGGGTGTGCCGACTTGTTGGGGATGTCTTGGGCTTCGTTGATGGCTGGTAAGAGTCGTTACTTTATTGATGAAGTTCTGCACTTGAGAGCTGAAGTGACCATCAAGCCATAGTCTTGAAATTGTTAGTGATGCGTTAGAGTGGGGCGGTAGTCTTGAAATTGTTAGGAAATTGAAATTGTTAGGAAAGCAAGGTTGTGTACATGTAATGTTGCAAAATTGAGTAGGGAGCTTACTCAATTTACTAACATGTAATGTTAGTTCCTAGAAACCAGGGAGCTTACTCATTTGAGTAGGCGAATGCATATGGTTAATGCAAGTTTTGTTTTGTTAACTAGAGAGCCATCTGTTTTTCTTGTAGCTTGTTTTTTGAATTTGTATCCAATTATCAAATTAGAAACTTTCATTTTGAAACTGTCAACAGTTTTTGTGTGTGGATAATCCTGACTGAACAGTCAAGCTCTGTTTGCATTAATTGTGGAGATTGTTCTTGGGGAGCTCTTTTAGTCTTTAAGTCTCAAAATAAGTGGTTGACAACCTAAAATGTAAGTGTGCTTAATCAAAATTACTTTGGTGAAAACTAAATCGAGAGTGATTTTACTTACTCAGAAAATTTTAAAATTAAACATTATTCTTTCTAACAAAACTTTAGGACCAGTACATTTTAGCAAAAACATTTTTTGTACACAACATTCCCAAATAGAGCTTTAAGGGCCTAATATATTTTAGCAAAAAGTATGGACTACGACGTAGTCTGGCCTCAAACCAGAGACATTCATTTACTTATCTCAAACACTAACCATATACTCTTTATAAATTATCTCTAGTAGTGCCAACTTTTATTTTATATGAGTGCTATTTTTGTAAATAATTATGTCATAAATAAATTGGAATTTTGAGAATATTATGGTAATTGACAACAGCTAACTTAATAGATAATAAGTGTAACTTTTATTTAAAAATGAGTGGTTGAGAATAGATTATTGTTTATCTACAAATTACAGTATGTGTATAAAAGACACAACTCGAATTCTCAAATTATAATATTAGAGCAATATATAAAATAGTCCGCTATGAAGCTCGAAATAGCTCGCTATGTAACCAATCTCTAGCCATCCCACTATGAAACTCACGTGCTTAATCCAATTCCTACATAGCTCTATGCTATTTTTACATAGCGCACGTTATTTGGCAGTGTAGCTTAACTTAAATAGCATGCACGTAGCATTTTATTTAACTGAAAAAAGAAAAAAAGCTGTTGAGTTATAAATGCAAATGACAAAACCCCTTCGGTTTTTCACTCATTCATAATGTTTTTGTTTTTCGAGACTAAGACACTAAATCCTTGTGGGAACTGTATTTTCTTCAAGTAGTGGGGAAGACTCTTTTTCTCTTGAATCTCTTGATGTGATTGCCAGCAAGATTGATGTTCCGTCCTGCAGCATGAAATATTGTATTTAGCTAACTACAGCTTTGCCCATGACTAAAGAATCTGCACTTCTCTATTTGAACCATCCGTTGAGTATCTCGAATGCATCAGCCGTAATATGGCAAAAAGTGAATAGAGAAGAGAGAGATAGTAATAAAGTAATGACTTTTTAAGTTTTGGGGGGAAAAATTTAATTTTGGGGTTTGAAATTTTAGGCGGAAAAATATGTTTTGAGGGAATCAATCTAGGCCATTGATTTTAGGGGAGATTGAATTAGAGCCACTTGATAGCTTTCTTTGTAATTTATTATATATATATATATATATATAGAGAGAGAGAGAGAGAGAGAGAGACTCCAAGAGTCTCAACCGTCCAAACATAGTATACATTGAGAGAATTTACTCTCATAGAAATGTATAAAACATACTAGTATTATACACGTGCAATGCAATAACTGTTTTTAGAGAACCAAAATAATTGCAACTAGCGTTTTTGCCATCTATAAAGGACGACCCCGTTTGCAACTGATAAATGAAAAATAACACAAATTTGTGCACAATCATCAAATTTCTATATTAATGTAAATTATTTTATATATTAATGTATTTCAATTACTAAAAGAAGGGCATCATAATCTTTGTTCGCCCTGGGCCTCCAAATTGTCAGGACCGGTCCTGATGTAACCTATCTTTAGCCCTCCCACTATGAAACTCACGTGCTTAACCCAATTCCTACATAGTTCTGCGCTATTTTTACATAGCACGCGTTATTTAGCAGTGTAGCTTAACTTAAATAGCATGCGCTACAAACGTAGCATTTTATTTAACTGAAAAAAGAAGAAAAGACTTTGAGTTATAAATGCAAGTGACTAAACCCCGTCGTTTTTTTACTCATTCATAATGTTTTTTGAGACCAAGACACCAAATTTCTGTGGGGACTGCATTTTCTTCAAGCAGTGGCGAAGGCTCTTTTTCTCTTGGATCTCTTGATGTGATTGCCGACAAGTTTGATGTTCCTTCCTGCAGCATGAAATAATTGTATTTAGCTAGCTACAGCTTTGCCCATGACTAAAGAATCTGCACTTCTCTATTTGAACCATCCGTATCTCGAATGCATCAGCCGTCCAACCTTTTATTAATGCAGCTAAAGAGGTGCTCGCAACTAAATATAAATCCATAATCAAGTGAGCAACTAACCTTGATCATACTTTAAACGAGCAACTAACCTGAGTAGTTTCTTTTACTTTTGTTCTTATACTCCCTCAGTTTCACTTTAAGTGATATTTAAGGTTTTTTCTTGTTTTACTTTAAGTGATATTATCAAAAAATTTCCCATTTTTTTTCAAGAAAATCTTTATTTATGTTGAAATATTAACATAATTACTCATCTTAATGTTATCAAATATTTTTAGAAAATTGTAGTTTCAACTTTCTAGATTTTATTTTCTCCAAAAATTTAGTGCCAACTCACCATCTACTTCTAGCAACTCTATATATTCATAATTTGTATTGAGAAAACATTAATTATAATTTCTTGAAATCATAATTTGTAGTGAGAAAATATTAATTACAATTTCTTGAAATCAATATTTGTATTGGAAAAAGAATTAGTAATTAAATCATGAAGACTTATTAATAAGGGTGTAGAGGGAAACAAATGTTTATCTCACCATTCCTTAATCTGTGTGCAAAACTCCTGAATATCACTTAAAGTGAAAAGGAGGGAGTATAAGGTATAATCTTTATGTCTTCAGTGTTCTGTAGCTAAATAGGTTCCAATTTCTCATTGTTTTTATCTCTGATTAACTTCTTCTCTAGTTCAGTTTTGGTTTAGTACATATGTTTCTCTTCACACTTTTTTTTCCTTCACGCTGATAAAAGGATAGAATCCTAAGGGATTTCAGTCAAACATACTAATAAAATCAAATAAGTCTTACAACATATAGTTCCCAAGATAACATTCCGGAGCTGAATGAAACACATGGTTTCATTAAACAAAATAGCATCCGTAATCAAAAAGTTTACAAAACATGGTATCAGAACATCGGATCGAAACCAACAAAGGAGAGAAACAGAACACATCAATCAAGGTTAATAACCACCCGAGGATCTCCATCACTAGTAATCTCATTCCATTCATTAGCAGCTTGGATAGAAGAAACAAGAAGGACCCCTGTGATATATTCTTATTGTTATAAATGTGTCTTGAATACTCGTAGTTCAGATTAGAAGAAGGTAAGATGAAGCACAGAGGTCGAAGCGTCGAAGAGAGTAGAATGAAACAGAGCAGCAATAGTGCATGCATAGTTACGGTCGGTCGCACACCCGATCGCAGTTGTATAGGGTTTAGCCGAGAGGTGGACGGTCGACCGATCTTGTTGGACGATCGACCGACCGCGGCGCTGTGTTCGTTTTGGACCTCAATTTGTTAGGTCGTTTCAGCCCAATCTTCAACTCCAAGTTAGATCGTCCAGCTCCTATTCAGTTACTTCTTTCCCAGGTTATATCGGACGACTGAGAATCAAGATTAAACATAGGGATCTCTCTATTCTTTTATATATATTATAAACTCCTCCAATATGAGAAAGAGTACTTCATAGATTATTTTCTCCATTACAAAGAGAGGCTTGAGAGAGAGATAGTTCTTGGTAAGTGAGTTTAATTTCTTGTATTGAGTGAATCGGTAACTCCTTGTAATCCCTTCTAGTTGAATATCAGATCTCCTTATATTTCTCCCCGGATTAAGCAAAAGCCAACCGGGATAAATCATCGTTGTGTTTGTGTTAGATTGGTGGTCAACTGATTCGTTTCATCTACTTCGACTTTCTCATTGCTCTATTTAGTTCTGCTGCGACAACGGGCGTTGGTTGACACCCCAATCCCAACAACTGGTATCAGAGTTTCGGGTTGCTGAGTCCCTTAGTTAAGATGACAGGCCATAGTATTTTGAAGATCAAGCAGTTCAATGAAACTATCAATTTCAATCTTTGGAAGACCGACATGTATGATGTCCTTTTTCAAGAACGTTTGCAGTTAGCCGTTAAGAAGAAGAAAAGCCAACTGATATGAAGGATGACGGTTAGGAAGATATTCGTGAAAGAGCCATAAGTCTGATCCGACTATCATTGGCGGATGAGGTCAAGTGCAGATTTCTTGAAGAAACTGATGCGGTGGGTTTGTGGGAAAAACTCATAGTTGACTACTTTGGTTCGTCGTTATTAGATCGGATGCATTAGAAGAGGAAGTTGTTCTGTTTATCTATGACGGAAGGTTCCGATCTCCAAGACCACATTACAGAGTTCAATAAGGTATTATCTGAACTTAAGGATATCAATGCAGATGTGAGTGAGGAAGATAAAGCTTTCAACCTGATATATTTACTGCCGGATTCGTATGAGCCTTTGATCACTACCATGCTACACGGTAGATATGCCAAGGAGAGTATTTCGGTAGATGGTGTAATCAAAGCATTGAAGGAAAATCAACTTACGAAGGAGACTTAGAAATCAGCATATATTCATACAAGTTGTCTTGCAGTGGATGGTCCTTCAGGGGGAAGACAAACTGCTTTGCAAAAGGATTCGATCTGTTGCTGATATTGCAAGAGGTCAGAGTATATCAAGAAAGACTGTTGGAAGTTGCAGAATCAGGAGAGCACAAAGAATGTGAGTTCAGCCGCTAATGTGGTTAGTGTCTTTGATTCAGGTGATTCGTGTCATCTTGTTTCAAATTTTTTAGAAGTGAATTCTAGTTGTCTTCTTGACTCAGGAAGTTCTTCTCATATTTGCTCCGAGAGGGAGTTGTTTTCTACTTATAAGTCTACTACAGGGCGTTGGGTGACAACGGAAACTGGGGAGATTTGTGAAGTAGTAGGTGAGGGGGCATTTGAGTTGAAGATACCAGGTGTAAACATGTTCACTTTGAGGAATGTTTTGCATATTCTTCAACTGCCTTCCTTTTTGTTCCGGAGGTAGACCCTCCAAAGCCCGGGAAATTCTCGGCTTCTTCGGCTCGAATGTACTTATCGTTCCTAAGAAAGAGGTCGGCAAAATTATGCGGGGGCTTCTTGGCAAAGGAGGAACGAAGGTTAGGGTTGAGGACATTTGATTGGAAGGCGGCCGCTGCGACTGACTGGTCGAAGGAGGCGATGGATCTAACCTCCGCAGTGAACCTCTTCACATAGTCTCTTAGCTTCTCTCCCTTCTCCTGCCAGAGCTGGAGTAGCGAGATGCTGGTATTCTCCGTGCGCCTGCTACTCACAAAATGGGTGACGAAGAGGGTTTCAAACTGTTCGAAGGAGAATATGGAGGATGGGGCGAGGCGAGAGTACCATTCCCGAGCCGAACCCTTAAGAGTGGCGAGGAAGGTTTTGCACAACAAGGCATCGGAATCTTGGTGGATTAGCATGAGGGTCTTAAAGCTTTCGATGTGGTCCACGGGGTCCGATTTCCCCGTGTAAGTTTCGAACTGCGGGGGTTTGAAACCTCTTGGGATAGGTGCCTCCATGATGGTTCGGGAGAAGGGAGGTCTGCTCGGGCGGATGGTCCTTCCTCTTAACTCTTCATCCTTGTCTATTCGGCTGATGCGTCTCTCCATTTCGTGGAGACGGCGGTAGAGAGCATCGTCCCTCCGACGGTAGTCAAACGAGCCTCTGGACTCGTCCTCATAAGAAGGGGAGCGGGAACTACGACGACGGTAGCTCTGAGAGCGGCGAGGACTTGGAATGCGCTGTTGGTTGCTAGGAGCCGGGGGAGGAGTGAGAGATCGCTGACGAGGACTTTGGACCCGTGGAGGAGTGGGAATTCTTTGAGTATTATTGTTGTCGGGTCGAAGGTTGAGGGCTTGCAAAACAGTTGCCTGAAACTGCTGGAACTCGGCACGAGAGATGGGTGTCTCATCGTTCCTCGGATGTCGCCGACCGGCCGGAGAGTGTGGTCTTCTCCTATGGTGCTCGGGGGACTCTCTCCGCCTTCTTCGGGCGGGGGGCCTTTTGTAGTCTCGGTGGTGAGGAGATCGCTCATTCGGACATTACTGGCGGGAGGCTCCCTCTCGGGCCCGCTTTTCATCCAAACGGCAGCGAAGATCCTCATCCTTCTGCCGATTGAGGATGGTATTGCGAAGGTCGGAAGCTCGGGGATTGTGGGATGCCAAAGAATCGGAAGAAGGGTTATGTGTGGAGATGCGATCCTGATGAAGGGGTTGCTTCTGAGGATTGGGACGCGAGGCCCCCGCACCGGCATTCTGAGGTCCGGGGGGAAGTTGGTTCTGGTGGGGAGGGTCCTCAGCTTGAGGAGGAAGTTGCCCCTGCTGCTGAACGGGTTGGAGGGGAGCTTCCTGTTGCTGTTCGACGGGATTGGGTCCACGGTTAAACCCTCTGGATCTTATTTTCCTAGGAGGCATGGCTGGAGAAGATCTGACCAACGGGAAGAGGGAAGGCTGCTATTTGTGGTGTTTCCCACAGATGGTGCCAATCTGTTACCGCTAAATCTGGTGTGGGGGCAAACAGATAGTATTTGTGGATTCTTGAAAAACTTGAATAGCAAACCTGAAACCTGTTCTGCTGGAGTTTGACCGTTGACTCCCACCGTTCACCTGCAAAAAGTGCGAGACACCGGGGTTGATCCCGGCGACGCACCCTCCGACGCTCAAGTCAGTAATCAGGAATGATTATGAGAGAGCGTGAATTGGCAAAAGATTGATTACCTCTTAACGGTGGTGGATGGTGGGTATTTATAGCCGTCGTTGGGATCAGATTAGGAATGTAATCCCTGTGATCATATAATGAATGTAATCCCTGTGATCAGATTAGAAATGTAATCACTAATCCCCAGTGAAAGGATGGATGTGAATCAAGGCCGTTGATTAGGACTAATCAGGGACCCTAATCCTATCCTGCTGGACCGGGTTCATTTCGGGTTGAAAACCCGTACCCAGTCAAGGTGGATCCATTCGCGGGTTATTGGATCTTTGGAGAGGAGATTCAGTACCCATTTCAGACCCGTTTGTGGGTGAAATTACCATTTTACCCCTAGGCTTTAAGATCCGTGCTTGATTTGGACGGCTCTGATTTAACCCCATTTTTAGCCATATCATGTAGCTTTCTCAAGCCAAGGCGCCCAAGTCATACACTTGGTGCCGACCCATTAGCCCTCGGATCTCCGTACCAATTTCGAGCACATGGTAGCTTTCTCAAGCTAAGGCGCCCAAGTCATACACTTGGTGCCGACCCATAAGATTTCGACCCATGCATAATCAGTTCACAAACAATTGCAAAAGAGGAAAGATCAATCTTTTATTCATAGTCTTTTATTTAAAGGTGCCTTGTTGGGCCACAGGGCAACAAGGACATTATAAATAACTGCACTCAACGTAAACTCTTCCTAATGGCCCTCTGGGCTGATACAAGATAATTCAAATCCGGCCGAATGGCTGGGCTCCTCGGCCTCATCACCGAGATCTATGGGGTCAGCCAAAGTTGATACGCTGGCCACGGAACATTGGGCATCAGCCGGCCTCGCATACTCCAGTAGCCGAATCGGCGAGGGCACGCCCTCTGATGGACGTCCACCTCCCGAGGAGATCGATCTCGCTCCCGACATCCCCAGCATCATCCTGTAACGTTGGATTTCCATCTCCTTCTCCACTATGACATCCCGAAGGAGCGACTCCGAAGAGGGTCGTTGCACCGACACACTGGACTTGGAAAACCCAAGCCCAACATTGTCGAAGTCACGATCTACCATCGCCTTCTTCAACCTGGCTGCCTCCACATTAAGCGCCTCTGACTTATTTCGAAAATAATGAAAGACCGCATTCTGATCACGAGCCTCCTTTCGATACCGAGCCGGGTGGACTCCAGGACCTTAATCTTGCTCCGAAGCCACGTCACCTCAGATCGACGAGGATATGCCTCGGAAAGAGAGGTCGTCACCTGGCAAAGGTGAAACAAAAATCATTCCGAAGCCTACGGTACTTAGCTTACAAATCTCAAAATACTACAAGTCAATAGGTTCGGTCAGCGACGCAAATCTTCCCCAAAACAAAACAAAGGTCGAAGTTAAAACACTTGGCCAAACGAAAAGTTCTTTTCATAAATCAAAACAGTGTACAAAAATTACGGTGGCCAGTCTGCTTTCGGCAAATACACTTGATAAAAATAAAAACAAAAAATAGAAGACGAGCTACTTATGCCTAACATATCCCTCGGTTTCGCCACCGCCGACGCGGTCGGTGGGAGGATCTGGATTCGGGTCGGTAGGCGCCACTTCTTGCTCATCCCCTCCAGGAGTCTTGGGCAGCCCCTCGATCACCATATCATAATCAAAGCCCGTTAGGTCGAGGGTCGGATAGAAGTGCTTGACGCGGCTCAGCGCCCGATCGTAGACCTCGTTCTGGGCCTCGATGACCATGTCTTGAGCCTTTGTGGTGAGCAGCCCTTTCTCCACCGAGAATGCCTTATTCAGCGCACCCTCCCTCCACAGGCATTCATTCTCCATGGAGGCCAGGTCGGCCTTCATCACCCGCTCCCTCTTCTTTGAGGCGTCCAACTCGATCTTGAGCTCCTCCATCTCCCGCTGATAGTGTAACGCCCCGCACTCAGCCCGTACGCACACAATTAATTAAATTCTAGCCACGCCCACCACAGGCTGCCTCAAAAGGGTGTCCGGACATTGGGTACACCTTTCTCATTGGCTTCCTAATATATCCCTCTTCTTTCCCTTCATTATAGCCGATATGGGATATTTTAATCCCTTGGTCAACTCCCGGTTGACATTCCCAACCAGCACACACACACACTTATTCCTTCATCATTTAATTCTTCTACGGGGTCTCACATTCACCCGATCTTAAGAATTCAGCGTCCTCGCTGAATACGGGACGTGCAATCTAGCACAGGATCAGGGTCTTACGCATCTCATACACACATATTGCGTCCCACGCACTTCCTATATACAAGTCCTACATTCGATGTCGAAAGTTGGCTCTGATACCATCTGTAACGCCCCGCACTCAGCCCGTACACACACAATTAATTAAATTCTAGCCACGCCCACCACAGGCTGCCTCAAAAGGGTGTCCGGACATTGGGTACACCTTTCTCATTGGCTTCCTAATATATCCCTCTTCTTTCCCTTCATTATAGCCGATATGGGATATTTTAATCCCTTGGTCAACTCCCGGTTGACATTCCCAACCAGCACACACACACACTTATTCCTTCATCATTTAATTCTTCTCCTATGTTCCATAGACCATCTTATGGGCCCATCACATTCTTAATTCCCATAGTATCTCCTATAGGCCACAAGCAATTATTCCTTCCTTCCTTCTTTACACGTCACCCACTTCCAATCTTATTCTTTCTTTTCTTTCTACTACTTTCTTATATATATATATATATATATATACTATATACTATTCCTTCCATATACTATTATACGAAAATACGGGGTCTCACAGATAGCGAGCAGTGCATTCCCTCTCATACTTCAGCTCCCGTTCGTGGAGCCTCAACACCTGTGCCCCGACAAACATGCCTAAAACACAGGTAAAGAGGGTCGGTAAAACGGGTCTGGCTAAGAAAAAAATTGATGAAACTAAATGTTCCTTACCTGAACGTTCGCCTGGGCCAGCCGCATGTAGGCCAATTCCAATGTGTCGGCGCTCATGCTCTGCAGATCCCGAAGGGTCGCCATCTTATCCGCGAACTCAATGGCAGTGGTGCCCTCAGTCATGGTGTCACCCTTCCTTATTGACCAATCGGGGGCCCAGGGCTGCAATCCTTCGTCTCCCACGATGGCAGATGCGTCGGCCCGGAGAGGGGCAACCGAGCCCTGCACATACTCTGTCACTTTCAGTATGCTAGGGCTCGGCGAGACGGGCGTGCCCTTGCTCTGCTCGGAGCACACTTTCTTGGCCCTCGGCTCTGTCGGGGCCTCGAACGGTGCCTGCGATGATCCCCTCGCCCGTTTCCCCTGGTCAGCCTGCTCCGCCTTCTGCTTCTTCTGGGCGAGTCTCCTTGCCTTGATCGATTCAAGGTCCATATCTGCAAAAAGACCCATTAAAAAACAATGAGCGCAAAAGAAAACTATACCAAAATAAATTGAACAAAAGACATACGAGACGCGGCCGGGCTCAGTCCGACGTGGGCCATGTGACTCTCCGTCACCTTCGGCCAGCTAATGCTATTGCTCTTCCCAAGGCGGTCCACGAACCCCCTACACCTCAGAAGCCAGATCCCCTTTCTTCGGCCCCTTGAAATTGGGCATGTAGAAATTCCATCGAGTAGGAATATCCCAAGGTTCCTCACTTCGGATGACGAGGTACTTCTTCTTCCACTCTTTTATAGAGTCGTGGTGGCCGTGGACTACTTTCCCCTCGTGCCGAGGAGACATGTAGTAGATACCTTCAAACTCTCTGGACGAGCTGATCCCTAGCATCGCTCAGAAAATGCCCAACCTCAGCGGCACCTTCCTCTCCTCGCATAGTAGCATGAAGCACACCATCTACTTTCAATAGTTCGGCCCATACTGCAACGGAGACAAAGAAGCCTAGTTCAGTACCTCTCGGATGAACGGGTGGATCGGCAACCTCAGGCCGGAGGAGAATAAATCGGCCGGGAAGATACAAAACCACGGTGCCAAGGGATTGGTCAGCCGGAGCCCAGCATTCGGAACCATCAACTCAAACTCCTTCCCGATGTGGTAGGTCGAGTGGATCAGCGAAAGGTCCTCAGCCTTCAGGATCGTTTGCATGGCGTCCATCTTTATCTTCTGGCGGCTTGGCGAAGAGGGCTGAACTCCATAGCGAACTAAGTCCTCGACGTCGTCCGGATATTGTCTGATTGATCTCGGCTATGGCAAAAAGCTTATCCCCGATTTTCGAGTGGGGATCATCCTGTCAAGGCTGCTGGGCATCGTCCACTTCGTCCTCTTCTTCTTCGCCTTCTCAGGCGAGGGAGTGGCGAACGGCTCGAGGGCATGAGCCTTCGAAGAGGAGCCCATCCCCTTAACACCCTCCTCGCCATCGTCTCCCTCGGGGTCCGAATCGTCCTTTGAATCTAGCACCTCCACCTCCTCTGACCCGTCGCTAACCCCTTCCTCCGAGTCGCTACTCTCCACCACAAACGGCTTCTTGATACGAAGCGGCTTCACATCGTACACTAGCTCGGGTTCCTACCAAGAAGTAGAGTCGGAGAGCCCCGTGTAGGCATCACAACCGGGGGTCGATGCCGAAGAGCTGGACTGAGCCCTAGACATACTAATGAAAAAACAACTAACCTGCTTAACGCCGACGAAGGATGCCAAAAAAGTGATCGCCAGTGAACAGAACGGGACTAGAGAGAGAAGCTCTGGGTTTTAGAGAGAGAAAGCGAAAGTGGGGAATGAGAGGGGGGGGCTTGGGGCTGTATATATAGAGAGCTCAAGACTCCTCGATTCCCCCAAAACGACTCCTAGAATTCCGTGAAAACGGCTCCTAGAAATCTACAAAAGTGACGTCAGCAGGACACGTGGAATACAACCCCTCAGTTCCCTTAAGCCTCGACTTCCCGATGTGAGTTCGAGCACCAGGGTAGCTTTCTCAAGCTATGATCGCTCAGCGCCGACTCCTTAAGCCTCGACGACTCGATGTTAGGTCGAGCACCAGGGTAGCTTTCCCAAGCTAAGGTCGCTCAGCTCGCCGACCACATAAGCCTCGACGACCCGATGTTAGGTCGAGCACCAGGGTAGCTTTCTCAAGCTAAGGTTGTTCAGTTTGCTGACCGCCTAAGCCTCAACTCCCCGACGTGAGTTCGAGCACCGGTGTAGCTTTCTCAAGTTATGGTCGCTCAGCACCGACCACCTAAGCCACGACGACTCGATGTTAGGTCGAGCACTAGGGTAGCTTTCCCAAGATATGGTCGCTCAGCTCGCCAACCCCATAAGTCTTGACTCCCCGATGTGAGTTCGAGCACCAGGGTAGCTTTCTCAAGCTATGGTCACTCAGCGCCGACCCCCTAAGCCTCGACGACCCGATGTTAGGTCGAGCACCAGGGTGGCTTTCCCAAGCTATGGTCGCCCAGCTCGCTGACCCCGTAAGCCTCGACGACCCGATATTAAGTCGAGCACCAGCATAGCTTTCTCAAGTTGTGGTCGTTCAACTCGCCGACCCCCTAGCCTCGACGACCCGAGGTTAAGTCGAGCCCTAAGGTAGCTTCCCCAAGCTAAGTCGCCGACCCCCTAGGTCTCGGCTTTCCGAGGTTAGGCCGAGCGCAAGGGTAGCTTCCTCGACTCAGACTCGCCTATCTCCTCGCTGTTTGCCTACCACCAAGGCTTCGGCTATCCGAATCAAATCACCACACTCAGCGTACTTTTAAGCCAGGATTCCAAGTGCCTATGGCATCCTCACCACCCTCGGCAATCCGAGCCCATCGTCCCTTCGTCCTCGACGTCGACCCTAGAGCGCTCTCAGAAGCCTTCCCCCACTCTCCCTTCAAAACCAGGACTACTCCTCCACGGCTGACTCGCCCAACCCTATAGGAGTGGGGGGCTTGTGATATGGTAAGAAATGATGTGGCCCATCCTGGGCCACCAGATCTCCTCAAAACAAGCTCATCCGTGATCATCAGGTCAAATACAGTCATATGGGCTTCTGCAGTCCCAGGCCCACAGGCAAACGGGTCTGACCCGGCCCGTTGGGATTTCAGGCCCGTTTATCCCTGCCTATAAATACCTCACCCCCTCTTCACTTTCAATGGTAATCAAAACTTTCTTCCCTGAACCCTACCTACTGTTGCTTTTCCAGTGATTGACTAGATCGTCGGAGGGCCTGTAGTCGGGACTTCTCCCGGTATTTCTAGTCAGCTTGCAGGTACACAAGACCGAACCGAGCTACTGGATCCGAACCGAGCCTCTTGTCTCTACCTCATTCCTGCCACTCCCAAGTCGGTCCCTCAGCCAAGGACCGGACCGAAGTCAGTACTGTAACTTCCACTATACAAATAATAAGAACTCACATCTGTTGCCACTACACCCCAAAACAAACAGCATCAAGTAGGTAAGGAGATTTTCAAATAGAAGTGTGTCACCTAAGTTAGTGAAGAGAATGATAGTGAAATTGATAGTGGATGAAACATTAATTTATTGTTTGTGATTGTTAATGATTACACAAAGGTTGAGCAACTCATTAGACACGCGGTGACATCCTATGTTAACTCACGATCATAGTTTAGTTTTGAAAAAACACGAAACTAGGTAGAATTTTTGAGACATAATTCGGTACTTCAATTTAGTGATTTTTTAGAAAACCACACTAATTAATTGAGTCAGTTCATCTTCCCTCATGCCCATCTCTTCAAAATCAACTTTTCAACTTCCCGAAAAAAAAATTATGCTACCAATAATTACTTCTCCATTAACATTGAAATACTACGTAAATTGCATGTGTTAATAACCTAGCAGTACTTATATAGTGCATACTGCTACCTCATTTCCTTCACTCAAACTTCCCAAAACAATGACAATGCAGCAATCAAACCTCGGCAGTCAAAGCCCATTGGTATCGTTGGAAACTGGCGGTGACTGGAACTTCGAGTTCGGCTTCAACTCTATTGACTTCTCCGACCGCGTCTTCAAAATTGAAATTCTGGCTGACCAGGTGGGGTCCACATCAATGCCACCTCAGAAGCGTAGGAGAGAAGAAGAAGAAGAAGAAGAAGAAGAAGCTGCCAACAAAAACGATAATGGTTGTTACTTCTCTTTTTTTTTCTCTTCTAATTAGGATTTTGGTTCTTGAAGATTAGTTATATACAAAATGAACCCACGAGCCAAGATGTATTATTATGCGTGTAGTGAAGGTACAACTTAAGCAAGTTACATTTGGCTGGTTTTCTTTTTCAGAAATCCAGTTTAGTTAAGTATAGAAAATTATAGTAAAACATGAAAAAAAATACTTGCGATTCTACAAGGGGAGAAGACATGGCATTCTTTGGAACTACCATGTTAAACCATGATGGTTCACTTCTGAGAGAATGAACCTAATCCAGATCTTTCCAAATTACCTTGCCACACGTTATTGCTAACTCTGATCGACTATATATATTCATCATGCAGATGATGGACCTCTAGAAAGAAATCTAACATCTTGTAAAGCAGATTGTCCTACCATTCTGAGAGTTGAACTTGTTCATGTCAGTTCTATAATATTGGCCGCAAAAAGCCAATTCTTTTTCAAGGTAAGATTTCTTTACTATTTATGTTGTGGATTTCCTGGAATGGAATACCGTCACACTAATCAAAGTGCTATATATTACCCTGTCGGTTCATTGACTGAATTCTTAAGATTTTGTGCGTTCTGGCGCACGCACATACAAAGGCACTGACTGTACTATGCATTAATTAATTAAGCACCTACATCCATGCAAACACCTCTGCTCACACAAATGCAACGACCCATGGATAATACACTCTCTAATTCACTTTTCAGAATTGACCGAGTTTGTTGATTTATCTATTTAATTATTCTTAGCTTTTCTCAAATGGGATGCGAGAATCGAGCCAAAAAGATGTTACTCTACAGATTACTGCATCAGGTAATTGAAGCCATATCATATTGTAGACTTGTATGTCTTTTTGCACTCTTACTCATCGGTAATTCATTGTTCATTGTTTGTTCTATAATTACTAGTATAATATACGTGTGATGCACGTCTATAAAAATAAAGTTATTTAATTAAATGAATATAATGTTGAATAAGAAAAAAATAGTTTATATTTGAATGTTTTGATTTGGGCTATACGTGCGGTGCTTATTTATATTTGTTGGATATAGTTTGGACATGTATTATACGTGTTTATATAGTTATAAAGTTAGAGTTTGTTTGTTACAAACCCCAACTCTCCTATTAAAATAGTAGAGATTTTAAGGCTAAATATAAAAAAACCACTATTGTGCACTTTTTAAAACCACAGTCAACCTTTTTTTTTTTAACCTCACCCAATTATGTTTTTTTAACACAATTTTTAAAAAAAAACCTCACTCACCTATATCTTGAAAACATAGTTGAGGAGGGTTTTTTTTGTAAAATGCATAATACTTGGGTCAGGTTTTTTGCATTTAGCTTTATTTTAAATCAGCCATTCAATTTTAAATTAGTCAAAGCAATATATTTTTTGTCTTTAATCAATTTACGTCGTAATTTCTTAAGTAGTTTATCTAATACTTGTTTTATGTTTGGTTAATGAAAGTTCAATTGTAAAGTTTGAACATCCCCCAAATTTTTCGATTAAAATACCAAACTAATCTCTAATTATTTGAGGGAAATGCTTTTTGTGGTACATGTGGGTAGAGATGCTTTCGGATTTGATACAGTTTGAATATTGGTTATACCAACATCCGTAATCGCATTACAAAGATGGATTCAAATTTGGTTACGGATATGACGCGAAAAATAAAAATCATATCTGTATTCGCAATTTTTGGATACAGATGTGAATCGGATAATAGATGTGAATTCTGATATCAAATATAAAGTTTTTTGCTATTTTTTCTTCTTAACTAGTACTTAGAAATGGATGAAGATCGGGCGGCTGTGGTTGAGTACGCACGGGGTGCGCAAAAGAAAGTGTGAAAGAGTCACACACACCCACCCACACACACACACACACACACACACACACACACACACACACACACACACACACACATATATATATAGAGATGTTCTGTTGGGTTCGTGTGCACTCGGTTTTCTCGCATTCATATCGACGATTTGAATCGTTCACATTGATCTAATTTATTGTCCATCCATCATGTGACTCTAAAAAATAACGATTTTAAACCATATAATTTTGTAACACTATCTCTCTCTCGCTCTATATATATAAATGAGTCCCATTCGGTTGCACACTACTTTTGGTGAGCACTCACGAACTAGAGACCCTATAAAAAATTCGAATCGCTCATATTGTTCTATATGCTTTAGATAGCCTAACAATTAAAAATCAAGTAATTTGAAGTTCATTTGCCCATCCATCATGCTGTTAGAATTTTCAGCCATACAATTTTATGGTGATGTAAATCATGGGCAAATGAACTTCGAATTACTTGTTTTTTTATTGTTAGGCTATCAAAGGCATATAGAACAATATGAGCGGTTTAGATTTTTCATAGGGTCTCTAGTTCGTGAGTGCTCACGGAGTGCTCACCAAAGTAGTGTGCAACCGAAGATTTCTCTCTCTCTCTCTCTCTCTCTCTCTATATATATATATATATATATATATATATATTTTTGTGGATATCCGAATCCGCTTTTTAAAGTAATATCCGGATCCAAATTCTTTTGGATTTTGATATCCAAATCTGTATCCATATTTGCTTGGATACTGATTTTTCATATCCGAATTCGCAAAATTTCGAATTCGAATTTCAGATACGGATCGGATCGAATATATCCTTATCCAAGAGCATTCTGACATATGGGATGTAGAAAAGGAATGTAGCAAGATGTTTTTGTGTAATTGATTTTGGAAAATTGGAGAAAATTTAAAGTTACACTATCATTGCAAGTTGCAACTGATCCAAACCAAACACCCCTTAATGGTTTTATTTATCATTACTCTAATTTAATCTATTTACACTTTTCATACTAGTAATTTATCTCGTTATTATAACAAGTTATTGTAGTTTCTTTCATCTTTTAAAGGATTAAAGCACTCAAGTATATAATTTTGTATTTATACGAACAGAGGAAGCTGCATTCATGGAACTACTGCGGTTTATTTATGGTCAGAAGTTTTCGTCTGCGTCTCATTCTTTTGTATCAGATCTATTAAGGATTGCTGGCAAGTTTGAGGTTCCTTCTGCCATGGATTACTGCATTCAGTTGGCTATGACTTTGCCTATGACTGAAGAATCTGCACTATTTTATCTTAACCCTCCTCCAAATTTCCCAATAGCAGCCAACGTACAACCTCTAACCGATATTGCCGGAGAGTTCCTCGTAAATAAATACAAAGACATTACCAAGTGAGCCTCCAAGAACATCCGTCATCTACTAAATTTGAATTCAAGCCTGTTCGATTAATATTATTTTCTTCTTATAGGTTTAAAGATGAAGTGTTGACTCTTCCTCTCCCCGCAATTGAACTAATCTTCTGCAGCAACGACCTTGAAGTCCAATCAGAAGATATCATCTTCGATCTTTTGGTCAAGTGGTCCCATACTAATTACCCTAAGAGGGAAGGCCAAAGAGAAATCTTTGCTTCAAAACTGGCACAACTCATTCGTTTCCCCCAGATTTCATGCAAGAGGCTGAGGCAGTTTCTAGCAAGTGAAGATCAGTATAGTGACATGATTACTAAATTCGTTAGCTTGGCCCTTCTCTTCAAGACCCAGGCTCCTGACAGTCTACAAGCTTTGGCCCCAGAGAAGTGGTTTATCCGGCGAGCGTACCTCGATATACCCATCAAGATTATAGAGTTTGTATCTCCCTTCCGTCAGTCCGTAGTCTATCTGGATCTAAAGAAGGAGGAAATGGCCAAATTTGTACCGAAAGGGGTAATCTACTCTGAGGATTTCTGCCTGGGAGGTCAAGATTTCTATCTCTGGAGTCATTGCGGTAACTCTAGTTGCTGGTATTTTGGACTCTTCTTGTGCTTACTCGGTGATAAAACAGCTGATTTCATGTTCGACATAGAGTTCTCTGTGAGGGCAGAGCCTTTGGGTGTGTTTGAGAGCAAACACAAGCGCTGCAATTCTTTGCTTGATGACGAAGAATGGGGGTGTACCAACTTGTTGGGGATGTCTTGGGCTTCGTTGATGGCTGGTAAGAGTCGTTACTTTATTGATGAAGTTCTGCACTTGAGAGCTGAAGTGACCATCAAGCCAGAGTCTTGAAATTGTTAGTGATCGTTAGAGTGGGGAGGTGTGAAAGCAAGGTTGAGTAGGGAGCTTACTCAATTTACTAACATGTAATGTTAGTTCCTAGAAACCAGGGAGCTTACTCATTTGAGTAGGCGAATGCATATGGTGGTAGTTTTGTTTTGTTAGCTAGAGAGCCGTCTGTTTTTCTTATAGCTCGTTTTATGACTTTGTATCCTATTATCAAAATATAAACTTTTATTTTGAAACTGTCTACAGTTTTTTGTCATGAAGCTCTGTTTGCATTAATTGTGGAGATTGTTCTTGGGGAGCTCTTTTAGTCTTTAAGTCTCAAAATAAGTGGTTGACAACCTAAAATGTAAGTGTGCTTAATCAAAATTACTTTGGTGAAAACTAAATCGAGAGTGATTTTACTTAGAAATTTTTTAAATTAAACATATTTCTTTCTAACATAACTTTAGCACCAGTACATTTTTGCAAAAACATTTTGTGTACACAACAATCCCAAATAGACCTTTAAGGTCCTAATATATATATATATTTTTTTAAATTAAGTATGGACTACGATGTAGTCTGGCATCAAACCTGAGATCTTCATTTACTTATCTCAAACACCTACCATACTTTTATGAATTATCCCTAGTGGCACTAACTTTTATTTTATATGAGTGCTATTTTGTAAATAATTATGTCATAAATAAATTTGAATTTTGTGTGCCTAAAACTCCATCGCGCTCTGTAGAAAGAAACACAGAAACTCTAGGTCTAATTCACACGGATCTGTGTGACTTAAAATATGTACAGACCAGAGGTGGCAAAAAGTACTTTGTGACTTTCATAGACGATTGCACAAAATTCTGTTATGTATATTTGTTACATAGCAAAAATGAGGCTTTGGATAAATTCAAAGAATATAAACTTGAGGTTGAGAATCAACTTGGCAAAACGATTAAAATCGTTCGAAGTGATAGAGGAGGAGAATATGATGCACCATTTAACATGTTCTGCTCGGAACATGGAATAGTTCATCAGACAACTGCTCCCTACTCACCCGAATCAAACGGTACTGCCGAGCGCAAAAATCGAACTCTAAAGGAGATGATGAATGCCTTGTTGTTGAATTCTGGTTTATCCCAAAACATGTGGGGGGAAGCGTTGTTGACTGCCAATTACATTCTCAACAAAATACCTCACAAGAAAACCGGCAAGACACCATATGAACTGTAGAAAGGTAATTTACCTTCGTATAAATACCTGAAAGTGTGGGGGTGTCTAGCAAAAGTGGCAATACCTAACCCGAAACAGGTCACCATCGGACCTAAGACGATCGATTGCATATTCATAGGCTATGCACACAACAGTAGTACATATCGGTTCTTGGTATACAAATCGGATGTACTGGATATTCATGTAAATACAATAATGGAATCAAGGAATGCTTCATTCTTTGAACACGTGTTTCTGTGCAAGGATACTACGTACCCCAAACGTACACGTGAACAAGGGAATGCAAGCACTTCGGTTGATGAACCAGAAAATGATACTGATGAGCCTAGACGAAGTAAACGGGCTAGAACATCAAAATCATTTGGTCCTGACTTTGTGACGGCCTTTCTGTTAGAGAATGAGCCCAGAACTTTCAAGAAAGCCATGTCTATGCCTGCCGCTCCTATGTGAAAGGAAGCAATCAAAAGTGAAATAGACTCCATTATGCAAAATCATACATGGGAGATAGTCGACTTGCCTTCTGGATGTAAAGCTCTGGGATGCAAATGGATTTTCAAACAAAAATTGAAACCAGATGGTTCAATAGAGAAGCATAAGGCTAGACTTGTGGTTCAAGAATTTAGGCAAAAAGAAGGCCTAGATTTCTTCAATACATATTCCCCAGTTACAAGAATAACATCCATAAGAATGTTGATAGCTATTGCAGCTCTACTGTAACGCCCCGAATCCCAAATCACTGAATTCGAGATGTTCTACAGGATCTTTTCACTTTCTTTGAGTACAATTTTACAAGGAAATTCAAACTTTCTTTTTACATCAGAGTTTACATCATATTACATTTACATTTGCACAGCGGAAGCAAAATATACAACATTTACATAAATATACAATAACATGATAAGATCTTTATGCATTCATTCCTCTTTACATGTAATTTATCCTGCATACAAAACTGTGGGTACGTCAGTTTATTCAACTGACGATAATTATACATGGCCATCCTCTCTATGCCAGAAACAGTATAACGAATCTCATTTCTTAACAATCACAAACTTGTTCAATATAAGCATGTAAATCAAAAGGAAACTCTTAAAGATGTCGTGTCGTGATTGTGCACTTAATTCTTAATGCAAATATTTAATTTTACATGACACTAATGCGCACTTGTTCGGATTCTATGCATCCCATACTACATAGGTCCGAGGGCAAGCCTCTTAATCGTTCTTCATTTTCATAGGGTTCATTCTCTCGCCATGACTTACTCTACTACTGTAATTACGGTAAGTATCTTAGATGTTTTCTGACCTACGAACTCATGTCTAGGCACTCTGGAGTAGTATCCTCACCCAGACTCGTCATGGGAATTCCTGGGATACGCTCTCACCATAAACATGACACCACCCGTAGTCGACTGCTGCACTTGGCCAGTCGGCTGTCCCGCAACTTTTCATGTTCACAGTATTGTCCTCGTGACAGTCGACTGTTATCTCATCAGTCGTCTGTCCTGGGGTTTTTAGCAGTTCATTTCTACGTTCAGCTCAGTCGACTTGCTACGCGCATTCGGTCGACTGGACAGATCCATACTTCAAATTAAGAGATTATCTAACCGCTCTTACATGCACTTGCATCATGATATCAACTTACAATATACATATATTCATGTTTCATAAACAGTGTCTCTTTTGTTCAGTAACATCACAACCATGAAACTTCAAGTTACGAATGTTATCTCTTCTTCGATGGAATATTTTCAAACATGCATTCGCACTTATTCATAACTTCCTTACGAAGATGAAGATATAATTCTCAATTCATTACACTAGGTCAACATGATGGAATATCTCATTACATGGAATTTCCAAATAACCATAATTAAATTGAAGCACCAGTCGGCTGAACACAGTGTCAGTCGACTGCTCCGACAGTTCTTAATTTTATTATTCATCGCTAGTTCTTTTCATTCATTTACCTTCCCTCCATCATATGTGTCATAGGGAAAATACAAACTTAGTAATCACACCATTAGGTCTATCTGCACACATGTTTATCACCACATCACAAAATAATTGTCTCGTACCAGTCGACTTGTCTACACGACAGTCGACTGTACCGATGCAATTCATCTTTGTTTTCCGTGCCATTTCTACACTATTAGTCCTCCATAATTATCAACAATAAACATGCTCAAGCATTTCTATTACGTACTATCTTACTCCTCAAGAGTACAGTAACAAACATTATATTTACGGCATGTTTTCTACATTAGAAGTCCTGAGAAACACCCACCTTATTTGACGAAGTAATCGAATCCAGCAAGGTCCTCAATGCGGTGCAGCACTTCTTGCTCCTTACTCCTTGTTCCACACCGAAATCCTTCAGAGTACTCTTTCGGCCTCCACAGAAAAACTCCCACACACAACTCTCACAAAACCTCTCTTATAAAATTAATCTAGTGTAAAAGAAATAGAGAATAAGAGGGGGTATTTATACTAGAATATAGGTGGAATGGAGGGTTAGGATGCACTAGGGAGTTGGATGATCAAGGGCTAAGATTTACTAGGAAGTTGTGAAAACTACCCACACCTTGCATAACCGCCCACATCTCATCCCCACTACTCACCCAATCCGGCCATACTTGTGTGCTTGTGCACGTGTACATTGAATGCACGTGCACACACAAACCACTCTACAAAATTGTACATCAAATACCCGGAAATAAAAGAAAAGATGCTACACATACGAGTTGTAGGAAATAATACAAGAGGTTTAAATCCATGGGCTTAAATTAATTGGGCCAAAAATAAATATTTTTAAAAGAAGATAAGTAAATTAACCTTTGGGCTTTAGGGAAAATCCTTATAGAAAACAATATGCTTATTCATCATGTTGAAAAATAATAATAAACAAATATTACACATGCATACTATATGTAAAAATAAATAATCTTTATATATTAGGAAAATTCAGGGTATTACATCACTCCCTCCTTAGAATAGTTCCGTCCCCGGAACTACAGCCAAGAGCGAGAAAACAGAAAACAAAACAAGAAAACAAAAGATACAAGGATACAATCAAGCAAAAAGCTCAGGGTAGTCCTTCAACATCCTCTCCTCAGATTCCCAAGTAGCCTCTTCAACCAAGTGGTTTCTGCAGACTACTTTGACCATCGGTATCGTCTTATTCCTCAAGACTTTCTCCCTACGGTCAACAATCTCGACAGGAGACTCGATGTAATTCAGGTCTAACTGCAAACCCTCCAGCACTTCCGGCAAATGATGACTCGGATCTGGAATATAACCTCTCGGCATAGACACATGGAAGACATTGTGCACCTGAGACAACTCTCCCGGTAATTCAAGCCGGTACGCAGTTTTCCCGATCCTTTTCAATATCTTATATGGGCCTATAAACCTCGGGGCTAACTTCCCGCCTTTGCCAAAACGAACCACACCTTTACTGGGCGATACCTTTAGAAAGACGAAGTCACCAACCTCAAACTCAAGGTCCCTTCTCTGGTTGTCTGCATAGCTTTTCTGCCTGCTCTGAGCTTCTACCAACCTTTTTCTGATCAGATCAATCTTCTCAGAAGTTAGCTGCACAAGCTCAGGACCAAATAACTGACGTTCCCCTACTTCATACCAACAAACAGGAGTCCTGCACTTCCTGCCATATAAAGCTTCGTACGACGCCATCCCAATGCTAGCTTGAAAACGGTTGTTGTAGGCAAACTCTACCAAAGGTAAATGCCTTTCCCAATTGCCTCCAAAGTCTAGTATATAACACCGAAGCATATCCTCAAGAATACGATTGACTCTCTCGGTCTGCCCATCGGTCTGTGGATGAAAAGCAGTGCTGAAATCTGTCTTGGTACCCAAAGCTGCCTGAAGACTCCTCCAGAAATGCGAAGTAAACCGCGCATCTCGATCAGACACAATAGTTGACGGAACGCCATGAAGTCTGACAATCTCACCAACATACATCTCAGCCAACTTGTCCATCGAAGCAGTGAGTTTCATCGCCAAAAAGTGAGCGGACTTGGTAAGTCGATCGACTATAACCCAAATCGCATCATTGCCTTTAGAACTCTTAGGCAATCCCGTGATGAAATCCATACTGATGTTATCCCACTTCCATTCCGGAATAGGTAACGGCTGTAATAGACCTCCGGGTCTCTGATTTTCGGCTTTGACTTCCTGACAAACCTCACACTTCGCGACAAATTCAGCCACATCCCGCTTCAAACCTGACCACCAGAAATGCTGTTTGACGTCCTTGTACATCTTAGTATTCCCAGGATGTACCGACAAAAGAGTAGCATGCGCCTCCTGAAGAATACTCTCTTTCAGGTCCGCCTGATTTGGAACGCACAGTCTATCTCCGAACCACAGCACTCCATCCCTGATTTGAAATCCGGGCAACCTGCCAGCACCTACCTGCTCCTTCATCTCCAGAATATCAGCATCAACCTCCTGACTTGCAATGATCCTTGCATTCAAAGTAGGCTGAAGCCTCAACTGAGCCAAAGATGCTCCCAATCCTTGCAAGACAACCTCAATACCTGCTCGGTCCAACTCCTCAATCAGATGCCTCTGAGTTGTAATCAGACTGGCCAAACTGCTCTTGCGACTAAGTGCATCAGCAACAACATTGGCCTTTCCAGGATGATACTTGATCTCAGGTCGCATATCCTCGAGCACTTCCAACCATCTTCGCTGCCTCAGATTGAGATCCCTCTGCTGATATATATACTTCAAGCTCTTGTGGTCCGTGTACATGTTCAACTTCTCACCGTACACGTAGTGCCTCCATTGCTTCAGAGCAAAGATAATCGCAGCCAACTCTAGATCATGAGTCGGGTAATTCTTCTCATGTGGTCGTAGTTGCCTAGACCCATAAGCGATTACTCTTCCCTCTTGCATTAAGACACAACCAAGCCCACGATGTGAAGCATCGCTATAAACATCATACTCAACACCTGCTCTAGGCAAAGCCAAAATAGGTGCAGTAGTCAGCTTCTCTTTCAACTCCTGAAAGTTCGCCTCACATTGCTCAGTCCACTTGAAGCTCACATTCTTCTTGGTCAGTCCAGTAAGCGGTACAGCTATTTGAGCATAACCTTGAATGAATCTCCTGTAGTATCCAGTCATCCCAAGGAAACTTCTGACTTCCTTCACTGTCGTAGGCCTAGCCCAATCTCTCACTGCCTCTATCTTCTGAGGGTCAGTTGCCACTCCCTCCTTAGAAAGGATGTGACCTAGGAATGCCACTTCAGATTTCCAGAAATCACACTTGGATAACTTGGCATACAACTTCTGCTCTTCCAGCTTCTGCAAAACTGCTGCCAGATGCTCGGTGTGCTCCTCCTCAGACTTGGAGTACACGAGAATATCGTCGATAAACACCACGACGAAAGAATCAATAAACGGCCTCAGAACTCTATTCATCAAGTCCATGAAGATTGCGGGTGCATTCGTCATTCCGAATGGCATAACTAAGAATTCGTAATGCCCATGCCGAGTTCTAAATGCAGTTTTGTGCACATCTTCAGCTTTCACTCGAACTTGGTGGAAACCTGATCGAAGATCTATTTTGGAGAAAACAGCTGCTCCTTGTAGACGATCGAACAAATCATCAATTCGAGGAATCGGATACTTATTCTGAACAGTGACCTTATTCAGCTCTCGGTAATCGATACACATCCTCATCGATCCGTCCTTCTTCTTTACCAAAAGCACTGGTGCTCCCCAAGGTGACCCATTAGGTTGAATAAAGCCTTTTCCCAACAGTTCCTCAATCTGCCGTTTAACCTCATCCTGTTCCACTGGAGCCATCCTATACGGTGCCTTAGAAATGGGTGCACTTTCCGGTTGAACAGTGATGCTGAACTCTACATCACGATGCGGGGGTAACCCAGGAAAATCTTCCAAGAACACAGTCGGATAGTCCCGAACCACAGGAATCCCTTGCAATTCCACAGGAGTCTCTTCCTTGCGGATAGTTGCCACCAGCTTAGAACACTTCTGCTTCCCTTGGAAAGTGACTTCAGGTCCACCTGGAGCCTTCACTGTTACTGTAGCGCCCCGAATTTCTAATATGAGAACTTAGAAAATACGTGGCACATTCCCAGCGATCCACTTCAATGTAACAATATACATAGCCCAAAAACTCAAATGATTTTATTCCTCAATGATATGCCAGTCGTCGCCTCCAGCAGGGTCGAAGTGATCAGCCATCTTAGAATAGAGAGGAAGAAGCATAAGTCATAGAGCAACACAAATGTAAGTCACTTACATTTAAATCTCTAGACTCAAACACACACTCTAATGTCTACTTCTAGGGTGTCGTTCCTTATAAATTTGTACAAGTGTGAAAGCATAGAAAGCGTGGCTCTGATACCACTCTGTAACGCCCCGAATCCCAAATCACTGAATTCGAGATGTTCTACAGGATCTTTTCACTTTCTTTGAGTACAATTTTACAAGGAAATTCAAACTTTCTTTTTACATCAGAGTTTATATCATATTACATTTACATTTGCATAGCGGAAGCAAAATATACAACATTTACATAAATATACAACAACATGATAAGATCTTTATGCATTCATTCCTCTTTACATGTAATTTATCCTGCATACAAAACTGTGGGTACGTCAGTTTATTCAACCGACGATAATTATACATGGCCATCCTCTCTATGCTAGAAACAGTATAACGAATCTCATTTCTTAACAATCACAAACTTGTTCAATATAAGCATGTAAATCAAAAGGAAACTCTTAAAGATGTCGTGTCGTGATTGTGCACTTAATTCTTAATGCAAATATTTAATTTTACATGACACTAATGCGCACTTATTCGGATTCTATGCATCCCATACTACATAGGTCCGAGGGCAAGCCTCTTAATCGTTCTTCATTTTCATAGGGTTCAATCCCTCGCCATGACTTACTCTACTATTGTAATTACTGTAAGTATCTTAGATGTTTTCTGACCTACGAACTCATGTCTAGGCACTCTGGAGTAGTATCCTCACCCAGACTCGTCATGGGAATTCCAGGGATACGCTCTCACCATAAACATGACACCACCCGTAGTCTTCGAACATCCCACGAGCGTCGCCACTGGGTCGGTACTCTGGAGTAGTATCCTCACCCAGACTCATCATGGGAATTCCTGGGATACACTCTCGCCATTACCCAATAGCCCTCATACTCAATGTTTGTCTCTTACTTTCATCACATCTCCACTATGTACTGGTCCTTATTTTAATAGAATCATGAATAAAATCAAAGCTCTAGAGTTAGCCTCTCCCTAAACCGGACTTATTCATTTCAATACATGACCAACCCTGGTCTTCTTTTCAATTTCAATTCCATTGCCGGGGGAGACTTAGCTACTCTTTCGTTCCAATTTCAAATTCACAATTTCCAGTTTGAGCAAATCTAACTCATGAATTCATTTTTCAGTGCTTCAGCATATCATGTTCTTTAATTTTCATATTCATGTAATTCTTTATTCAAGCATGACTCATTTCATGTGAGTTTCTCAATTCAGAAATACGATTCATTTCATATACATTCATGCAACAGCAGAATAGATTCTAACAACATCAGTCACAATTCTTTAACAGTAATCAAAATAAAACTTCTGTCATATCAAATTCCACTCTGTACAGTCGACTTGAAAAAGGACCAGTCGACTGTTACAGTCAAATCAGATTCTTCATAAAAATACTCGGGAGAGTCGACTGCTGCACTTGGCCAATCGGCTGTCCCGCAACTTTTCATGTTCACAGTATTGTCCTCGTGACAGTCGACTGTTATCTCATCAGTCGTCTGTCCTGGGGTTTTTAGCAGTTCATTTCTACGTTCAGCTCAGTCGACTTGCTACGCGCATTCGGTCGACTAGACAGATCCATACTTCAAATTAAGAGATTATCTAACCGCTCTTACATGCACTTGCATCATGATATCAACTTACAATATACATATATTCATGTTTCATAAATAGTGTCTCTTTTGCTCAGTAACATTACAACCATGAAACTTCAAGTTACGAATGTTATCTCTTCTTCGATGGAATATTTTCAAACATGCATTCGCACTTATTCATAACTTCCTTACGAAGATGAAGATATAATTCTCAATTCATTACACTAGGTCAACATGATGGAATATCTCATTACATGGAATTTCCAAATAACCATAATTAAATTGAAGCACCAGTCGGCTGAACACAGTGTCAGTCGACTGCTCCGACAGTTCTTAATTTTATTAATCAGCGCTGGTTCTTTTCATTCATTTACCTTGCCTCCATCATATGTGTCATAGGGAAAATACAAACTTAGTAATCACACCATTAGGTCTATCTGCATACATGTTTATCACCACATCACAAAATAATTGTCGTACCAGTCGACTTGTCTACATGACAGTCGACTGTACCGACGCAATTCATCTTTGTTTTCCGTGCCATTTCTACACTATTAGTCCTCCATAATTATCAACAATAAACATGCTCAAGCATTTCTATTACGTACTATCTTACTCCTCAAGAGTACAGTAACAAACATTATATTTACGGCATGTTTTCTACATTAGAAGTCCTGAGAAACACCCACCTTATTTGACGAAGTAATCGAATCCAGCAAGGTCCTCAATGCGGTGCAGCACTTCTTGCTCCTTACTCCTTGTTCCACACCGAAATCCTTCAGAGTACTCTTTCGGCCTCCACAGAAAAACTCTCACACACAACTCTCACAAAACCTCTCTTATAAAATTAATCTAGTGTAAAAGAAATAGAGAATAAGAGGGGGTATTTATACTAGAATATAGGTGGAATGGAGGGTTAGGATGCACTAGGGAGTTGGATGATCAAGGGCTAAGATTTACTAGGAAGTTGTGAAAACTACCCACACCTTGCATAACCGCCCACATCTCATCCCCACTACTCACCCAATCCGGCCATACTTGTGTGCTTGTGCACGTGTACATTGAATACACGTGCACACACAAACCACTCTACAAAATTGTACATCAAATACCCGGAAATAAAAGAAAAGATGCTACACATACGAGTTGTAGGAAATAATACAAGAGGTTTAAATCCATGGGCTTAAATTAATTGGTCCAAAAATAAATATTTTTAAAAGAAGATAAGTAAATTAACCTTTGGGCTTTAGGGAAAATCCTTATAGAAAACAATATGCTTATTCATCATGTTGAAAAATAATAATAAACAAATATTACACATGCATACCATATGTAAAAATAAATAATCTTTATATATTAGGAAAATTCAGTGTATTACATCTACGTAACCTGGAAATACATCAAATGGATGTTAAAACTGTATTTCTAAATGGGGACTTAGAAGAAGAAATATACATGAAACAACCTGAGGGTTACGTAGTTCCTGGACAGGAAAACAAGGTGCGCAGGCTTGTAAAATCACTGTACGGCCTGAAACAAGCTCCAAAGCAGTGGCATGCAAAATTTGACAATGTTATAATGTCAAATGGTTTCAAAATAAATGAATGTGATAAATGTATCTACATCAAAGATACTCCAAATGGATACATTCTGGTCTGTCTATACGTAGACGACATGCTCATTATTGGAAGCAATAACGACATTATCAACAAACCAAGAGCATACTTAGTGGCAAGTTTGACATGAAAGACTTGGGAGTTGCAGATGTCATACTAGGAATCAAAATACGCTCATCCGTGATCATCAGGTCAAATACAGTCATATGAGCTTATGCAGTCCCAGGCCCACAGGCAAACGGGTCTGACCCGGCCTGTTGGGATTTCAGACCCGTTTACCTCTGCCTATAAATACCTCACCCCCTCTTCACTTTCAAAGGTAATCAAAACTTTCTCCCCTGAACCCTACCTACTGTTGCTTTTCCAGTGATTGACTAGATCGTCGGAGGGCCTGTAGTCGGGACTTCCCCCGGTGTTTCTAGGCAGTTTGCAGGTACACAAGACCGAGTCGAGCTACTGGATCCGAACCGAGCCTCTTGTCTCTACCTCATTCCTGCCACTCCCAAATCGGTCACTCAGCCAAGGACCGGACCGAAGCCAGAACTGTAACTTCCACTATACAAATAATAAGAACTCACATCTGTTGCCACCACACCCCCAAAACAAACAGCATCAAGTAGGTAAGGAGACTTTCAAATAAGAATGTGTCACCAAAGTTAGTGAAGAGAATGATACTGAAATTGGTAGTGGATGAAGCATTAGTTCATTGTTTGTGATTGTTTATGATTACACAGAGGTTGAGCAACTCATTAGACACGCGGTGAAATCCTATGTTAAATCACGATCATAGTTTAGTTTTGGAAAAACAAGAAACTAGGTAGAGAATTTTTGAGACATAATGCGGTACTTCAATTTAGTGATTTTTTTAGAAAACCACACTAATTTTAATTGAGCCAGTTCATCTTCCCTCATGCCCATGTCTTCAAAATCAACTTTTCAACTTCCCGAAAAAAATTATGCTACCAATAATTACTTCTCCATTAACAATGAAATACTACGTAAATTGCATGTGTTAATAACCTAGCTGTACTTATATAGTGCATACTGCTACCTCATTTCCTTCACCCAAACTTCCCAAAACAATGACAATGCAGCAATCAAACCTCGGCAGTCAAAGCCCATTGGTATCGTTGGAAACTGTCGGTGACTGGAATTTCGAGTTCGGCTTCAACTCTATTGCCTTCTCCGACCGCGTCTTCAAAATTGAAATTCTGGCTGACCAGGTGGGGTCCACATCAATGCCACCTCAGAAGCGTAGGAGAGAAGAAGAAGTAGAAGAAGAAGAAGCTGCTGCCAACAAAAACGATAATGGTTGTTACTTCTCTTTTTTTTTCTCTTCTAATTAGGATTTTGGTTCTTGAAGATTAGTTATATACAAAATGAACCCACGAGCCAAGATGTATTATTATGCGTGTAGTGAAGGTACAACTTAAGCAAGTTACATTTGGCTGGTTTTCTTTTTCAGAAATCCAGTTTAGTTAAGTATAGAAAATTATAGTAGAACATGAAAAAAAATACTTGCGATTCTACAAGGGGAGAAGACACATGGCATTCTTTGGAACTACCATGTTAAACCATGATGGTTCAGAAAATTTTGCCGAAATGCCCCTATTTTTGAAAATAATTAGCGAACTGTCCTTGTTTCCAAAACATTTAGCGAGATGCCATTGTCTGTGACACGTCAGCAATAAACGTTATTGGGAAAAACGGCATAGGTTATTTCCATGCCGTTCTTCCCAATAACGGCATCTGTTTGAAAAAAAATTGCATGCCGTTATTTGGAATAACGGCATAGGTTGTTTTGTTTTTCGAGAGCTTGTAGTCTCCACTTAGAGGAAAAATTGTAAGTATGAAAAACCTTATAACAGATGCCGTTATTCCGAATAACGGCATTCTCAATACTGATGCCGTTATTCCGAATAACGGCATCAGTTATAATTTTTTTTAATAAAAAAGGAACTTATTATTCATCTTCTCTGATCAATAAGTAAAAAAAAAAAAAAAAAAAAAAACTTTATAACTGATGCCGTTATTCCGAATAACGGCATCAGTTATAATTTTTTTTTTTTTTTTTTTTTTTACTTTTTATTAATTTTTTCTGTTTCCAAACAACAGCAAGAGTGCATATTGATATATAACTGATGCCGTTATTCCCAATAACGGCATCAGTTATTCGAATGCCGTTATTCAGGATAACGGCATTGTTTATAAGTTTTTTTCACACTTAGAACTTTTTAAACTTAGAAGAATCACACTTGTAAGACAAATATACTGATGTCGTTATTCCCAATAATGGCATGCAATTTTTTTTTTAAACAGATGCCGTTATTGGGAAGAACGGCATCGAAATAACCTATGCCGTTTTTCGCAATAACGTTTCTTGCTGACGTGTCACAGACAAGGGCATCTCGCTAAATGTTTTGGAAACAAGGGCAGTTCGCTAATTATTTTCAAAAATAGGGCCATTTCGGCAAAATTTTCGATGGTTCACTTCTGAGAGAATGAACCTAATCCAGATCTTTCCAAATTACCTTGCCACACGTTATTGCTAACTCTGATCGACTATATATATTCATCATGCAGATGATGGACCTCTAGAAAGAAATCTAACATCTTGTAAAGCAGATTGTCCTACCATTCTGAGAGTTGAACTTGTTCATGTCAGTTCTATAATATTGGCCGCAAAAAGCCAATTCTTTTTCAAGGTAAGATTTCTTTACTATTTATGTTGTGGATTTCCTGGAATGGAATACCGTCACACTAATCAAAGTGCTATATATTACCCTGTCGGTTCATTGACTGAATTCTTAAGATTTTGTGCGTTCTGGCGCACGCACATACAAAGGCACTGTACTATGCATTAATTAATTAAGCACCTACAACCATGCAAACACCTCTGCTCACACAAATGCAACGACCCATGGATAATACACTCTCTAATTCACTTTTCAGAATTGACCGAGTTTGTTGATTTATCTATTTAATTATTCTTAGCTTTTCTCAAATGGGATGCGAGAATCGAGCCAAAAAGATGTTACTCTACAGATTACTGCATCAGGTAATTTAAGCCATATCATATTGTAGACTTGTATGTCTTTTTGCACTCTTAGAGCATCTGTAGTCGTTGAATGGTAAAATATGGATATATGGATAAATAGATATAGATATCCTAGTTTTGCTGCAGTCGTTTAAAGCTAAATTTTAGCTTTCTATTAATATTAAAATACGCGACGGCACATGATGTGCCGTCTGACGATAAAAAAGACCAAAAAAATTAAAAATTAGGTGGGACGGCACATAATGTGCCGTCCGATCGCTAAAATAAAAATTTAATTTTTTTTTATAGGAGAGACGGCACATAATGTGCCGTCTGACCAGAAAAAATCAAAAAAAAATCAAAATCATGTTAATACTATTGAAGTTTGAACCAGGGAGTTTAATTAATGAAGTAGTTAGATACTATCTGAAGTTAATACTATCTGAAGTTTCATTTATTCATTATTATTGAAGTAGTTAGATACTCAGCCATTATTGAAGTAGATACTTAGTCACTTTAAAAAAATTTTTTTTTTAAAAAATACAATGGGACGGCACATAATGTGCCGTCCGGGGTGGGGGGGCTTTTTTGGATTTTTTTGGAATTTATAATTAAATAAAATAGATTATTTACGAATGGGACGGCACATTATGTGCCGTCCGACGAAAAAAAAATTAATTTTTTTTTTGGGACGGCACATGATGTGCCGTGCGCCAAATATGCATATCGTCTATGCGGATTGCTAAATATAACAATTTACTGTAGCGTTTTATCCAAAATATGGATAAATAGCTAACGACTGCAGCAACTTTTTATGGATAATATGCATATTATCCATAAATAGCAAACGACTACAGATGCTCTTACTCATCGGTAATTCATTGTTCATTGTTTGTTCTATAATTACTAGTATAATATACGTGTGATGCATTAAATGAATATAATGTTGAATAAAAAAAAATAGTTTATATTTGAATGTTTTGATTTGGGCTATACGTGCGGTGCTTATTTATATTTGTTGAATATAGTTTGGACATGTATTATACGTGTTTATATAGTTATAAAGTTAGAGTTTGTTTGTTACAAACCCCAACTCTCCTATTAAAATAGTAGAGATTTTAAGGCTAAATATAAAAAAACCACTATTGTGCACTTTTTAAAACCACAGTCAACCTTTTTTTTTTTTAACCTCACCCAACTATGTTTTTTTAACACAATTTTTAAAAAAAACCTCACTCACCTATATCTTGAAAACATAGTTGAGAAGGGTTTTTTTTGTAAAATGCATAATACTTGGGTCAGGTTTTTTGCATTTAGCCTTATTTTAAATCAGCCATTCAATTTTAAATTAGTCAAAGCAATATATTTTTTGTCTTTAATCAATTTACGTCGTAATTTCTTAAGTAGTTTATCTAATACTTGTTTTATGTTTGGTTAATGAAAGTTCAATTGTAAAGTTTGAACATCCCCCAAATTTTTTGATTAAAATACCAAACTAATCTCTAATTATTTGGGGGAAATGCTTTTTGTGGTACATGTGGGTAGAGATGCTTTCGGATTTGATACAGTTTGAATATTGGTTATACCAACATCCGTAATCGCATTACAAAGATGGATTCAAATATGGTTACGGATATGACGCGAAAAATAAAAATCATATCTGTATTCGCAATTTTTGGATACAGATGTGAATCGGATACGATCAGTCGGATAATAGATGTGAATTCTGATATCAAATATAAAGTTTTTTGCTATTTTTTCTTCTTAACTAGTACTTAGACATGGATGATGATCGGGCGGCTGTGGTTGAGTACGCACGGGGGTGCGCAAAAGAAAGTGTGAAAGAGTCACACACACCCACCCACCCACACACACACACACACACACACACACACACACACACACACACACACATATATATATATATATAGAGATGTTCTGTTGGGTTAGTGTGCACTCGGTTTTCTCGCATTCATATCGACGATTTGAATCGTTCACATTGATCTAATTTATTGTCCATCCATCATGTGACTCTAAAAAATAACGATTTTAAACCATATAATTTTGTAACACTATCTCTCTCTCGCTCTATATATATAAATGAGTCCCATTCGGTTGCACACTACTTTTGGTGAGCACTCACGAACTAGAGACCCTATAAAAAATTCGAATCGCTCATATTGTTCTATATGCTTTAGATAGCCTAACAATTAAAAATCAAGTAATTTGAAGTTCATTTGCCCATCCATCATGCTGTTAGAATTTTCAGCCATACAATTTTATGGTGATGTAAATCATGGGCAAATGAACTTCGAATTACTTGTTATTTTATTGTTAGGCTATCAAAGGCATATAGAACAATATGAGCGGTTTAGATTTTTCATAGGGTCTCTAGTTCGTGAGTGCTCACGGAGTGCTCACAAAAGTAGTGTGCAACCGAAGATTTCTCTCTCTCTCTCTCTCTCTCTCTCTCTCTCTCTCTCTCTTTCTCTATATATATATATATATATATATATATATATATATATATATTTGCGGATATCCGAATCCGCTTTTTAAAGTAATATCCGGATCCAAATTCTTTTGGATTTTGATATCCAAATCTGTATCCATATTTGCTTGGATACTGATTTTTCATATCCGAATTCGCAAAATTTCGAATTCGAATTTCAGATACGGATCGGATCGAATATATCCTTATCCAAGAGCATTCTGACATATGGGATGTAGAAAAGGAATGTAGCAAGATGTTTTTGGGTTAATTGATTTTGGAAAATTGGAGAAAATTTAAAGTTACACTATCATTGCAAGTTGCAACTGATCCAAACCAAACACCCCTTAATGGTTTTATACTTTTATTTATCATTACTCTAATTTAATCTATTTACACTTTTCATACTAGTAATTTATCTCGTTATTATGACAAGTTATTGTAGTTTCTTTCATCTTTTAAAGGATTAAAGCACTTTAGTATATAATTTTGTATTTATACGAACAGAGGAAGCTGCATTCATGGAACTACTGCGGTTTATTTATGGTCAGAAGTTTTCGTCTGCGTCTCATTCTTTTGTATCAGATCTATTAAGGATTGCTGACAAGTTTGAGGTTCCTTCTGCCATGGATTACTGCATTCAGTTGGCTATGACTTTGCCGATGACTGAAGAATCTGCACTATTTTATCTTAACCCTCCTCCAAATTTCCCAATAGCAGCCAACATACAACCTCTAACCGATATTGCCGGAGAGTTCCTCGTAAATAAATACAAAGTCATTACCAAGTGAGCCTCCAAAAACATCCGTCACCTACTAAATTTGAATTCAAGCCTGTTCCATTAATATTATTTTCTTCTTCTAGGTTCCAAGATGAAGTGTTGACTCTTCCTCTCCCCGCAATTGAAGTAATCTTCAGCAGCGACGACCTTGAAGTCCGATCAGAAGATCATATCTTCGATCTTTTGGTCGAGTGGTTCCACACTCATTACCCTAAGAGGGAAGGCCAAAGAGAAATATTTGCTACAAAACTGTTACAACTCATTCGTTTCCCTCAGATTTCATGCACGAGGCTGAGGGAGTTCCTAGCAAGTGAAGATCAGTATAGTGACATTATTACTAAATTCGTTAGCTTGGCCCTTCTCTTCAAGACCCAGGCTCCTGAGAGTCTACTAGCTTTGGCCCCAGAGAAGTGGTTTATCCGGCGAGCGTACCTCGATATACCCATCAAGATTATAGAGTTTGTATCTCCCTTCCGTCAGTCCGTAGTCTATCTGGATCTAAAGAAGGAGGAAATGGCCAAATTTTTACCGAAAGGGGAAATCTACTCTGAGGATTTCTGCCTGGGAGGTCAAGATTTCTATCTCTGGAGTCATTGCAGTGACTCTAGTTGCGGGTATTTTGGACTCTTCTTGATCTTACACCGTTATACAACAGCTGATTTCACTGTGATACCACAGCTGATTATAGAGTTCTCTGTGAGGGCAGAGCCTTTGGGTGTGTTTGAGAGCAAACACAAGGGCTGCTATTCTTTGCTTGATGACCAAGAATGGGGGTGTACCAACTTGTTGGGGATGTCTTGGGCTTCGTTGATGGCTGGTAAGAGTCGTTACTTAATTGATGAAGTTCTGCACTTGAGAGCTGAAGTGACCATCAAGCCATAGTCTTGAAGTTGTCAGTGATGCGTTAGAGTGGGGAGGTAGGAAAGCAAGGTTGTGTACATGTAATGTTGCAAAATTGAGTAGGGAGCTTACTCAATTTACTAACATGTAATGTTAGTTCCTAGAAACAAACCATGGAGCTTACTCATTTGAGTGGGCGAATGCATATGGTGCAAGTTTTGTTTTGTTAACTAGAGAGCTATCTTTTTTCTCTTTTTTTTTTGTAGTTTGTTTTATGAATTCGTATCCAATTATCAAATTAGAAACTTTCATTTTGAAACTGTCAACAGTTTTTGTGTGTGGATAATCCTGACTGTGAACAGTCAAGCTCTGTTTGCATTAATTGTGGAGATTGTTCTTGGGGAGCTCTTTTAGTCTTTAAGTCTCAAAATAAGTGGTTGACAACCTAAAATGTAAGTGTGCTTAATCAAAATTACATTGGTGAAAACTAAATCGAGAGTGATTTTACTTACTCAGAAAATTTTAAAATTAAACATATTTCTTTCTAACAAAACTTTAGTACCAGTACATTTTAGCAAAAAACATTTCGTGTACACAACAATCCCAAATAGAGCTTTAAGGTCCTAATATATATATTTTAAAAAATTTAAGTATGGACTACGACAATACCAAATGCAGCTAAAGAGGTGCTCGCAACTAAATATAAATCCATAATCAAATGAGCAACTAACCTTGATCATACTTTAAACGAGCAAACTAACCTGAGTAATTTCTTTTACTTTTGTTCTTATATAAGGTATATGTCTTCAGTATTCTGTAGCTAAATAGGTTCTAATTTCTCATTGTTTTTATCTCTGATTAACTTCTTATCTAGTTCAGTTTTGGTTTAGTACATATGTTTCTCTTCACACTTTTTTTTCTTCATGCTGATAAAAGGTTAGAATCCTAAGGGATCTCAGCTAAACATACTAATAAAATCAAATAAGTCTTACAACATATAGTTCCCAAGATAACATTCTGGAGCTGAATGAAAAACATGGATCATTAAACCAAATAGCATCCGTAATCAAAAAGTTAACATAACATTGTATCAGAACATCAGATCGAAACCAACAAAGGAGAGAAACAGAACACATCAATCAAGGTCAATAACCACCCGAGGATCTCCATCACTAGTAATCAGATTCTATTCATAAGCAGCTTGGATCGAAGAAACACGCAGGACCCTGTGTGATATATTCTTATTGTTAGGAATGTGTCTTGAATACTCGTGGTTCAGATTAGAAGAAGGTAAGATGAAGCACAAAGGTCGAAGCGTCAAAGAGAGTAGAAGAAAACAGAGCAGCAATAGTGCAGACATAGTTCCGCACCCCCGACCGCACACCCGACTGCAGTTGCACTTGGTTTGGTCGAGAGGTGGACGGTTGACCGACCGCGACGTTGTGTTCGTTTTGGGCCTTGATTTGTTAGGTCGTTTCAGCCCAATCTTCAACTCCAAGTTAAATCGTACGACTCCTATTCAGTTACTTCTTTGCCAGGTTATATCGGACGACTGAGAATCAAGATTAAACCTAGGTTTCTCTATATTATTCTATATATATATTGTAAACTCCTCCAATATGAGAAAGAGTACTTCATAGATTATTTTCTCCATTACAAATAGAGGCTCGAGAGAGAGATAGTTCTTGGTGGGTGAGTTTAATTCCTTGTATTTAGTGAATCAATAACTCCTTGTAATCTCTTCTAGTTGAATATCAGATCTCCCTATATTTCCCCCTGGATTAAGAAAAAGCCAACCGAAATAAATCATCGTTGTGTTTGTGTTAGATTGGTGGATCTACTTGATTGCTCAATGGATTCGTCTCATCTACTTCGACTTCTTCATTGTTTTATTTAGTTCTGCTGCGACAGCGGGCGTTGGTTGACGCCTCAATCCCAACAACTGGTATCAGAGCGTCAGGTTGTCAAGTCCCTTGGTTAAGATGACAGGCCACAGTATTTTGAAGATCAAGCAGTTCGATGAAAAAATCAATTTCAATCTTTGAAAGACTGACATGTATAATGTCCTTGTTCAAGAATGTTTGCAGTTATCCATTAAGAAGAAGAAAAGCCAACTTATATGAAGAATGACGGTTGGGAAGATATTCGTGAAAGAGCCATAAGTCTGATCCGACTATCATTGGCGGACGAAGTCAAGTGCATATTTCTTGAAGAAACTGATGCGGTGGGTTTGTAGAAAAAACTCATAGCTGACTACTCTGGTTCGTCGTTATTAGATTGGATGCAGTGGAAGAGAAAGTTGTTTCGTTTATCTATGAAGGAAGTACCGATCTCCAAGACCACATTACAGAGTTCAATAAGGTATTGTCTAAACTTAAGGTGATCAATGCAGGTGTGAGTGAGGAAGATAAAGTTTTCAACCTGATATATTCAGTGCCGAATTCGTACGAGCCTTTGATCACTACCATGCTACACGGTAGATCTGCCAAGGAGAGTATTTTGGTAGATGGTGTAATCAAAGCATTGAAGGAAAATCAAATTAGGAAGGAGACTCAGAAATCAGCGTATATTCCCACAAGTTGTCTAGCAGTGCATGGTCCTTCAGGGGGATGACAAAGTGCTTTGCAAAAGAATTCGATCCGTTGCTGATATTGCAAGAGGCCAGAGTATATCAAGAAAGACTGTTGGAAGTTGCAGAATCAGGAGAGCTCAAAGAACGGGAGTTCAGCCGCTAATGTGGTTAGTGCCTTTGATTCAGGTGATTCGTGTCTTCTTATTTCAAATTTTGCAGAAGTGAATTGAAGTTGGCTTCTTGATTCAGGGAGTTCTTCTCATATTTGCTCTGAGAGGGAGTTGTTTTCTGCTTATAAGTCTACTGCAGGGCGTTGGGTGACAACGGGAACTGGGGAGATTTGTGAAGTAGTAGGTGAGGGGGCATTTGAGTTAAAGATGCCAGGTCTAAACATGTTCACTTTAAGGAATGTTTTGCATATTTCTCTACCGAAACGGAATCTAATTTCTTTGGGAACTCTTGATGTACGGGGTTGTAGGTACACAGCTCGAGGTGGAGTTCTGTCTGTTTTTCAGGGTTGTCGTAAGGAGATTAGAGGTATGAGAGTGGTTGGGCCAATCCAACACAATCTCTACAAGCTTTCGGGAATCCGAAATACTTGTGCAAGTGTTGCTCCTTTTCCCGTTATTCCCGCAATCTTAGCTAACTTACCACAACTAGAATCATCGAGACGAGACCACGATATTCGAATATCGTCGAGAGGTGGATAAAGCCTAAGAGTAGGTGGAGTTCATGCGGATTTTGGTAACTTTGTGAGTACATCTACAGAGGTGTGCCTTTGAGGGGCTACACTGCATTTGGTGAGATAGGGTAAAGATCAGTGCAACTAAAGGAAGAAGCTATTGTACTAAGTTTTCTTTGCAAGTGATATTCATTTCTTAGAGATGAATAACACATCATGTGATATCACTCGTATGCAATACAAGGTGGAGTTTGTTAGGAATGTGGCTTGAATACTCATGGTTCATATTAGAAGAAGGTAAGATGAAGCACGGAGGTCGAAGCGCCGAAGAGAGTAGAAGAAAACAGAGCAACAATAGTGCATGCATAGTTGCGGTTGAATGTCCCAAGTTGCAGTCGAACGCACCCCCGACCGCACACCCGACCGCAGTCACACTGGGTTTGGCTGAGAGGTGGGCGGTCGACCGGTCTTGTTGGACGACCGACCGCGGCGCTGTGTTCGTTTTGGGCCTCGATTTGTTAGGTCGTTTCAGCCCAATCTTTAACACCAAGTTAGATAGTACGGCTCCTATTCAGTTACTTCTTTTTCAAGTTATATCGGATGACTGAGAATCAAGATTAAACCTAGGTTTCTCTATATTATTCTATATATATTGTAAACTCCTCCAATATGAGAAAGAGTACTTCATAGATTATTTTCTCCATTGCAAAGAGAGGCTCGAGAGAGAGATAGTTTTTGGTGAGTGAGTTTAATTCCTTGTATTGAGTGAATCAGTAACTCCTTGTAATCTCTTCTAGTTGAATATCAGATCTCTCTATATTTTCCCCCCGATTAAGCAAAATTGAACCGGGATAAGTCATCGTTGTGTTTGTGTTATATTGGTGGATCTACTTGCTTTCTCAATTGATTCGTCTCATCTACTTCGACATCTTCATTGCTCTATTTAGTTCCGCTGCGACAACTGGCGTTGGTTGACGCCCCAATCCTAACACTTATTGATGTGGAGTCATTGCAGAAATACAATCCAAAGTAGCCGAAATAGGATCAACATCATTGAAGTTATCAGAGACAACTTCACCCTCCACAGCATTCCCATCATCAATATGCATATTATCAGCAACATCATCAAAGTCAGTGACCTCAATATGATCAGGACTGTTGTCAATATATTGTTGATACGCTTGAGTTGAATCTGCAATTGAAATGTAAGAAGAAGTATAATTCTGAATGGCAACATTAATAGAATGAAAATCAACTTTCTTCTTTTTAGCAAGAGGAAGAATATCAGACCATAGGTTAACAAAATAAAAAAATAGATTCAAGAATAGAGGTGATATCAGAGAACTTTTTACAAAAAAGTTCTTTGATTTCTTTCCTTCCATATCACCCAAATAATAGTCATTATAGAAATAAACTTAGGTTTAATCATCTTCTTCCTCCAAACACACCACCAAGATCTAACAGAAAAAGGGTACCCATTAACCTTTCATGCTTCTTTAAGAATAATCCAAATATTTGTAAAAAATCAGGAGTTTTAACCAGTGAATTCTCGTTGTGACAGTTCCGATTCCGAAGTAAAGGTCTTTGACAACCTTCCCATGGTCGAGCCAGCATCTAATGAATAAATGATAGGTAGATTAATTGTTATTAGAACAAAGAACACATTTTGACACATAGCTAAATTCCTTTTATTCAGATTGTCCAGCGTAAGTAGTTTATTATGAATGGTAAGCCACACTAGAGTTCTCACTTTAAGAGGGGCAATGTTCTGCCAATTGACTTTATAAAAAGGGCATACAACCAGAGATTAAGAAGTTATAAAAAGACTTAACAGTGAAAGTACCTAAAGAATTTCACCTCCATCTAAAATCATTTCTAACCTTCCAATCATAATTACTTAAAAGGTGTAGCAATTCATTAAAATCATGAGTTTGTGAGAGAGAAAGAGCTCTTCTGAAGCTAATATTTCATACTTTACCAAAGTTATTGGTATGGTAAAGAGAGAAAACAATAGCACGAGGGTTACAAGCAAGATTATATAAACTAGGGAAAGAAGAAGCCAAACAATAATCACCAATCCAAATATCAGTACAAAATCTAACAATTCTTCCATCACCACTTTTTTGAAAGCCACATTTGAAAGAATCAGAAACTCTCCAAATACCCTTCCAAAATGAGGAAGATAAAGAAGGAGGTTTTCTATTAAAATCCCAAAGTTGTCGTCTTCTGAAATATTTATTCTTAATAACTCTAATCCAAGAGAGGTTATCAGAAGTAATACTTTTCCAAAGCCGTTTCCCTAAAAGGAAAATTTTGTAATTTCTTAAATTAATAACCCCTAAGCCACCTTCCTCTTTATTTTTGCAAACTCTACCCCAATTCATAAGACATTTATCAATAGCAGAGTTAGTAGAAGAACCAGTTCGAAGAAATTTCCTTCTAATCATGTCAATCTTTTTAATAACCCAAGAAGGGAGATAAAAGAAGGAAAGAAGATAAAGAGAAATACTAGAAAAAATAGAATTAATAAGAGTTAGTCTACCACCTCTAGATAAAGATCTACCAGACCAAGAATTAAGTATCTTTTCAGTTCTCTCAATAATAGGATTCCAATCAGATTTATGAAGACAACCAGGTCTAAGAGGAATACCAAGGCAAGATAAAGGAAAAGATCCTATTGGGACATTTAAAAAAACAGATAATTCTAGTTGTCTACTTTCATCACCACCAAGCCAAATAGAAGAAGATTTAGAAAAATTAATATTCATACCAGAGACACCTTCAAAGCAATATAGAATTAATTTAAGATTTCTCAAATTAATACCATCACAAACTGAGAAATGATAGTATCATCAGCATTTTGTAAACTAAGAATCCCTTTGAATGAAGGAAAACTACTCATGCCTTCAATAAGATTATTGTCCCAAGCAAGAGAAAGCATTCTATTAAAGACATTAGCAACCAAAACAAAAGTAAAGGAGATATAGGATCTCCTTGTCTAAGACCTCTTTTGCAGATAAATTTTCTACCCTCAATATTCTTGACAATCACAGAAGAAGTACCAGAAGAAAGGCTATTGAGAATCCAAGAAGACCACTTGTCACTAAATTCTCTAACTTTTAGGACAAGTTTAAGAAAATTCCAATTAACCTTATTATAAGCCTTTTCAAAATCAAGCTTGAGAAAATTGTATTCTCTTTTCTCTTGATGAATACAATAGATAACCTCTTTGAGCTGAAGCAACACTGTCAAGAATGAATCTATCCTTGATAAATTCAGATTAAGTAATATCAACAAGATTACTATTCACTTTAGTCAGTCTGTTGCAAGAACTTTTATCAAGCTCTTGAAAATAACATTGAGAAGATTAATAGGCCTTATTAGAATTAGAGATCGGAATATTCTTTTATTGATTAAACTGAGTACAATAAGACTCATACATATAGGAGAGAATAGAATACTAAACCAATACATTATTCAATGTGGGACTAAACTAATCTATCATCTAACACCCCCTCTCAAACTCAAGTTGGTTCAAGCAACAGAGTTTGGAATACTGACGATGTTGATATGGAAGAAACGACAAATTGTGATGCAGAAATGGCGCTTGATGGCGCATGTGACAAAAACTAAGAAGTAGACTGATGGGATCTCACCCCTGACTTGAGACATAGTCGATGCTGGGATCTCATCTCTGAATTGAGAAATAGACTGATGGGATCTCACCCCTGACTTGAGACATAGTCGATGCTGGGATCTCACCCCTGACTTGAGACATAGCCGATGACTGAGAACTGGATGCCGATAACACCCCATCTCAAACTCACGATCGATCAACCGGAGTGAGTTGACGATTTTTTTTTATTATAGAGAAAATCAAATCAAAAGAGACTAAGATCTGTTGACAATTACATCCAACAATCATATCCAGATCTGAGACGAAGAAGATCTCTTGAAGGCATCCAGATCTGAGACGAAGAAGAAGAAAATGAAGGTCGGCGCTGTTTAAAATCAAGAACACCAGATTCCCCGGTGGAAGAGCCACCTGGAAATGGGTTTGGAGACAGTGGACGCGAAAGTGGGTTCCCTCGCCGACGGTCTGGTCGAGGATGCCTCGGAAGCGATCGAAGAGGACAGCGCGCTGGCCGCCATCGACGGTGTAGAGGGAGGAGGATAGGAGGGTGGCACCGCAGCCGAGGGAGGCCGATTTCGACTGAGTGGGCGTCGACGGGTGTGCTCACCGGAGTAGAAGCTCGGGAAAATTTGGGCATGATTTTGTGAGGTCGGGGAAAGAGAAAAACGGGAGGAGAGAGAATGACGGCTGAGATTTTTTTTTTTGGGATCTTGTTGTTTGATGACGGCTAGGGTTTTGGAGATTTAGGGTTTTAGGGAGATTAGGGTTTTGATCAAGATCCGGATAGGAATGTCGGGAGGTGGAGTGATTCTGATGAAGACGAGAACCACTCCACCTCGACGACGAGAATCAAATTAGTATAGGCCTTATATAATTATTAGCTCTGATACCATGTTAAGATAAATCAGAGAGAGTGAATACAATACTGAATATTGAATTGAATTTAACCAAGTACAATACCACCTATATATAGGAAGTGAACAAATATCAAAACAACTCTACCACCAATATGGGACTATAATATCTAACAATTCAATGTGGGACTAAACTAATCTATCGTCTAACAGGCCTAAATTGACTGACCTTATTAGCACCGGGCACTTTAGGAATTAAAATAATATGAGCATAATTGAATCCAGAGAATGGTTATACAATTTCTCAAAGTTCCCCATAATATCTTCTTTCAAATCTCCCAAAAAAGATTTATAAAGAAAGTAGAAATACCATCTGGACCTGGGGCAGAATCAAGAGGAAAAGCATTGATAGCTGTAAAACCTTTTCTTCTGAGAAGGGGATATCTAAATCAGATAAATCAATCTTTGATAGTGGATGATATAATTTATCCCAATCAACATTAAGAAATTATAGAATTCAGAATGAATTAGTAAAAAATCATTAATGTCACCATTATCAGAGTAAAGAGAAGTAATATAATTAGATATTCTTCTGTGAGAAGCATAGTTATGAAAAAACTTAGTATTACCATCACCCAAAGTAAGCCACTTAATTTTAGCTCTTTGAAACCATTTAATTTTTTACAAATTAAGAAGATGTAAATATTCCTTTCGTAACTCTTGTCTTCTCAATCTATTAGGCATGGATAAGGGAGAATCTTCTTCTAGACCATCCAAAAGAGAAATCTCATCTTCCAAATATAATTTTTTCCCCTATCTATGTCAATTTTTAAAATTGAATAACATTTTATGTTTCTACAAAATTAAATTCCCTAACTATGTCAAAAATTGTCACATCAACCTAAAGCAAACTGGGCCATTTAAAATGTGGGACCCACTAATATTTTGCTTAGCCCAGTTTCCTGCTCTTTCTCATGAATCAAAACCCTAATTTTTTGGGGGATAATTTAGCAAATTAATGCCCTCATTTAAAATCTGAAAACTAGCATATAGCCCCACTATTTTAAAAAACTAAGAAATACCCTAAATTTGGATGGAACCGCTAAATTCTCCGTTAAGTGAACTTACGTGTGTCTCATGTTATATCTAAAATGACCTAAATACCCACGATAAAATGTATTTTAGCAAATTTCCTCAATCAGAATTTGGAAACTAGCATATACCCCCACTATTAAAAAAAAGATATTTGGGATATTTTAACAACTGCCCCCTTTCGAGATGCGGAAACTAGCATATATCCCCACTATTTCAGTGATAGGTATTGTGAAAAATGTGAGTGTTATGTGTTGTTAGCCAGTCTGAATAATTTTCTTTCTGTACTGATGATAACAATGTAATGAAAAGAGGTTCTACGTCAGATTTTGACCCCCCAAAACACAAAAACCATCATTTATTACAACGGATTGTTGTGCATCATCATTAGCTTGTGTACCATCATCTATTACAAAAGATTATGTGGTCTTCTGTTCCCCTCTAGAATGTGAATCATCATTCCATCATCTTCATTCACAATAGGTTCAACAGTGTCTTGTGTATTACCCATAGTCACAAATTCGTCGTTTATAAATAATTCGACAATATTTAATATTAAAAAATCAACAAAAATCTAGCAAATCGGAAAAAAATCGTCAAATATTCGGGAAGAAAGAAATACAAAATTTAATGCATCTAAGTAGTTAGTACTCATCACCTGAGTAAATATATATATAAATTCATAAATATTTCTTGTATAATTCGCTAAATTCGTGAATTATTCGCGTAGCATTCGTTTAATTCATGATTTTCGTGAATAATTTACGATCTGTGGGAATTAAATGCAAACATGCAAATAATTCGCGAATCTGTTCGGCAAATTGTTTTTTCGTGAATAATTTGCGAAGTTAACGAATTATTCATGAATTTTGTTAATATGGTATTACCTACTGTTACACTAGGTTGTGCATTATCTTCAACAACACCCAAGTTGAGATGTGGAAATGTTTGCAAAACAATAAACACGTATTATATAGTATTCACAACCCTAAAACTGTTCCGTCCAAACTGACTGTAATAGTGGAGGTATATGCTAGTTTTCGCATTTTGAATGGGGACATTTGCTAAAATATCTCAAATATCCTTTTTTTATAATTAATGGGGGTATATGCTAGTATCCACATTCTGAATGGAGGCATTTGCTAAAATACATTTTATCTTGGGTATTTAGGTCATTTTACATATCACGTGTGACGCACGTGAGTTCACTTAACGTGAATTTTAACGGTTCTGTCCAAACTGAGGGTATTTTTTAGTTTTTTAAAATAGTTGTGGTATATGCTAGTTTTTATATTTTGATTGAGAAAATTTGCTAAACTATCCCCTTTTTTTCTTCCTTTTTCCCCTGCAGCCTCCTTTCCCCACTTCTCTCTTCTGTCCAATCGCCCTGAGTACCTGACCAACCTTATTCTCCTCTAGGCAACCCCAGACTTTGATAGGCATTTCCTGGAAATACAAGTAAGTTCACCATAGCATTAGTTTAGTAATTGGCTGTTTCAAATTTTGTCTTAGTTTGTTTTTTTGGTTAAAGGTGGATTAGTATAAAAAGGGCTGGATCTTGATTGTAGTAAAGAGTGAGATCTTGGTTGTAAGTTTTTTATTGATGGATGTTAGATTTTGGTGTTATGAACTCAATGGCGCATACTTCAATTTCATGATGCTAAAAAACAATAATTCATTGCAGATTAGTGATGAGCATGGTTGATAATTAGTGATTACATACACATATATATGAATTAGGGTTTATCTTTCATTTCATAATTCGTTTAACATGCCGATAAATGTACAAATTATCGACCAGAGTAGAGAAATGATGGAGGAAATGAAAAGTTTAAGCTGAGAATAGATGAGTTAATTGTAGTTTAGTGGTACTGTAATTTTTATTTTCAGAATTTTCAACTTCTAGAGAAATTATTCATTCATTTATCGAATCTACCTTCGCAAAGATACAGAACACGACTGCGCAATTCGAATTGTTTTGTTAAGTAATTTGAATTGCTTGGTTATATTAGTTTGTTCTTAGAATAAAAATATTCTTATATAACTTTGCTGATAATATTATGCTGATTTGTAACTTTAGACCAATTTTTGAAATCTTTGTAGGACATGGATGACATAATCCCTATATGACTGTATTTTGGTGGAAAAATATTTTGTCACAAGTCCGAAGGACTTTCATACAGAGACACAGAGCCTAAATCAATTTGGGTACCGTCGTGATATTGCACACTAGAATGAATCAACTAGTATTGTCAAAGTTCAAGCACGTTATATGGTGAGGAGGGGTGATAAACAATTATTCATGCATGTGTCTGTGGATGATAATGAGTCTCTTAAAGCAATGATTGATAGAACGGAGTTGTCTGGATTGGAGTTATACCTTGACCGAATTGATAAGCCTGTTGTGCAATCACATGGGGGTCCATCAAGTCCAGTTAAAATTTGGTGCTTATGAAGATCAATTGTTTCCACACCCTCATCTACATGCTTTTTACTTGTATGTCATTTGATTTTCATGCATGTAATAAAGAAAACAAACCTTTGTTGATGTAGAATCATCATCTTTATAATATCGACATTCTACTCAGCAAGAAATGGAGCAAGATGATATTCTTTTATCTCATCTAAGCCAGATCTCATCACAAGAACCTCATGGAGTAGGAGTCAAACATCACATTTAATTTCCAACGTATAATTGGTTTTTGAGTACGCGTTTCTTATGTATAATTGGTTTTTTTTGTAATTTGACTTATATGAACACATGGTTTTTATCTATTGTGTGAGTTCTTATTTGCATCATCTCGTGACATAATATTGATGTCTTGTATGAACCTATGTTTGATTACTTGGTGATACTTCCTTTTGTGCCATTAGCTTTCTTATAAATTAGTGGGCCCCATTTTTTAAATGGCCCAGTTTTCCTTAGGATGATGTGGCAATTTTCGAGATAGTTGGGGAATTTAATTTTGTAGAAACATAAACTGTTATTTAATTTTAAAAACTGACATAGATAGGGGAAAAAATTCTTTCGAATGAGACTTATATGATTAAGTTTCCCAAAACATTCTTTCTTCCATTATTTGCAACCATTTTTAACACATTTAATCTTAGCAAGAAGTCTTCTAAGACCAGGACCAAAACATCCATTGACATTAACAATACAATCAATAATCATTTTTTGTAAAAGGGATATCCTTTAACCAGAATTTTTCAAACTTTAAGTTAAGAAATTTAGTAGAGGAGGAATTAGTAGATAAGATAATTGGAATATGATCAAAAATGATATTAGTACAGGCCTTTAACCAAAGATAGAGGGAAAGAAGAATTCCATTCATTTGAAACAAAAAATCTATCTAGTTTAGCAAACTATGAATAATTCTCTTATTTAGCTTCTTGCTTCTCCATGTAACCAAATTTCCTCCAATAAAGATACCCCGAAGTGGAGTGCATATCAACAACAGATCTTGCCCAATCGGCATCAGTATATACCTCAACCTCAGTATATACCGTAAACTCAGGGGTCGGCCTTGCTCACACACCACCTCTTCTTCTTCTACTACCTACTCCCAACAACACAAGCCTCCTTCACTCTCTCCTTCACCCTACCACTACCCGACCACCACGACTTGCTGCCCTCCTACTTCATCTCCGTCGAACTCCAGCACCATGCCTTCTCACCTCGCAAACTCGAAACACCGAAACTCCACCTCGCTACTCACCCTTGCTGCCCGGAGCCAATCTGGACACCCGGCAGCAAATACAACCCGAGTTGCCGCAATTTGAACTCGAAGCCGAACTGCACTCTCTTGCTTGTTGTTGTCATCGCACTTGCTGCTTATTGTTGTTGCTGCCAGTGTCACCGTTGTGTTGCCGTACTTGCATCTCGCTGTCGTAGCCGTTGGCGTAGTGCTTATCTTCTTCCCGTTGATTGTTCGCGTTCGTAATCGTCAATAAAGGCAAGCATTTCTTGAACTCTCGCAAGTAGTTATTTGTATTGGTCGTCGTATATCAAGGAATTCTATTATTGATTCATCAGCGAATCAGAATAATAGTTTTCTTTGTCGTGCCATGTCAGCAATTCAAGTATTGAACCGTTGATTCATCGTTTAATCGAATATCTAGTTTTATGCCATGTCGTTTACCTGAACTTGTACAGAGAATTTGACACAGGTGCATGCAATATAATTTAGAACCTTATACATGCATATCGTAACCCTTTGAGTCTTTGCAATCCAATTTATAGTTTCTGAGATATCGATGTTTTAGTACTGTAACATCTAAGATTCTATAATATTGTATGCGTACGATACTCGTAAAAATCTGACTATTAGACCTAGCTACTATCCTTAAAATGTATCGTATGAAAATACGTTGCATCCGGCAGGGAGTCTACTTTCTAGGATCTCTGTCGGCACTAGATTTTGCATTCTCGTAGAAGCGGTAAAGTGAGTTTTTTGCATACATGTATTTCTGTCCAGATTATAGTTAGTATGCTTTAACTACATATATTGTTGTTCTTGTAATAATAACTTGTACCGATATAATAGGTTGATAGATTTTCTTTATATCATGCATTGCATCTACCACTTGATACTTCTTGATTACCGTCATGGCCAGGGTCGGCCCTGAGTTTCCAGGGGCCCAAGGCGAAAAACCCAAATAATTATTTTTGGGGCCCCCAATTATAATTTTTTTTTTACGTGGAAGATACATGCCTATATTTAAAAGAAAATACAAATTTAGGGGCCCCTAAAATTACAACAAAAAAAAATCGAGGTCCTGAGGCGGTCACCTCATCGACCTCAAGGTAGGGGCTGGCCCTGGTCATGGCTCTATATCATGTATTGCATCATCTCTTGGTACTTTCCCAATTACTGTCTTGATAATACCGTCTCTCACTGATTGCATCAACTGCATGTTCATGATTAATCATAATAAAATTATAACAAGCCGGAGTAAAAGGGTATGACTTAGTAGTAGACAATATAAGAGAGTGTACTCGGAAGGGGTCCCGTGTTTCACGATTGTTTCCTGATTACTGTATACCGACGGTATTTACTGTTCACAGATTATTTAACTGATGGATATTAACTGTTTACTGATTACTGTTTACCGTTTACTGTATACTGACGAGTATTTATTGTTCACGGGTATTTTTTGCTGATATTATTACCAGTATTCGATACTGGGTCATTCATAGCATTACTATACCTTCCCTATTCATTGCGGGATGGTTATTCGTGAGTACAGGTTTAGCTTACGATGTATTTGGAAGTCCTTCTATAATTTTGTTTTTCCCTGTCAAGGAGTTGGTATTTACTAGTTTACTGATACTGTTCCTAAATACATAATCTTATAAAATTCACCACTTAAGTCTAAATGTCACTTGATTGATATGCACCCAAACTTGTGATATAGGACACAGGATTGTGTACATTAGATAGGTCAACAAAAAAATGATAGACCTAAGATCGGCACTAATTACTGAATACTGGTTCCTGATTACTAAATATTGAATACTGAATACTGATTCATGATTATTGATTCCTAAAAACTGATTCATGATTACTGATTCATGATTATTGATTATCGATCGTTGTTCTACGGATTGATATCCTAATTACTAATTATTGAGTATCGATCACTGCTTTACCGATTGATTATACTTTACAGTCGTGATTATACTTTACCGATTATTGATTTCAATTGCATCGTACATGACCATATCGTTCCAATTCCTTGTTTCTTGCTATATCATATTGTTTCACTACTTGTTGCTTCTTGCTGTCTAAAGCTTGGTCTAACAAACATTTTCTCTTGTAAATCACCTTAAGGGGGGGTGAATAGGGTGATTGTGTGGAAATTAAAAATTAAAAACAAAATGCGTAGTAAAGAGATAGAGTAAGAGAATGCAAACAGAGCAACGAGCAAGACACAGCGACATAACGTGGTTCGACCCCTAGGTCTACATCCACACCACCTACTTGTAGCAGTTCTCCGCCACAAGCGTTCCACTATACTTTAAACTCTTGTACAGTGATTCTCGAAATTCAGGCCGAGAGACCTATTACACCCGCAGGGCTTTAGCAACAAGTCCCGCAATACTCACCAAGAAGAAAAGAAAGAAAAACTCTCAAGATCTAGAAAAGACATTGACTGAAAATAATAAAAATCTCTCACACTTGAAGTATTTTAGTTTAGAAGAGTTATAATTGCAAGGGATAAAGAATACACTGTGAATTCGCCACGATATATGGAGAAGGAAAATGTATCTTTCCGAAAAAGAAAAGATATTTTCGAAATCGTCAAATCTGCACTTGGGCAGTCGACATCAATTATGGACAGTCGACCGTTCATCGTTTAACTCGTAAGTCGAGCGATGACCGGTCGACTGACTCATCTTTTCAACATAGATGACTATTGTTGCGGTCAACCGCAGTCATGCAATTCGACTTTCAATTGGCGATTTCACTTTATATTCTTTCCAAAACTAATTTATCAATCAATACTACTTTACATATATGTTCCTCTCTTAAACAGAAATAAATCATTTGATTTGCTGGCTTCGAAGCACATGTTTCTTGAGGAGCACTCTTCCTTGATTTTCCAATCTTTCTTTATTCATGCCGCTTTTGTTTGTTTTTGAATATTTTTATATTAATTTTCTTTTCCCTGTTTTTCCTTCAAATCTAAACTGAAGATATTAGTAGTAAGTGACACATTTTGTGCATACCAGAATTAGGGTCAACAATATCCCCCTTTTGGTATGGACAAAACATATCTTAGAATTTAAAAATGTAAAACAAGATGTATTAGAAGAGATTTAATTACTCCCCTTAAATTCATGCATGAAAAATGTTAATAACTGAGAGTACATAATATAGCACATATGTAATGATCAAAACTTGTTTGAAGAACATGCATGAGGAATAAGCAATTTTGGGGAATATTACATTTCTGAAAAACAAAAAGAAAATCTACTCACATGATATCGTTGATTGCGAAACTCTTTTATATATAGTGAGATCACTACATGGTAACATAGATTTGAGATTTTCCCAATACATACGAGAGATATAGATTCAAAATTTTCAAAAAAAATGTTAGAGGAGGAGCCATAGATAAAAAATAATTCTAAGAAAATACTTCTCCCCCTTTTTGGAACACACCAAAAGATACAAAAACATAATCAGCCATAAATAAAAAAAACAGACAAGGGACTTATCGACCGCACAGTCGACCGGTGAGAAATTGCATGTGACTGTGAAGAAAACAGAATGCAAGATGGTCGACTGTGCGGTCGACCGAAGCTAACCAAAACAGGGTGTGTTCGATTATGCGAAAACAGAGAGGGGACCGGTCGACCGCCCGGTCGACTATACACCTTTGCAGGATGACAGTCGATCGCACAGTCGACCGAAAAACATTTTACCTGAAAAACAAATTATGTTGAAATATCAATAATATTTAATTCACCTTTCAAAAATTGAAAACATTTTTCATATAAAGGTTTGGTAAAATTACCAGCAAGTTGAGAATCAGTTGAAACATAATCAAAAACAATATCTCTCGTTTGAAAATGATCTTTAATAAAATGCTAGCGAATGTCCATATGAAATTTATTAAAAGTAATTATGTAACTTATATCGTATAGTTGAGATAGATGAATTGTGTTTTAATTTGCTTACCAGAAGTGTATATTAAAATTAACTAAAATTGTTTTACCTTCAAAAAAAATATGTCCTTCCCTTTTCTTTTCTTGATAGTGATGCAAAATATTGTTTTCATCCATCATAAGCTTTTGTCATCCACTATCAAGGTGCTACCGATTTTTAAGTGAAATGCATTGATGTACCTACATTAAGATTAGTAAATATCCAATTCCTACACTTGTATTCTTCTTTATCCAAACGAAGTTAGTATTCCTTTTTAAAGCACAATTGTAAGAAATATGACATACTCTACAACAATAGTGACAAGTAATGTGATTATGCCTTGGATCATGCACATATGCATAATTATGTGTTGGTTTGTAACTATTTTGGTGACTATGCATATGTGTATGCCATGATTGCTTAGACTTTTGATGTTATATTGGCTCATCGTAACCAAGTTCTCGATTATCATGATATGATCTTGAATTATTTGTAATAAGATAATTGGGCCCTTCATATTTTTCAACAATTTTTTCGAGTTCAATTATTTTATTACAAAGCATTTTTCTAGTCTTTTCATCGTCTTTGGTGTTCCAACGAAAGAGTGTCTAGAGTAGCATCATGTATTCTGATTTTTTCGAGTACTTCTTTACAACCTTCCACTACCTCATCAAATTTTCTTTTGCATCCATTTAAATCATCAGTGAGTTTAGCAATATAAACAGATTTTTCATGAATTTTTCTTAGATTTTCATCTGTTGCTAAGGATCCTTGAATCTGTTGTTTTAAATACTCATTTTCCTCTATCAACACATCATGATCCTTCCTAAATGACTCAAATTTTTTAATAATCAGTGAATTTTTATTTTTCAACTTTTGGTTTTTAGCAATGCAAGTCATGTGATTCATTAGACATTTGTTTATATTGTCTCAACTCACAACTTAGTTTCTTTACATAATCTCTTAAACCATTACACATGTCAACTAGATCATCATAGGTGGGTTCTTCGATTACCTCTTCTTGGAGTGATGACTGCACCTCGCCATCCCCAAGAGCCATGAATCCAAAGTCGTGTTCTTGCTTTTCACCGTTGATGTTTGAATATAGCCATGTTGCCTTTAATGCCTTTTTTTCTTATTCCTGGGTTGGAGTGTTGATAATCTTTGTTCCTACCTTGCGATAGGGGACAATTTGGACAAATATGTCCTGGTTTGTTGCATTTGTAACACACATCATTTTTTTCTTGTCTCTTTCTCCTTGTGACCTGCCATAATTTTTACGTTTGAGATGTTTACAAAATTATTTAGTTAGTCGTACGATATCTTTGTCTGATTCTTCATGGTCTGATTCTAATTTTGATGGTTGTGAAATTTCTACTTTCAGGGCAATGGTCTTCTCTTTGATTTTGTATTCAATCCCAATTATCTGTCGGTACCTTTTTGTTTCGGCCATCTCCATCTCATACGTCTTCAATTTTCCTTGAAAGGTGTAGTAGTCGAATCCTTTCTCTTCAAGTGTCTCCCTCATTGCAGTAGCTTTGATATCTCATTCAGGTGTGAGACAGTTTATGAGTTTTCCGACCTTTTGGTCATCATCTAACACTTTACCTAAGCTCTCAAGTTCATGTGCGATAATATCAAAGCGGGCAAGCATCTGATCTACGGTCTTTCCTGGAAGAATACGGAAAACATCAAACTTATAAAAACATAAATTGACTTTTGCCTTTACCTCATATGCAGTTCCTTTATGCCGTTTTAACATGTTGTTCCAGATTTCATACGCCATTTTCCAATTTTGCCCACATCGCATGAGCTCTTCATTATTCAGACCTGCATAAAGTGCTGTCATAGCCATGGAATTTGCAGTTTTCAATGCTAGTTCAGCTTTTGTGAAAGCCCTCTTTCCATCACTGACAGGAATCTCTACTTGGTTTACGCAAACATTCCATACTTCTTCTCCAAGTATCTGCGGAAAATAAGACATACGAACTTTCCAAACATCATAATATTTTCCACCAAAATAAGGTGAACGTGTTAGACTTGTCCCATTGGAGATGAATGGCTCCGGTGAGTATAAGTTTTCGGGAGGAGGGATTTAGGCCATTGAACCTTTTTCTCAAGCTTTTAAGTCTTTAATAAGCATCTCGCTCTGATACCGCTGTAAATCACCCTGTGGGGGGGGGGGGGGTGAATAAAGTGATTGTGCGAAAATTAAAAATTTAAAACAATGCATAAAGTAAAGAGATAAAGTAAGAGAAAGCAAACAGAGCAACGAGTAAGACACAGTGATATAACGTGGTTCGACCCCCAGGTCTACGTCCACACCACCTACTTGTAGTAATTCTCCGCCACAAGCGTTTCACTATACTTCAAACCCTTGTACAGTGATTCTCGGAATTCAGGCCGAGAGACCTATTACATCCGCAGGGCTTCTACAACAAGTCCCGCAATACTCACCGAACTAGAAAAGAAACAAAAACTCTCAAGATCTAGAAAGACCTTGACTGAAGAAAATAATAAAAATCTCTCACACTTGGAGTATTGATTGAATGATTAGTTCAAAAGATTTATAATTGCAGGGGATAAATAATACACTGTGAATTCGCCACAATATATAGAGAAGAGAAATGTATCTTTCCGAAAAAGAAAAGATATTTTCGAAATCGTCAAATCTGCACTTGGACAGTCGACTGCAATTATGGACAGTCGATCGTTCATCGTTTAACTCGTAAGTCGAGCGATGACCGGTCGACTGACTCATCTTTTCAACATAGATGAGCAGTTGACTGCTGTTGCGGTCGACTGTGCGGTCAACCGCAGTCGTGCAGATTCGACTTTCAATTGGTGATTTCACTTTGTATTCTTTCCAAAACTAATTTATCAATCAATACTACATTACATATATGTTCCTCTCATAAACAGAAATAAATCATTTGATTTGCTGGCTTTGAAGCACATGTTTCTTGAGGAGCACTCTTCCTTGATTTTCCAATCTTTCTTTATTCATGTCTCTTTTGTTTGTTTTTGAATCTTTTGAATCTTTTTATATTAATTTTTCTTTTCCTGTTTTTCCTGTAAATTTAAACTAAAGATATTAGTAGTAAGTGACACGTTTTGTGCACACCAAACTTAGGGTAAACACCTCCCACTTTTTCAGTTAATGTTTATGCAGGTACGGACAATGAGATATCGAAGGAACTTGGCGAACAGACTTTCTAGACGTCGTAATGGTCTACTGTTGTCACTCTACTTTCCCGTCGCTAATAGTTGTAGTGAACTGTTTATTACATTGTACATTCTCGGGTATTTTGACCCGAAGTTTATGTATTTCAGATATTAGTTATGGTATATTATCATTGTTCATGCGATTATTATTGTTACCTGTGTTGTTAAGCTTAGTGGTATTGTACAGCTTATGGATGATATGAGTTTGTATACTTATATCATTCGCCGAGCCTCAGTTGCGTGCCCGCATTTTCGTCTAACGGGAAGTGGGGCGTGACACAAACAAATTTCAAAGACTTGATCTTCATTCTTAGACTAATTTAGACATGTTGATTAAAATAAACAACTCGGATATTTCAATTAATGTCCCAGAAGAAAGTTATCATGTGGTTCTCACTAAACGCGTTCCTATATATATATATATATATATATATATATATATATATATATATATATATATATATATATATATATATATATATATATATATATATATATATATATATATATATATATATATATATATATATATAGAGAGAGAGAGAGAGAGAGAGAGAGAGAGAGAGAGAGAGAGAGAGAGAGAGAGTCTCTTTTCGTTGTACACTAGGCCGCTGAGAGAGAGAGAAAGATAGAGTTCCTTTCCGTTGTGCATTAGGCCGCTGTGTGCACTCGTGTGCACTCGACCTTCCTGCCTTCGTATTGACGATCCGAACCATTCACATTGATCTACACATTTAAATTAATCTAAATATGGAAAATCAAATTATTTGAAATTCATTTTTCCATCCATTCAGCCATGAAATTTTGTAACACTTCAATAGATGGGTAATTTGAATTTCAAATGATTTGATTTTATATATTTAGACTAATTTAGATGTGTAGATCAATGTGAACGGTGTACACTAGTGCACACAGCGGCCTAGTGCACAACGGAAGGGGACTATATATATATATATATATATATATATATATATATATATATATATATATATATATATATATATATATATATATCACAAGGCAATTTGAAAACAGAATCTATCAAGTGGCTCTTCTTCAATTGAAACAAAATCAATGGTTCAGATTCACCCTCCCAAATGACATTTCCCCCCCAAAAAGTTCCTCCCCAAAACTAAAATTGTCCTCACTTTATTAATATCTCTCTCTCCTCTCTTCACTTTTTTTTATCTCTCTCTCTCTCTCTCTCTCTCTCTCTCTCTCTCTCTCTCTCTCTCTCTCTCTCTGTGTGTGTGTGTGTGTGTGTGTGTGTGCACGCGCGCCCCTAGAAATTTAAATTTTTATATTTCAGGTTTGTGAATTTCAGGATTTTTTAGATTTGAAGGCTTCTTTTTATTGCCCATGTATAAAATTTCTCTGAGTTTCTTGATTGATTTCAAATGTAATGGAGGATTTAAATAGAGATTTTTTATGTTTCTTTTGATTGCTCATGTAGATATTCACTTAGGTAAATTTCATTATCTAAAGTTACACTGAAAATAGCAAATATCTCCTCAAAAGTTAAATTTCATCATTTTGCATCCTCAATTATCTAAGAAGTTAGATTTTACACTCACATGTATAATTATTTTTCAATATATGTTGATGGATACATGGACTTTTATTGACAACTAATTGTTGTCTTACTATTCCAAATTGAGCTACATAAACTCCATAATGGAAGCTTCAGATTCATGCATCCAAAAGGTTGGAGAGTAAATGTATCCAGTATTATACATGAATATTACTATAGTCTACATCTCAGAAAGTATATTAATATCTGACAGTAGAATACACTGAGAACACCAGAGTTAATCGTCAAATATTTTTATCTTCTTGATGTGTTGGACAATACTTTACTGGTGGATTGCCCAATGATTGGGCTTATGTATTTTGTGTGAATCATTATTTTGCGGAGTTGAGGCTAATGTTGTCGTCTCTGTTGTTAGTTCTATCGGCATGTTGCTCATTTTTGTATCTCTAACTATATTTTCTGTTTTAATTATATATGTTGTTAGTTCTATATAGATGTATTGGTTGGAGCCTTGATGGCATATATATATATATATATATATATATATATATATATATATATAGTTTAGAGATACCTATGTGGTTGTTTACGACATTCTAATTGTTTTTTATAACTTATCATGGAGTTTCTAGCCCGGTGGTATTACATATAAATGTTGATACTAGGTGATTTGTTAGTCAAATAGGATTGCATATCTTTTACTATTTACATGGCTTTTCATATATTGGATCATTCTGAATACGTGTCGTAGGTATGTGTGTGTGTGTGTGTGTGTCTATATATATATATATATATATATATATATATATATATATATATATATATATATATATATATATATATATATATATATATATATATATATATATATATATTAGGGTAGCGATCGTGGGAGAACTGTTCTCACGATAAGCCTTATGAGAACTCCACGCATATCTATCATATGGATGATTTGAACCGTTCACATTGTTTAACATGACCAAATTAGCCTGAAAATATAAAATCGAGCTATTTCAAATTCATTGTCCACGCATCATGTTATTATAAAAATTACGATTTTTCAGTCTTACAATTTGTAATACTTCAATGCATGAGCAAACGAATCTCAAATGACTTGATTTCTCATCTATAGATTAATTTAGTTATGTAGATCAAAATGAACGGTTCAGATATTTCAACTAATGTCCCAAACAAAAGTAATAATGTGGTCCTTACCAAAAGAGCTATATATATATATATATAATATATATATAATGTAGGAGTGGCTGACTATGAGTTCAGGCTCTACTTGGGGGTACATGGGAGAAAAAACAGCTGATTTCGATGTTTTATATAAGTTCTCTGTGAGGGCAAAACCTCTGTGTCGGTTTGAGAGCAAATATACAATGTCATGTTGATTTAGTACTTCCAGCGTTACTGGTGCAGGAACTTGCTGGGGGCATCATGGGCATCGTTAATATATGCAGAGGGTCTTTATTCTGTTGACAGAGTAATTCACTTAAGAGCTGAAGTGAATATCAGGAGAAGTTCTTGACTTGAAGTTTGCAGTAGATTGGTTGAGACAGGGAGGTATCTATTTTGTGTATTGGCTGCACTATCTTTGTATAAATTTGAAGAACGAAAAAATTATTGGTATGTTTTTAGTTAGGCTAAATTTGAAAAAATTCCCTTTGAACTATTCCATTTATGTAGAAAACCACGCTGAACTATTTTTTATGCAGAAAAACCTCACTGAACTATGGTTGCAAAAAACTCACTCCGATGGTGTGAGCTTTCTGCTAAAGTTGAGTGAGGTTTGAAAATAATGAGAAAGATGCATGATGTTTTCTGAACCAACTTGCAAAGTTGAATGAGGTTATTGTTGGGTTTATGTCTTGTATACTATGTTGGATAAGAAAACGATGAGACGATGGAGGAATCGAGACGACCGGAGACGGACTGGAAGCAAGGGGAAACAGTCAGTAGCAGAAGGCCAGAGGAGTTGCGGTCGACTATACCTTGGGGTCAGTCGACTGCCCTACTGCAGCAAGGCAACAGTCGACTGCACGGTCGACCGGTTTGCTCTCTGGTTGGCTTTAGAAGGTTGCGGTCGACCGTACCTTGGGGGTAGGTCGACCGACAACGACGCTGATGGATTTATTGGGTCGGATCTTGGTGATTCGTGAGAAGCCCAACTTGCTCTTCAAGTCAGATCTGACGGCTCTTATCGTAGGGTTATTTCTTCAGGAATATCCAATGGTTATTGTATCAAGATATCAAACTATGTTTTCTCTAGATCTCTATATATTGTTGTTATTGGCCTCCATTGAGAGCCAAGAGAGATAGTACTTCTTTGAATGAGAGATTGAGTGATACTCTAATTGTAAACAACTAGTACTTGCTGGTGAGGCTTGAAAGAGGGTCGTGGTGAGAATTGTAATATTTTTGTATCTTCTCTAGTTGAATGACATCTTGGGTTTCTTCTCCCCCGGATTAAGGCGAAAGCTCCAACCGGGACAAACTTGTGTGTGCTTTGGTGTGTTTGGTATGATCTCATATGTGCTTGGTAGTTTGTGTTGATTGCATCGAATAACTCAACAAGATCCTAGAGAGGGGTTTCCGGTAGAAATCCCTAACAATTGGTATCCGTGCTTCGGGTTCAATGGTTTGTTCGAGTTCCTTGGAGATGATGGCAGATCAAATCACGAAGATCAAGTGGTTCAAAGGCAATATCAACTTTGATCTCTTGAAGGTGGACATGCATGAAGCATTGATTCAACAGGATTGGGATCTAGTCCTAGAGACTAGAAGGAGATAAAGGGTGACCAATCGGCACAAAGCAGGAGAAGTGGAAGAAGATATTTTCAGAAGCCTTGGGTTTAATCCGGTTGTCATCAACGAACGAAGTCAGGTATAAGAGAAGCACGGTGAGTCGTTAGGAAAGATTCAAAACTGACTACTCAGGATCGTCATCACAAGGTCGGATGTACCGGCAAAGAAAGTTGTGGGGTTTCTCACTGAAGGAATGTACCACTCTTCTAGATCATGAAGTTGAGTTCAATATGGAGTTATCTGAACTGAAGGCATTCAACGCAAATGATCTAAGGGTTTCCAACTCGATATATTCACCATCAAATCCATCCAACATGATAACCGTGCTAGATGAGGAATCTACCAAGGAGAAGTTTTTCATATCAGGTATGATCAAGGGGTTGGAGGAGGATGCACTTAGGAAGGAGAGTCAGAAATCGACATCAACTTCTGTGAGTTGCTTGGAGGTGGATTGTACTTTGATTGGAAGGGCAAGTGTATGTAGGAGGAAGGTCCGTGGCCACCAATACAAAGGGATTGAGCATTACATGAGAGACTGTTGCAAGCGGTTGAGTCAAAGGGGTGCCAAATCAAGTACCGCTGAATCAGGTGATGCCTTAAACAGTGCTTTTATTTCAAGTTCTTTAGATGTGAATTCCGGTTGTTCTTTTGATTGGGTTAGTTCTTCTCAAGTTTGCTCCGAGAGGGAGATGGTTTCTACTTACAAGTTTGCCTCATGTCGTTGCGTGGGAACGAAGATTGACAAGACTTGTGAAGTAAGATGTGAGAAAACAAATGAGTCGAAGATGATAGGCAGAAGGGGATACACACTAGAGGAGGGCATGCATATTCCTTTGATGAAGCGGAGCCTTATTTCATGAGAACTCTAAAAGCTCGGGACTGCAGGTACACAGATCCAGGTGGAGTTCGTTTAGTTTGGGAAAGTTATCGCAAGGTGATGAAGGGTAAGCGGGGGATTGGGCAGGGTCAGCACAACCGCTACCAGCTTTGGAGGAATAGAAAAACTTGCGCAAGTGTTTCGAAACCATTGTTCCTAAAGCACCATCTAGTATGTCATCACTAGAATCATCTGAGCGAGACTACAACGTTCGAATATCGTCGGAAGGTGGAGAGAGCCTTGAGGTAGGTGGAGTTCGTGTGGAGGATGGAACCTCCATGATTACATCTACTGAGGTGTGCCCTTGAGGGGGGCATACAACGGGAGAAAAATATGTGGAGATAGATTCAACTAGCAAAGAAAGCCATTGAAACGAGTTGTTTGCAAAAAGAGAAGGAAAAGAGTCTAGAAGATTTTAAATCACACAGGTGTGGATTTATGAGTATGCAATCCAAGGTGGAGATTGTTGGGTTTATGTCTTGCATACTATGTTGGATAAGAAGACGATGAGACGATGGAGGAATCGAGACGATCAGAGACGGAATGGAAGCAAGGGGAAATAGTCAGCTGCAGAAGGCCAGAGGAATTGTGGTCGACTGTACCTTGGGGTCGGTCGACTGCCCTACTGCATCGAGGCAACAGTCGACTGCGCGGTCGACCAGTTTGCTTTGAGGTTGGCTTTAGAAGGTTGCAGTCGACCGTACCTTGGGGGTAGGTCGAACGACAGCGGTGCTGATGGATTTATTGGGTCGGATCTTGGTGATTCGTGAGAAGTCCAACTTGCTCTTCAAGTCAGATCTGACGGCTCTTATTATAGGGTTATCTCTTCAGGAATATCCAATGGTTATTGTATCAAGATATCAAACTAGGTTTTCTTTATATCTCTATATATTGTTGTTATTGGCCTCCATGGAGAGCCAAGTGAGAGAGTACTTCTTTGAAGGAGAGATTGAGTGATTCTCTAATTGTAAACAACAACTAGTACTTGCTCGTGAGGCTTGAGAAAGGGTCGTGGTGAGAATTGTAATATTCTTGTATCTTCTCTAGTTGAATAACATCTTGAGTTTCTTCTCCCCCGGATTAAGGCGAAAGCCCCAACCGGGACAAACTTGTGTGTGCTTTGGTGTGTTTGGTATGATCTCATATGTGCTTGGTGGTTTGTGTTGCTTGCATCGAATAACTCAACAAAATCCTAGAGAGGGATTTTCGGTAGAAATCCCTAACAGTTATCTAAGAGCATCTGTAGTCGTTGATGGCAAAAATATCGATATATGGATAAATGGAAATAAGAATCGAAGTTTTGCTACAGTCGTCAAAGCTATTTTTTAGCTTTTTATAATAAAATAATAAGCGACGACACTTCATGTGCGGTCGGAGAAAAAAAAAATTTGAAAAATTTGGAGCGACAGCACTCGAAGTGTCGTCGGAGGAATAAAAATTCGTACTCGGCGTGCAAATAAAAAATTACAAAAATATTTCAGAAATTACGAAAAAATTACAAAAACATTCCAGAAATTGCAAAAAAATTTTGAAAATTACAAAAACCTCCGGACGGCATATGAAGTGTCGTCCGAGGAATTTGGGCTGGAAAAAAAAAATCAGACGACGGCACTCCATGTGTCGTCCGTGGGATTTGGGGGGGGGGGGGGGGGGGGGGGGGGTATTTTAATTGAAAAAAATAATAAAAAATCAAGGGACGGCACTTCAAGTGCCGTCCGACGAAAAAAAAAAAAATTGTGGGACGGCACTTCGAGTGCCGTCGCTCAAATATGGATAATTCTCAAACCCATTCTCATTTATAGCACACGACTGTAGCGAAATATCGATAAAATGGATATTTGGCAAATGAGTGCAGCGCATTTTTTTAGCCAAATATCAATTTTATCGATATTTCGCAAACAACTACAGATGCTCTAATACAAGCATAAAAGTTAAATGTGATTTTTTAAAAAAATATACTTCAGAGGGTTTTTTGTAACTATAGTTCAGTGAAGTTTTCTGCATAAAAAATAGTTTAGTGAGATTTTCTACATAAAAAATAGCTTAGTAAGATTTTCTGTATAAAAGGAATAGTTTCTGGGTTTTTTTTTAAATTTAGCCTTTTAGTTATTTAGGAGTATGGTTCTTCTAGTTATTTAGGAGTATAGTTCGTAAAGGCAGCCTTTTCAGGGGAATTTTGTACTCTCTGGAGCAATACTGCCAGTGAAATGACTTGGGATTTGGGAAATAATGTACTGATAGTCCTATATTTTATAATTGTTCTTTTATGAAATTATATCAATATCTGGAGGGGGAGCATACCTTCTCTCTTATTTCTCTTTTTTAAAATAAAGAAATGTAGAAATCTTATTAACCTAACACGTGCACTATGTATAATTTTTATTAAAATAACAACAAATAATTCTAATCCCTCAAACATAGTATCTTCCCTTCTCACTTTCCCAGCCTCACAAAATCTGACGGCTCTTCCCAAACCTACCCCTATCCCTACTCCCGCAACCCCCCACCAGCTTTAGTAATATTCAATTAAATAACATTATGATTTGACAATAATTCTCTAAATTATCTGCTTATATAATGTTGATAATGAATATTTCAGTAATTACAGTATAAATGATCACAAGTTTCTCCTAATTCTCTCATATTTTTTTAAAGTTCTATATAATTTTATGAGTTCCTCAAAAATATTTTAGACTGTGCAATTTGCACAAGGTAATACTAATTCTAATATTAAGAAGTCGAGAGAATTGAACACAGCTCGAAGGAATGCTATTATGTGTTTCCGTTCTTACCGATACTGTTATCATATCATATTAAAAATTCTATCCAGGGGCTTAGCACAGCAAGAACCATCCGTGTGTAACGATGACAATTTTCTTCAGTACTGTTCATCTTAAGGTGAAATGTAGAAGAGCCATTGAGCACTTCTGACTCGAAATTAAGTTTCATAAATGAATTCTAATCAGTGAAAGAAAATGCTGTGAAGCCCAGCTACTGCTGAAGATTTAACTCAAAACTATAAAGTATTGCAGGAAATGCCTAGGAAGAACTGGTAATGTCTATGATGAATAAAACATAAAGGTAGATCTAAGTAAACTAAAAGTCTATGATAATCAAGTATACTACATTCTAAGGATCAGCATGCAAATGAAAATTTTAAACAACTCGTTATCTGGGAATAGGTTAACTGGTTGAATACAAAGTACATCAGTATAATATGTTGATCAATGTTTTGATGAGATCATGAAACTTTTGATACTAAAAACAAGTTCTTTTAATTAGAAGAACCAGTTATTCTGCAGATGCTAAGCAACCATGGGGCTCACTAACAGGCATGTCGACCATCAGTTGAATGGATTGATTGCCGATTTTCGCCTCTGAAAGGATCATCCTCTACATAATATTTACCCACTGAACAGAATTCTAGCAGTCATTGAGTCAAACAATCATGTCAGGACCAATATTTAATGTTGAAATAAAGCTTTTGAACGCAACCTGCATGGGTTAGTATCAGGACAAACAGAGTCAGAACCACTGCTTTCATCTTCTTGCAGACGTGTCTGTTTCGTCCGTGGCACAGGAGTCTCACATACCATTTCATATTTAGTCTTCTTTTTCTTCATCCTCTTCGACTGGATCTTTAGAACAGAGTCAAGTTCAGGTTTCTCAACCTTTGGATGCTTGAGGGCCCAAACCCTATGCAAATCTGGTACCCAGCTAGTGAACGAAGAGAACCGCCGTGCTCTATCTCTTGTCTTTTGTGCTTGGATTAATCTTTTCTCATGTACATTAAGCTGGTTCTTTTCATTATTTTCGTTCAGATGAGCAGCTGTTGGTTCTAACGCGTTAGTTTTGGGGGAGTCATTGTTTCCATTCCAGTCCCCAATTGCTTCTTCACTATTGCTAACAAGCGCGGGATCTGATGCTTCCATATCATTATCATCAAACGAGAAAAATTCCATCTTGTCATATATTTTCCGAATAATATCTCCTAGTGTTTGAGAATACCTGAACCATATAACAATAAGTAATGTGCACATTGTGCAGATATACATTTTATCATTAGCTACTCAAGCAAGGCAGTAATGATAATGAATTATACTATATATTATACCAATAGGCCTACCCCTCTCTCATTTTTTTCTTTTTGAAATAGAGAAAGAAGAGCAAAAGTAGGAGAAATGCATTTAAATTATCACGTGCATTCGACACATTTTCATAAAATTTAAATTAAAAAAAAACAAATTAAAAACCCCAGAACCTCTTACACCTGATCGTTTCCTTCCCCAATTTCAATATTCTCCCCAATCCATGCCGCCTCCACGCGCCGCTCCATGTTGCCTCCACACCGCCTCCACCACTTCCCCTTCCCCCCAAAAGCCTCCACCACCGCTGCTCCACTTCCCTCCTGGCCTCCGAGCCGCATCCAACACAGCCCCACCCCCCACCCCCCACCCCCCACCTCCGCCGCCTCCGCCTCGCACGCTCCTCGCAGCCGCCAGCTCTGTCCCGCCCCCCATGCTACCTCCCTCACTGCCCTGTCGCCACGATGCCTCCATACCCAAAATCACCTTATTCCATGGTCGGGTTTATATTTAATTCAATGAGTTTATACTATGTTGAAGTTATTAACATGGTAGAATATTCATATTAACATGTACTGCAATTTTTTTGTTCAGAAGTTGTTCTTATTAGGTTAAATTGATTTGTTTTTTCGGTTATGGTGGTGAAATTTGTTCGGTTCTTTCAGGTATTATGTTGCTATTCTATTTTTGACATGTAGCTGGTGTCAGTTTTTTTTTTAGAGAGTTACATTAGTTTTTCCCAAAATCACCGTATTCCATGGTCGGATTTATAGTTAATTCAATGAACAAAAAATTTATGTTTAAAGAGCAGTCAAACCCTAACCCTAAATGCTCAGGTAAGGAGTTTGTCAAGAATTAATCTGATATTAGTTTATACTATGGTCGAAGTTATTAACATGATAGAATATTCAAAGTTCTTAGCACTTTGTTACTTTTAGATTGTACTTAAATGTTACAAATAACTATTGTTAGATGGATAATTTAGATTCTTTTTATAGCTACTGTTGTCATCTGACCTTTATTTTTTGAATGCTAACCAAGTTTCTCACTTGAATTCAGGTATATATTACCAGTGAAATCCTGAAGCCGATCTAAGACCCTTTCTGAGGCAAGACTATTGATCCCTGTCTTATATCACTTGGATTTTTTAGGACATTATTGCCTTTAGATAGTGCTTAAATGTTACATAATACTATTGTTAGATTGTGTTTGCATGAATTGATACAAAAGTGGTATACGAGTAAATAGTGAATGTTGGTGATAACTATGAACACTGAGAAATTTATTAAAATGGAATGAACATTTTTTGTCATGAGAGAATTATATGTAAATTTCAGTGAAATATAGTGTTTTATTGATTATAAAGCGGTAGATCTTAATCATCAATGTTATCAACATTAATATGAGGCAACATTCACCATTCACTCTTATACCACTTTCGTATTAATTCATGCAAACACAACCTTATCCAACGCTCCCACGCTCCTCGCCGCTGCTCACGTAATAGCTGCTTTTGTGCTATTGATAATATTCTATGCTTTAATAAGACCATGATTAAGAAAACTTGGTTTTGGTATTGAGTACTTGCCTGTAATTTAGTGGTAATATCAAACAAATCAAAAGTATTGGTAGGCAAAATCCCAATTTGATACATCTGTTGTGGACTTGGGTTGTTAGGAAATTGGGTTATTGTTGGTGTATTTGTAGATATGTTTAATTTTATGGTAGCCTTTTTAACTTAGTCTTGTGCTAATTGCACTACCCATTTTAGATTTGCATCATATTTTCTTTTGTAGATTAGGTATATGGGTTTTGTGTGGAATTTGGAAATAGGGTTGTTTGGCATTCTACATGTGAAGAAGGGCAAGCCCTAACTTTCATATAGTTATACTTTTTCGTGAAACTTACAGTATCACTAAAATTATTTGCTTTATGCTTATAAGTTATGCTTAGAAAAATTATTTGCTTTATGATTATAAATTTTGTTTAGAACAAGAATGATTATTTCTATCATCACCATTGTCCATTGTAAACAATCTAATTTTCACTTCTTCTTGATATGATAACTCATAAATTTTTAAGAAGATTAGGCGATGCTTATACTCTAATTTATACTTTGAAAGAATCCATTATATATTTATGTTTTAATTACCCGACAAATTATCTCTTCACATTGCAGACAAATCAATTCAGGCCAAGCCAACAAGAGTTTAGAGTTCAATAACTTTTTCTCCATATGTGTACTGTACTAATTATGCACTTTCTTTCTTATCAACCGATGATGTCAATATTATTTCCTACCAAGAGCGCTGAATGGGCTTTAAAACTCTTATAGAATGTTTGGTAATTTACTTCAAAACATTTTTATTGGGATGCAGTTACTTGAAGACTTGTTTAAGAATGACCCCTATTTGATAATGTTATTGGTAATTATTTGTCTTTGTAATTTGCATAGGGTAACGCTAAGCAATATGCTATTGATTTTTGAAAATACCTCTTTTTTTGGCATCTTTAAATTTTGGGACCTAGGTTTACCAATGTTTGGTGCTGGAATTGTTGGAAAGCTACACACATCGAGAATTTTGGGGTTTCCTTCTAATTGAATATAAAATATAGAATGATGTGTGAATTGGTAATCTATATATTTGTCATCTTTTGATATAGATAATTATCAATTATTATTCCAACCATGTGTTTCTAATGTTAATTATATTTAATTTGAGAGGGAAAGCTTGATTTGAGAGGGCATGCGGTTGAGAAGCCCATGGTCAAGAAGGAAATAGCGGAGTACATCAAGTAGTCCGAGAAGAGCCACAACCCAACTTCGGTAATTATTCGACTTTTGTTTATTTCCTTTCAATTGAATAGAAATATAGAATAATGTTGGTTGGTTTGGAAGTGTGAATCGGTTAATTTGTAGATTTGTCATCTTTTAATTATATTGTGATCGAAATGGTTAAGGGGCATCTCTAAATTTTTGAGTTCCATATGATTTTATGAGTCCCTCAAAATTATTTTAGTTTGTGCAATTTGCACAAGGTCAGACTAGTTAGTCAATAATAGAGCAAATGATCTCATGCACATTTTCGGATTCGATAATATCTACCTAATCTTGAAAACTTCATAAAGTGAAAAGCAACATCTGAATGAACATGGTGATCAGGTGCCATGACAAATGTTGAGAATCTGTAAACCATGCATTAGTAGTGTAAAAGGTGTATGTTTTGATCTGGCGCATGGCTGGGTAGTTTTCAATTCATATATTTTAAGACGAACAGTGTAATTATCATCGACTATGTTTCCCTACAACTAAAATCTGATCAAAGTTTAACAACACCCAATATATGCAAGAAATGCAGTAGGTGTAATGGACTTTAGCTACTGTTTTTGTATACATATAAACACAAATAGTGAAGGTAATCTACATGGAATAATTATATATGAATTATTTGGTAATGACTAACACTGAAGCTTGGGAAAGCATTAGCAGAGCGTACCTAGATTTTATGGTCCTTCCTGCAAATTCAAGGAGACTCTCACCACAGAAAAAGTTTCCTTGCAGATAGAACTCAATATTTTGCAACAGCGAGCAAATCTCCTTGACCATCCTAAGTTTCACATTCCCTCCAAAGCTTTCTGCAATCTTTGATCCAAGTATCTCCATCCGTAACAAGATCTGCAGCTCATTCCTAATCTTTATTAAGGTATCCAAGAACTTAAAATATTCCAAGTACAAGCAATACTAACTAATGCAAGAGAGATGAAAAAAAGTGCTAATAACATCAAGAAGGATACACTCGGATTATCCTCTCTGTACTGTCATTGGTTTCTGAATCGGAGCTTTTGTACTTCAATGCTAAGTCCTTAGGTTTCACCAAAAGAAGATGAGAAACTTGAGAAAAAACTTGAGACTCGTTGCTTGAATTGCTCCCAGACTTAGCGAAGATTGCATCAATAGACTGAGCAACAAGGCGTGCAGCCAAACTCGACAACTCCACTTCCTTTGTCGACAAACCATTCTCAACCTTTTGAGGAATGCTTGCGAGGAAAGCTTCCAAATCTTCTAAATACGGAACTGAACAACTCTCCTGGTTTATAGGCCCCCCACTGCAATGTGACTCCTGAGTAAGAGGCAATGAAGAATCCTCCACCCTTTCCTTCACTTCTTCATCAACATTTTGATGTTCCTCCACTTCAGTCTGCTTGGATTGGCAACAATCACTTGATTTCTTCACTACCTGCCTCATCCAACACTTGAGAAACCTAAGCTTCTTCGATTTATTAGTTTCATCTGCAAAGTATATTTCTTCCAATTCCATCTCTTGAGTACCATCATCATCAACCTGTCTATATACTTGTTCACAGAAAGAGCTCCAAGAAACACCATTCAGTAAACTCTTCTGCATTTTGTTTCTTTTCCCTTTTCCATCCTTGATGATCGATACACCAACTAACTGACATAAATCCACACTCCGCTTCTCTACTACACTAAGAAAACCATAATTAATCGTAAAGGGCTTTAGCACGCCATCAAAAGACCTCCCATCCGCACACAAAACAGAAACCGAAGCATAACAATTCCTTCTATATAGAAAAGCCAAAAGAAGTTGCCAAATGGGCTTCCCTTGTGCAAACTCACCCTTCCCTCTACAAAGCAATCGAAGAACCCTATCAGCAACAAAATCCCTCTGAGACTCCCCACCCTCCCCTCCGACCCCGCGCAACAAGAACAACCCAACCGACCTCTCCACCACCTTAGCCTCCTCTTCCTTCCTCCAAACATCCGTAACCCTCATCTTCACCACACCACCCCCATCGCAAAGACCCACCACCTCCTGTCTCCCCCACTCCACCTCAACCACGTGAACCTCGCAACTCTTACACTCCAATGGCTTCCCACCAACATCCCGAATCCCAAGAAACACCTCCCCCTTCCCTCTGACAGGCCCCAATTTCATCGAACACCCAACGTGCGGAAAAATCAACCCGAACGGAACCAAAGCAGAGCCCAACGCAATCTCCTCCGCTCTCGAAAACCCCCATCCCAACTCCCTAACCCCCCTCTCAAAATCATCATCAAGGAGATTGTGGGATTCCCCATTGACATCCACACCAACCCAACTAAACTGAATATCCCTAGAGACAAACTTCTCATTCACCGGAGCAAAAACCCGGTAGAATTCCTCCGAAAAAGGGTAATATGTCGGCGAGAAGAGGAGGACCAAATTGGGTCTGAAATGAACAAGAGTACCTGACTTGTTTTTTGAGGTGGGGTGTTCCTCCTCCCACGGGTAGTCATGGAGGATCTGGAGGAGAAACTTGGAGAGGAGGGTTGGGGATGGGGCAGAATGGGTGGGGCCCCCCACAGCGACAGGGACAGGGACAGGAGTACTAGTAACATTTAGATTATTATTGAAGAAATGGAGGATGGAGTGGAGGGTGGGGATGGGGGAGTTGAAGGAGAGGGAGGTAGGAGGAGAGTGGAGGAGGGAGGAGGAGAGGAGAGGAGAGAGGGAGGAGAAGAGGAGGCGGAAGGAGAAGAGGGAGGAGGAGAGGTAAGGGGAGAGGAGGATGGGGCGGAGGGAGGAGATGTATGAATTAGGGTTTGGGTTAGTGTTTGGGCTTTGGAGGTCGATGAGGAGGAGGATGCGGTTTGGGGGAGGAGGAGGAGGAGAAGAAGAGAGATCCATTGGATTCATTTGATTGATTTGATGTGGGGGTTTCAATTGGGGGGATGTGATGAGATTGAGATTTGTGAGTGTTACCTTGAAAAGAATGTTTTTTTTCCTTTTTTTTTTTTTTTTTTTTTTTTTTTGTTTTGAATTACAACTTTTAGGGGGGAGGGAGATTTTGATTTTTGGCGGGAAAATGGGAAATGGGCTTTAAGGATTCAGAGTTTGTGGATTTGAATAGAAGTGAGTCCCATTATGCTAACAACAGAAAAATGGAGTTGTGATTCGCCTTTAATCTGGCTTTCCTTGCTGGCTCTGCTGTACTCACCTTGTCTGATGATCGAACTTGTTCCTGTGCTTTTGGTTTTGTTGTTTCGTTCGGTCTGATTTTGCTGCCTATTGTGCTCTGTATTGCAATGATTTTTTATTGCCTGTTGGGTCCTTTTGTATGTTTGCTTTGTCTTTGTATTTCTAGTTGTTTTACCGCTGGTAAAAGGGCTCTCTGTTGTACTTTTATTTTATTAAATATATTGGGCTGGAGTCTGATGACTCTATCCGCGTTATCAAAAAAAAAAAGAATAAAGGCATTCGAGAATGAAAGGATGGAGCTGATCACATGGGTAAGAAGGGACTCATGGTTTTGTTAAGTTGTTTAATTTTGATGTTGTTGTTTGTTGCTACGTATTTCGGTGTGGGAACAAACAAATAGTGAGTTAATAAATGATGGAAACTACTAAAAGTCTGGCATTTGATCTTGGCCGTTAAAAGCGGTTAGACCTCCCGAGGTTGAATCTGAATCGTTGATTGACCACCGTGATCTAAATCCGACAGTTGATGATGTGGCCGATGGACCAGCAAAAAGCCTGAAACACCGGGGGTGGTCCCGCGCGACAGAACCTCCGACGCTCAAGTCAGAACCAAAAAGAGAGAGAGAGAGTATGAGAGTGAAAACTGGCAAATAGTTGATTACCTTCTGACTGTAGAGGGGAATGGGTATTTATAGGCCTGAGAGACATTTCAAGTGATTGATTTGTGTCCGTTGGATCGATTTAATTTCCTTATCTCTTTCATGTCTCCCCTCTCTCAGGAGATAAGATATCATTGTTAGGGGATAAGAGATTTGACTCTTATCCTGCACGAGCTGGGTGTCTCTCCTAGTGGGCCTAGTCTATCACTTTTTATGGCTTGGAAGAAGCTCATGTCTTGGAGTGGGTCCTGACCTGTAAAAGATGCCTGTGATGGCTAATATGCCTGTAAATGCTTTGAGATCTATGCATGAATCGTACGGCTCTGATCTGCTGCGATTTTTACCATCATCATAAGCCCCCCACTCCCGGAAGGCAATTTTCTTGGCTTTCGGGGAGTAGTACGTCTTACTTTTAGAATCTAGCGTATTATCTTAGTAGTGAGAGTCACACCAAAGCTTTGGGGCTCGGCGCTCGGTAGTAACCTCAAGCCACACCAAAGCTTTTCCAATAAATTTTGGGGCTCGGCGCTATGTAGTAACCTCGAGCCACACCAAAGCTTTTCCAACAAGTTTTGGGGTTTGGCGCTCGGCAGTGACCTCAAGCCACCCCTAGCATTTCCAAACAAGTATGGGGGCTCGACGGTTGGTATTAACATCAAGCCACCACATTGATTTTCCAACAAGCATGGGGACCGTTCGGTAATAACCTCGAGCCACACCAAAGCTTTTCCAACAAGTTTTGGGGGCTCGGTGCTCGATATTAACCTCGAACCACACCAAAGCTTTTCCAACAAGTTTTGGGGGTCGGCACTCGGTAGTAACCTCGAGCCAGACCAAAACTTTTCCAACAAATTTTGGGGCACAGCGTTCGGTAGTAACCTCGAGCCACACCAAAACTTTTCCAACAAGTTTTGGGACTCCCCGCTCGGTAGTAACCTCGAGCCACACCAAAGCTTTTCCAACAAGCTTTGGAGATCAGCGCACGGCAGTGACCTCGAGCCACCCCGTAGTTGTTCCAACAAGTATGGGGGCTCGATGATCGGTACCAATTCCGAGCCTCCCCATGGCTTTTCCAATAAGCATGGGGGCTTAGCGCTCGACAGTGACCTCGAGCCACCCCCTAGCGTTTCCAACAAATATGGGGGGTCGACGGTCGGTAGCAATTTCGAGCCTCCCCATGGCTTTTCCAACAAGCATGGGGCCTCGACGCTCGGCAATGACCTCGAGCCACCCCCTAGATTTTCCAACAAGTATGGGGGCTCGACGGTCGGTAGCAATTTCGAGCCTTCCCATTGCTTTTCAACAAGCATAGGGCTCGGCGCTCGGCAGTGACCTCGAGCCAACCCCTAGCTTTTCCAAGAAGTATGGGGGCTCGACGGTCGGTAGCAATTTCGAGTCTCCCCAGAGCTTTTCCAAACAAGCATGGAGGCTCGACGCTCGGCAGTGACCTCGAGCGACTCCCTAGCTTTTCCAACAAGTATGAGGGCTCGAAGAACGATAGCAATTCCGAGCCTCCCCATGGCTTTTCCAACAAGCATGGGGGCTCGACGCTCGGCAGTGACCTCGAGGCACCCCCTAGCTTTTCCAACAAGTATGGGGCTCGACGATCGGTAGCAATTCCTAGCCTTTCTATGGATTTTCCAACAAGCATGAGGGCTCGGCGCTCGGCAGTGACCTCGAGCCACCTCCTAGCTTTTCCAACAAGTATGGGGGCTCGACAGTCAGTAGCAATTCCGAGCCTCCCCATTGCTTTTCCAACAAGCATGGGGGCTCGGCGCTCGGCAGGGACCTCTAGCCACCCCTTAGCTTTTCCAACAAGTATGGGGGCTCGACGATCGGTAGCAATTCCGAGCCTCCCCAAAGCTTTTCCAAACAAGCATGGAAGCTCGACACTCGGCAGTGACCTCGAGCGACCCCCTAGCTTTTCCAACAAGTATGAGGGCTCAAAGATCGATAGCAATTCCGAGCCTCCCCATGGCTTTTCCAACAAGCATGGGGGCTCGACGCTCGGCAGTGACCTCGAGGCACCCCCTAGCTTTTCCAACAAGTATGGGGCTCGACGGTCGGTAGCAATTCCTAGCCTTTCTATGGCTTTTCCAACAAGCATGGGGGCTCGGCGCTCGGCAGTGACCTCGAGCCACCTCCTAGCTTTTCCAACAAGTATGGGGGCTCGACGGTCAGTAGAAATTCCGATCCTCCCCATTGCTTTTCCAACATGCATGGGGGCTCGACGCTCGGCAGGGACCTCGAGCCACCCCCTAGCTTTTCCAACAAGTATGGGGGCTCGACGATCGGTAGCAATTCCGAGCCTCCCCAAAGCTTTTCCAAACAAGCATGGAAGCTCGACGCTCGGCAATGACTTCGAGCGACCCCCTAGCTTTTCCAACAAGTATGAGGGCTCGAAGGTCGATAGCAATTCTGAGCCTCCCCATGGCTTTTCCAACAAGCATGGGGGCTCGACACTTGGCTGTGACCTCGAGGCACCCCCTAGCTTTTCCAACAAGTATGGGGGCTCAACGGTTGGTAGCAATTCCGGGCCTCCCCATTGAGTTTCCAACAAGCATAGGGGCTCGGCGCTCGGCAGTGACCTCGAGCCACCCCCTAGCTTTTCCAACAAATATGGGGGCTCGACAGTCGGTAGCAATTCTGAGCCACCCCTAGCTTTTCCAACAAGCAGGGGGCTCGGCGCTCGGCAGTGACCTCGAGCCACCCCTTAGCTTTTCCCAAAAAGCTTAGGGCTCGACGGTCGGCGGCAATTCCGAGCCATGCTTGCCTCCCACAGACAAGCTTCTGGGCTCGGCATCTGAACGTTTAGCCTTGCCACCCGAGCTCAGGAAGACTCGACGCTCGACGCTAGACGTTCAATGCTCGACAACATGTCCCGACATCCGAGCATACAAGAGCTCGATGCTCGATGTTCGACGCTCGGCTCACGACCCTCTTTTCTCGGCTCTCAATGCCCCTCATAAGGGGATCCCCTTCATCCTACCCCACTGGCCTCTCCAGGAAGATACAAACCATATTTCCACCGTACATACCGCTCTGCTCTTCCTATAGAGGTGAATCACTCCTACATGGCTAGATTACCCAGCCCTCTAGGAGTGGCGGGCTCCTGATATAGGGTCAGATGACATGCCCCCTCCTGGACCGTCAGATCTCCCCAGAACCCACTCTTCCCTGATCATCAGATCAACCCAGAGCCAGATGGGCCTCTTCCACATCAGGCCCACGGGCAAACGGGTCCAACCCGGTCCAGTAGGGTCTCAGACCCATTTCCTCTGCCTATAAATACCAGACCCCCTCCTTCATTCAAAGGTAATCAAACTTCTGCCCCCTAAACCCTAGCTACTGGTTCTTTTCCAATAACTGAATAGATCGTCGGAGGGCCTGTCCCTGGGACTTCTCCTGGTGTTTCTAAGCAGTGTGCCGGTACCCAGGACCGAGTCGAGCCCACAGATCCGAGCCGAGTTTTTGGGTCCGAGCCGAGCACCCGGTCCCTACCTCTCTCCTGCTACTCTCGGGCTTGAACCCCTGTCGAAGGTCGGACCAAGGCCAGTACTGAGACTTCCACTATACAAATTACAAGAACTCACACCTATTGTAGCCACACCCCAAAAACAAACTGCATCACTACTAACAGGTCGGCATGACTTAAACCCTTCAATCGAAGCTGCAAATGCACAAAATAATCCTTTGAATGTTTCCTTTCCAGGGCTGGACACGATCTTATCCCAATGGACATAAGTTTCTGGATTTTATGCTTGTAATGCTGATAAAAGATTAAGCAACTTCGTATATGCTTTCTCAAACCCTCCAAACAACTTCTCAATAGCTCTCTATTTTGCAATCCAAGTTTTCTTGTACCAAATCTTATAATTGCATTGAAGCAAGACTATTTCAATTATATCCCTCGGTGTTGTTCCTAACTGTGCCTTGACATTCAAAATTATATTTGATACATGCTTTGAATCAACTTTACTGTGGTTCTGGGTTAACGTCGAATTTGTACATGTATGCGCCCATCCCAATTTCTTCACAATGAAGTACGTCGGCCCTTTTAGAACAATTGCATGTAATTGCCACGGGAAACTTGGCTCAACTACGACTTCGGGATTTTGTTCCCTTTCCTTATTTGTGCGGACTTTTGGTACGAAAATACATTTGACGACATATAGACGTTTGTTCGATTTCACTATGATGAATTATCGATGTTCCTTAATGGAGAACATCTTCAACACATGTTGGATATTATCTTTGGTAAAAAAACTTTTGTCCAATGTACAATCCAACTATCTTGAATGAGCCACATGACTCTTGTGGAAATTGATGTACCCGGGCATTATTAACCCAATCAACCGATTTTGGACTCATTAATTGATTCGGGGGGGGGGGGGGGGGGGGGGGGGGGGGAGGGCATGTTGGACATCATGTTGCAAGTACTGAATGTTACGTTATCATCTGGATGTCCATATTCTTCATCTTCCTTGTGTTCTACATCTTTCTCGTACTCTTCATCTTCTTCATCTTCTAATAACTCATTATTAACCGTAGCATAATTGAATGATTCAATAATATTTTTGTTATCAACAAGGTCGCATATAAAGCTAGAATGACATGGCAACTCATGTTCGGGAGAATTTGATCGTGTTGGAATTGTGAACATGTTTTCTTGTCGATGCGACAATCTTGCATGTGATTCAGGACTCGGATTGGGACTCATCTCATGGGTCGGCACTTCAAGTACTAGGCTTGAAATAAGAAGAACATGTGGCTAACCATTAGGAAGCTACTCAATATATAACTTCAAAGAAGTCCAACTTAAATTGGATCAAGTGTTATCGCAATCATGGAAGTAAGAGCATCATCATCGACTACAGGCACCGCCATGAAATATTGTGATTATCCTTTTCCAGCTGCATATCGAACTCAGATTTTAACACTCCATTCACCTCTATCCCAGTTAGTAATTTCGTACACCGTTCTACTAGTTCGTGCTTTGTAATATTACGAGGAGTACAAACTACTTGTGGTTCGACATCACTATAACAAGCTCTTAACTTTGGGTCTCGAATTATTTCTTCCCCATAATAGAGCTAAATAGTAATTTTGTAATGCATGTCTATACATAAATGGACGAATATGCGAGTAATTATCTAATCACGAACATAACACACACATATTATACTTTATAGAGTTCTGTGAATACCTTAAAAAACACTCAAAGTTCGAGCGCGAAGATGACGCAGTAGATGATGTATGAGATGACTAGGGATGATGCTGGATATGATGTCACAATTCGGATTTTGGTTTTTTGAGTAATAGTGCGAGATTTTGGTTTTTGATTTTGAGAGGGATGTGAAATTGGCAATCACTAAGTGCTTCCAGGGAGTTGGAGGTGTCGGAGGAGTTGGAAGAGATTCTACAAAGTTTAGGAGATTTTACGGAGTTGGAGGAGAGTGATTTGGTTTCTAGGATTTTGGGAGATCTGAGTTTCGGGGTTGAGGTGAGTGTTAGGAGAGATGAAGTGAATGGGAGAATGAGGAGTATAAGACTATAAACAACTGTGCCCAATTCTGATATAACTGAGGTCGCAGTGGGGTACTACGGCCTCAGTAAAATAGAGACCACAGTTGGGAACTGCGGTCTTTGTAATATCGAAGCCGCAGTACCCAACTGCGGCCTTATTTCAACACATTTAGATTTAGGATTTTTTTTCCAAGTCTCGGAGTCTCTTAGGCCTAATATGGAATGTACTGTGGCCGCAGTTTTTTTTTTTTGAGGTAAAAAGTGGGATAAAGCCACCCTGTGTCATTAATAAGAAGTTAATAAAACAACCTGGGTCAACCGGGAGATACAAAAGTACAGTGCTGGAAATAAAGTACAGTGCAGGAAATAAAACATAACCCCCAACAAAACCCTGGGGGGGTGGGTCTAATCCACCATGCATGAAACAGACAGTAGGCCAAAAACAAACTAGCAGAGACTGCAACTATTGAGACTCTGAAGAGTATGGATAGCGCCGTCCCTCAGTCCAGTGTCAGCCCAAACTCTACCTCCTCATCATCAAAATCCTCCACCTGGAAGACTCTGGAAATCCTCCCCCTCGCTCCTGTGGCGGCAACTGTGGCCCAAAAAGAAATGAGATGCATTATATGAGTAAGGTTACCAGAAATACTACTACATGAAGCATGAAAATAAAAGTTGTTTCTGTCTATCCATAACACCCATGTCGTTGCCGCAATGGTAATGTACCACGCATCCTTCATTTCGTGGTGAATCGAGGCAAATTTGGGGCCGACCCACAAATCCTCATATTCGCTGGGGTAGTCACTTGTTCCTAGGGCTCTTAACACCTCAACCAAAGTCGCCTTACTGCTTAGGCAGTGAATAAAAAGGTGATTCAAAGTCTCCGTATGCAAATTGCAGAACCCACAATCTGTCGCAATCTGGGGTTGTCTTTTGGCCAAATTTTCCTTTGTGAGGATTGCATTATTGAGCACTAGCCAGAGGAAGACTCTGACTTTTAGTGGTGTTTTTGCTTTCCATAGCACCTGTGCCCAGCTTGGTCTGCATCCCCGGAAGTGAATTCGATGGTACAGGGACCTGACCGTGAAAGCTCCGTTGGTCTCTAATCCCCATCGCATCTGGTCTGCTCCTTAGGTGCACATCGTCCCGGTCCGTATGATCTGTGTTTGCATTTCGATCAGTTGCTGATGTAATTCTGGGGTAAGAGCTCCTCGGAACGACGGTCTCCAATTTCCCCTCTTCCAAGTCTCTGCCACAGAGATATTGGGTCGATTCGTTTTGGCATACAGCTCTGGAAAAGTTTCCTTCAGTGTATGAGCACCACACCACTTATCCCACCAAAATCTGGTGGACCGTCCATTACCGATAGTTGACGTAACTGCTGAATTGAACGGTCCGCTAGCTTTGGTAATTCCTTTCCAGAATCGGGAGACCTTAGCCCCTACTCGAAAGCCTAGACTTCTCGTACCTTTTCCCCGAAGGTATGGTTGAATGAACTCCTGCCATCCTTCCCCACCATGGTGAAAAACCTTCCACCACCATTTTCCCAAAAGGGCAAGGTTCATATCTCTAAGGTCGATGATGCCTAGCCCTCCATGCTTTTTCTTCATGCAAGCAATATTCCACTTGATCAGGTGGTAACCTCCCCTATTCGAATCTGTCCCTTTCCAAAGAAATCTTTTTCGGATTCGGTCAATCCTTTGGATAACCCACTTTGGTAGCTCAATAAAGGACATGTAGTTAATGGGCAGATTAGACAATACTGAGTTAATTAGCACCACTCTGCCTCCTAGTGACAGCGATTTTCCCTTCCAGCCAGACAATCTGTCCTCCACCCTATCTATTATCGGCAGCCAGTCCGCCTTAGTTAGCTTTCCTGGTCTGAGTGGGAGCCCTAAATATTTGATTGGGAACTCATTCATCATACAGTTTAAGATAGTGGCATGTTCCCAAGCTTCTTCCTCAGAGAGAGTAATGGGAGTCAGAGCACTCTTGTGGAAATTTATCCTAAGCCCTGACCAGGCTTCGAAACAGTAGAGGGCCCCTTTAAAGCAAACTGTTTCTGATCTGGTCCCATTCCCAAATAGTAAGGTGTCATCAGCATACTGTAGAATCGTACACCCTTGATTAGAGGTGCTGCTGGCCACAGGCGTAATCCACCCTGCTCTCCTACAGTTTTCAAGCATTCCCCTTAGCACATCTACTATAATAGTGAATAGAAGTGGGGATAACAGATCCCCTTGCCGGAGACCCTTCTTGCAAAAGAACGACGGACATGGCCGCCCATTCACCAATATTGCCGTTTTACTAGTCTGTAAACATTGTTTGATCCATCTGACCTATTTGTCCCCAAATTCTCTCCCTCTGAGAGCTTCCAGCAAACACTCCCAGTCGACGGAGTCTGCTTTCTCAAAATCCAATTTTAGGAGAAAGGTCTTAGAGTTACTCGCATGGCAGCGGTGGATAACTTGTTCCGCCGTGGCCACACAGTCAAGGATACATCTGCCCTTAATGAATCCTGTTTGGGTTTTGCTGACAATACTATCCATAATACTCCCCAGACGGATTGCCAAGACCTTTGTGATAATCTTTGCCGAGCAATTAATGAGGCTAATTGGTCTAAAATCCCCCACGCGCTTAGACTCCTCCCTTTTGGGAATCAGAACAACTTCCGCGAAATTGAACATACCCAATCTAAGATTGTTATGGAAAAATTCCTCCATCAGTGCCATGATGTCCCCTTTAATTTCTTCCCAAAACACTTGGAAGAACATCATTGGAAAGCCTTCTAGCCTAGGTGATCTGTCAACTCCCATTTGGTTGATGGCCTTTTTCACTTCCGTTTCCGAAAACAGTTCCTCCAATGAGAAGAAAATTTGCGCCGAATTATTCTGGTATGCTTGCCAGTAATCCTCCCTCGAAGGGATCCTGAAATCATTCTTCCTACCAAAGAGGCCCTTGTAGTAATTTTGAAAGGTTGTGGCAATCACCTTTTCGTCCTGTGATATTCCGGAATCTGTCTGAATGGAGAGGACGAGATTGGATCTACGTCTTGCGCTTGCCACTCTGTGGAAGTAGGCCGTATTTGCGTCTCCCTCTTTGAGCCACAAAATCCTCAACCTTTGTTGCCATTTGATCTCTTCCAGTTTATAAAGTTTGGCAACATTTTCTCGGAGCTCAAGTAGCCTGTTTCTTTCTTCTTGTGACAAGATTCTCGTTTCTTCTACAACTTTCTAGTTCATCAATTCCTTCCAGAAAGGATTTCTTTGCACGCCAGATGGTCGAAAACCTAGACTGATTCCATTTGCGCAGTCGCTTTCTCAATCTGCAGATTTTTTCGCACCATCGGGATGCAGCGTCCCTTTCAGCAGTTGGGAGCGCCCAATTCTCCATCACCATGTGGTGAAATCCCTAAATTTTCAGCCAGGCCTTCTCAAATCTGAATTTCCGTGACCTTTGAGTTCCGCAGACCCCCACATTGAGAAGGATCGGGGTATGATCTGACGTGGGTCTAGGGATCGATCTGGCAGTGTCTAATGGAAATTTAGCTTCTCAATCCATCGACACCAACATCCTGTCTAACTTGGCCATCACCGGAGTCGCTTGCATATTAGACCACGTGAATAGTCTGTCATTAATTGGGATATCGATCAGCTCCAATTCTGTTATCACTCTATTGAACTCCTCTCTGTGTCTGTCGCTGGAGCCTCTTCCCTTGTGCTCGAAAGAAAATCTGGTGATGTTGAAATCCCCCCCAACAATCCAAGCTCCCGACCACCATTGTCAGATATTGACAAGCTCTTGCTAGAAAGCTTCTCGATATGCAGCCACATTTGGTCCGTAAACGACAGTCACCATCTGAACCCAATCATCTGACCGTCGTTTCAATCGGGAAGTCAGGGAGAACGCTCCACTGTATACTTCGATGCAGTTGAGGATATCCGAGTTAAACCCAATAGCGATCCCCCCTGAGGCTCCTGCTGACGGGCGCAACACCCATTCCTTGATTCTGTTACTCCCGATTCTTTTGAGTTTTAGCCCGTGCTGGAGTTTGGTTTCCTGCAACCCTACCACTTCCGCCTTGGAATGGCAAATGACGTCCCTTACCATATCTCTCTTCCCCCTATCCCCCAGTCCTCTAACGTTCCAGAATAGTGTATTCATTGGGGGACTGTGTCAGCGGTGATCATTGGTGTAGGTGTGGGGTCGGCTCCATCCCTGGGGATGTCTGTCGACTCAGTACTATCTCCTAGGACGTTTTCATAACTAGTTTTAACCCTTTCGGTCTCCTATCCCCTAATTTTATTGAGTAGTAATGCATTACGCTCAGTGTCACACACCTCTAACCCACATGTTTTAGCTAAAAAAAAAACATCAGCGTCTGACATGAAGTTTAAAATAGTAGCTAAAAAACTTTTAGTACCTCCGTTGTCGAATTTTGCGACTATGGCTGCCGCCGCAACTTCAAGATAATCATCCAAAGATTCCACATGAGCCCTCTTGGGCGATCATTGTACTCTGAACCCCACCGTCCTGCGTGACATTCCAGTACTGACTCTAGGTGCTGATTCAGGAATTGTGGAAAAAACCACCTCTGGCGAGATCTGTGTGTCAGCGATGAACTCTAGATCCACTGACTCCTCATCTGTGAAAAAGAATTCTTCGTCTAGATTTAGGCGTCCTTACAAATCCTCATCACTATCTGGTTGCTGATATTCCCCTTGTAAAGTAGACTCTTTCGCTGCAGACTCCTCATTGGGCCCACAGACAGTCGACTCAATAATAAAAGTAGCGTTGTTTTCTGTTGCGGTCCCCTCAATGGGCCCGCTATCCGTCTGACAATTTATCTGATTGTTCGAGATTGTAGAGATACTAGTTCCAGGGGCAATAGAGCTTGTTTTGGGCCCCTCGATGGGCCCATTAACATTTATAAGCGGAGCACCCAATAGCCCACACTCGCTAGACCCATTTAACGAGCCTCCCCCCACCTCCGCGAGCTACATAACCTCATAGGAAAATACTTTGGCGAATCTCGGCATCAAGGCTCTGTCCTTACTTCTGATGAGTATTCTTGCCGATACTATTTGCGATCGACGAACGGTTTTCTCGTCGATCTCTTCCACTGTGCCGAAGTCGGAGACCATCTCTTGCAAGGCCTCCTTCTTCCAAAAGTGTAAGGGTACATTGTGGATCCACACTCAGTATCTCTCCCCTTGAGGCTTCTCAGCACCGAAGCTTGGTGTCCATGCTTTGAAATCCATCCTAAAATGCCCAAAATCCACTGTAGTTAAGCCAGTAATCTCTGCCATCTTTTGCGGTGAAGGGAAAGAAATCAGAAACTGAAGGGGACACATTCGCTTGACAACCCAGTCACGGTCCGCCTTCATTGGCCATCGCGCGTTCAATGCTTGGAGCACATGGGCCTCCGATGGTCTTCCTGCTGTCACCCTTGCTATTGCGCACCACTGACTAAGCCAAGCTTCCTCCTTTTTGATTGTTGCGAGACTGTTAGCTAACTTGATCGTTGCTGGGTTGTCAGGTGACCTTCCCCTGACTACTCGTCTCTCTTCGTCATCGTTGGTGGTGACGACGTTTGTGCAATTGTAAGACATATGGCCCCACATCATACATCTCAGGCATCTAACTTCTTTGGTGCACTCCGTCCGATAGTGTCCCAACTCACCGCAGTTGAAACACGGTATCGGTTTGCGCTTTCCCTTTCTCTGTTGCTTTTTGAATACCATTGGTGCTGGCGGTGGTGATTTGGATTTTCTTTTTCTCTTGTGAACGACTTCCTCCCACTGTTCTGCCTCCACCCCAACCGGAAGTAGTCCATGCCCTCCCCAGGTCCATCGTTTGGACCCCTTCTTTGGGCCCATACAGCGTTGGACCTTGGGGAATCGACGGTCAGCCTCCTTGGCGGTAGTTGGTGGGGGTTGGGGGGGGGGGGGGGGGAACAGGGGCTTGTAGATGGTGTTGCTTGTTGGGTTGTATTGGTGGTGTGGTCGCATTCGGAGATGGAAGTTGGTGCATTGTCGCTGTTGGTTTGGGCGGTGTGATGGAGCGCACTTGCTGTTGGTGATTGTGGTGATGCTGGTAAGGGTCCCTTAGGTGCTTTCTTGGTTGTGTGCGGTGGTGAGAATTGTGAGTTGTATCCCTGTAGCTCCTTTCTCTATTTCTTGCGTAAGAGTCCCTGAGGTTGTGCCTTTGGTGCACTTCTGTGCTTGAGTGCTCTTGAAAGTGACGCCGGCCCATTGGCGGGGTTCTCTTACGCCGTAACTGGCCTGTAGGAGGACCCCCTCTTTGAGCCCTCCCTCTCAATGGCAGCTCAATAATGGGGCGGTGATGACCTGAGCCGCTCCCCTCCTACCGTGGACGTGCATTTCGATGTGCCCGCGGAAGGGAGAGAGCAATTCTGAGCTCTGAGGGTTCACCCTCCGAAATGTTTGGTTGTAGGTTAGGGATTGGGTTTGGGCTTTGTTTTTGTTTTTGTTTTTGGAAATTGGGTTTTAGAGGGTCGACATTTTGCGGTGTTGGAGAGGTAGCATCGGAGTAGGGAGGAGGGTGGGGAGGTGAAGGAACAGTCGGAGTGTGGTGGACCCTCTCTTTGGGTCCGCACCCACTCATTTCAAGTTCCGCCAGCATGATCTGAAAATGAAGCTAGTCAAAAAAGTGAAACTTGCCAAAACAGAGAGGTTGAAGGTTAGGGAGAAGAGCGGTAGGGGTTCTTTCAGAGGTATAGGGAGGGAGCAGGGGAGGATGGGATTAGGAAGGAGGAGAGGGAGGGCAGGTTGAAGGTTAGGGAGAAGAGCGGTAGGGGTTCTTTCAGAGGTATAGGGAGGGAGCAGGGGAGGATGGGATTAGGAAGGAGGAGAGGGAGGGCCGAGGAAGACGTCGGAGAAGTGGACTGGTGGTGAGGAGAGGATGGGAGTTGGTAACATATTGAGTTCTTGCCTGAAACATCCCTTCTATTGCTTCCATCTAAGTTGCATTGTGATGCTAAACTGATGCTAAACTGTTATATTGGGAACGGTGGTCTCACATTCGAATAGGCTGTAGTAAGGAACGGCAGTATGTGAGGACTGGCCCACCCTAGGAATTAATTAGGAAAGTGAGTCATCTTCTGAATTAGTTTTGAAAAGTGGGTCAGTTCAGAACTAAGGGTGATGCTCTGTTTGGTTAAATTTTGGCTGACGAGTGTTGGGGATAGTGCGCATCAAAGGAGCAAATAAGCCCGTAGTCTGAATTCTTCCATGAGTGTAGATCTCTGAAGATATTTTGAGAAATATAGGTTGTGTGTAGGATGCAAGCGACAAGTATTACAAAACTGATTGGTCACTACTGTTAAGGCATGAAATCGAAAGAGTTAGTCAATTTGGGTATAAGAGTCTATGTCTGTAATAGACTGAGTTAACGAATGTAGCAATCGCTGATGTAATAGAGCGATGGGTGAGCCATGGTTAACGAAGTGGGAGCTAGCGACAAAACGGAAATTAAATCTCTATCTGTGAGATGGCTCCTGAGAGGGTGAACTAGCGAGCTGTCATTTCGTGGTAACCAATGTGGTAGGTTTTGATTGCCGGAGGAAGGGTCTGTCATTGCAACCTACGACATATATTAGTGCCGCTGAAAGACATGGGTTGTGGGTAGCATTGAAATCTATCTCAGATTCATGATGAGTCGATCGTTGTTGATCGGAAAACCGGGACTGTTATTGAGAAAGACGAGGTGAGGCTAGGGAGACTACTTCCGCAAGATATTTGTGTAATCAATGGATCCGTTGTCAGTATGTGATGTACAAATGCAGTATGTACTTGAATAAGCCAATGTCTTAAAGTCGTTCTACTGCATAAAAGTTAACAGTGTAAAAATGCATTGGTGGATTTTATCGGGGGTTTCCATTGTCGACATAGACCTTTTAAATTTATCATTAGTGCCGAAGGAGTCTTCAGAGCTCGTGAGTAGTTTGTACTTAGTAGTCCGTTGTCTTTATTACAAAAATAAAATAAAACTAATCGTCTGTTATCTTTATTATAAAAAAATAAAACCAATCATCGCAAATACCTTTTTTTTTATGTAATAGAAAAGATCCAACTTATTATATATTTATCTCTAATATTATCTAGTATATATACAATTTGGAAGCGGTTGATGTATTCAAGTTGATGTATTCCTTAGATTTCTTTTGTACTCTACTTTTTAATTAGATTTCTTATAAAAATTTTGAAGCTTCGGCTTTTGGAATTTGGGTGTTGCTGCAGCATCAAAACTAATTTAAATTTGAATTTGATGAAGAAATTTATTTATTTTTTTAATTAAGAAAAAAAACAAGCATAGAAATTTTGAGGGTTAGGCATGAATTATGACAGTATTTGGATTGTAACTGAAATCAGGTAGAGATCCATCATATTCATCATTAAAATTACATGTATGTGACTCAACTAAGATCGAATTAGACCGTCTCTAAGTATGCTAGCCATCTATCAATTTTAGCCAAAATAGCTAATACAAAGACAAAAATATGCTCCAATGGAGCTCGTCAAACCACTCACCAAAATAGATTTCTAATATTCACTCGCCAGATCTGGCGAGTATGTACCGCTAGCTAAACTTCTTCCCAAAACCACAAAATTGCGAAAATTGCAAAATCAATTGCGAAAATTGCAAAATTAATTTTAAAAATTGCAAAATCAATCAAGAAAATTGTGAAATCAATCTTGAAAATTGCAAAATTAATTGCGAAAATTGCAAAATCAATCGTGAAAATTGCGGAATCACGGAAAATTGTGGAATCGGGCTTTTTATGGGCTTTTACTTTATATTTTTATTTTATTTAATTTTGAACTTTAAATTATTAATGGTTATTCAAAGTAGATAACATGGTTGGAGTGGAGACTTTTTTCGCTAGCCAAATTATCCATTTGTTATCCATTTTGGCTATTTTAGTTAACCAAAATAGCTAGCGTTTATACTAGACTCACTGTTGGAAACAGCGAGGATGTAGAAAATTTTACAGAGAGTGAAACATTCTGTTGGACTTAGTGAATTTTCGGAAAAAAACTCCATAGATATTTTTTTTAACTAAACTCGTCATTCCCAACTGCGAGTCTAGTGTAAATGTTATCGCCATTGGGAATGGCGAGTCTTCTCACAAAATTTTGAAATAAACTCGGTGTTCCCAACAGCGATTCTAGTAATGGGAGAAGGCCTTAGTGTCATTCTACCAACCCGTGCAAGGCACGTGCATAACTATTATAAAGGAGATCCTAGGTTCAAATCAAGACTACGTCCAAATTTTTATTTTAAAAAACTATATTTATTAAAACGTGCATCACACGTGTAAACTACTAGTATACATAAGATAAGAGTCTACAACCTTCACAGCTAGATACAACTTCATCGATGTCATAAAGAAATTCGGTATAAAAAAAAAACTCCACTAACAAAATATAGAGAGCAAGATCAAGAACTAGAAGTGCAAAGAAGAGTATCATCAACATGCTTCCATTTCAACACACGAATTAGAAACAACGCCTTCCATAGCTGTCGGACTACCAACGACATACCAAAAAAGGGAGGGTGCTCGTTATTAAAAATTTTATCTTTTAGAATATTTCAGTTCCAAATATTGCGATTAGGAAAATATTCTTCTAAGGCATTATAAATTTTTTCTTCTTCTTGTCTTATTATATTAATTAACTAGATTTGCCTATGGCCACGTGCATACGGCACGTCTTCAGAACGATACAGCATATGAAAAATCTTGTAAACAGTAAATCAACAATTATGTAGTTGTAATTAAAAGTCCATGTTTTTGTTAGTAGATGGTGAAAAATAATTATAAATTTGGGTATAAAAGTCCATATTTCCATATATATATATGGCAAATGCTCCATTGAAAATGGGTCCAGTTTTCACGGGTTGGAAAATACAAATCTGAGCCATTGGATCGCTCATGATTGCGATTAGCGGCTCAGATCGAGCCCCCCCTCACCCGTTTCAATTGATGAGCGGGGGGTTATTTTGGGAATTTCGTCCCAAATAACTCTTTGCCTCACTGATTCTAAAAAAATGATATAACCTAGGCCGTTGTTGGGAACAACGACCTAGGTTATAAAAAATTGAATCATAGGCCGTTGTTTTGAACAACGGCCTTGTTCTCAATTTTTATAACCTAGGCCGTTGGGCTATAAAATTTTATAGAAAATTATAGAAATTTTATAGCCTAACAACGGCCTAGGTTATAAAAATTGAGAACAAGGCCGTTGTTCCAAACAACGGCCTATGATTCAATTTTTTATAACCTAGGACGGTTATATCATTTTTTCAGAACGAATCAGGCGAAGAGTTATTTGGGACGAAATTTCCAAAATAACCCTCCGTCACTTAAGTCATATTGGGTGATGGGCGGAGGCGATCTGAGCCGCTGGTCGAGATCATGAGCGATCCAATGGCTCAAATTCGTATTTTCCAACCTGTGAAAACAAACCCGTTTTCAATGGAGCATTTGCCTATATATATATATATATATATATATATATATAGAGAGAGAGAGAGAGAGAGAGAGAGAGAGAGAGAGAGAGAGAGAGAGAGAGAGAGTTAAATAAATAAATAAGTTGTTTAGGGGGGATTTTTTTTTTTTTTGGGGGGGGGGGGGGAATGTGTTTTTCGAGGTTAGATCTGGGCCTTTGATTTTGGGGAGATTGAATAAGAGCAACTTGATAGCTTTCTTTGTGTTTTATTATATTAATTATTCTAGTATTGTTGTTTTTGTTCTTAAATGATCGGTTACGTCACTGTACCAAAGTGAAATTTTAAGAATGGCTACCAAAATTAGAGTATAAATAGGATGAATATTTCATAAGTGTAAAACCTCTACTTGGTACTTACCACTTGCATATGTATTTTTTATGTCCCTAGTATTTTTTTCTGCTTTTAAACCACTGTGACAAATCAATGTGAACTAAGCCCTATTTGACTTTTCAGCCAAACATAACCATTTTCCTCTTATGACATCCTTTATTGCCTTTCCTCATCGACCATCATAAGCCTATAGGGTCACTGGTGGTTAATAGTTTGTTTTAAGGGCCTAATTATGCTATTATGATATGCATATGTAGAGATTTTCCTGTACATGAGACGAAGAAAAAAACAAGAAGAAAAACATGCTTAATTAAAACTAATTTACATAGGGGGACATAAACGATACATAGCTTGCGGTTTTCCCTTTCGGGAATCCCCTAAAAGGATAAGAAAACTTACAGAGATGGTAGCTCAAGCTCTAAGGGGCTTGTTCCTTTTTCATACAAGTTATTGTTGAAGAATCTACCACAACTTGTAGTGCTAATAACGGAAACACACCACAAGCAATAGAAACTACAAACACCTACATGAACCAAGAACAAGCCACCACAATATATGCAAAATCTCACAAGAACACAATCAATTTGCAGAGATAACCAATACTTCTTATTCCCCAAGAAATATAAAGATTATAAAGAAATTATAACTCTCGATCTCTCTCCTTCACCTTTCAAACACTCGGCACAATCCCCTCCTGAAATTGAACAATAATAACGGCTCTCCTCTTGATCTCATCAGTGATACAAACCCTATAGTCTACATCCATATATATAGCCCCAAAGTAAATCCTAAAAGATAAACACAAATCCAACTTGTTGGACCTGAATCCCGTCAGCCCAAATAACACATGTAAAGTCCATTCCTGAAACCCTGGTCGGTCGACTGCACGGTCGACTATCCCGCTCTCTGTTGAACCATGTACACTCGAAGATACCTAGCAGCCTAGTTGCAGTCGAGTGGTCGATCGACCGCACCCCAAGACAGTCGACCGCAACTCTCCAGACTACACATATTCTACTTGATGTTGCCTTCTCTTACTGTCTTTGTCTCCTCATCTTCTTCTCCAACTTCAAGTACTCTGTACCTAAGTGTATATGAGGCCACAATCCTAACAATCTCCCATTTGGACCAAATACACAGCGCTTCATAATTATTACAATTTTATATCGCATTTTCTCTCCAAATCTCTCACTTTTATGGAAGACCCAAGTACCCCCCACTCTCATGAAGAGCACATTCGCCACTCCACTATGTGGAGTGCACCAACCACCCCTCATCGCCTCATGAAGGATGTGCTCCACCAATCGTATAGAGCATGAATACCGGAGAAACAACCTCCCGTGTCGGATTCCATATTACAAGACTCCCTAACTCGCAGAATCTTTATCAATAACGGATATGGTTCAAAGCCTCTCAATGCACCCTTTGCACTAGAAGTCTCTGTGGACAACACCTTCACAAAATCTGTAGACTGTTCATCCTCTGTAGTCTCATTTTAGTTACCCTCATCGAGATCACCCCGCATATCGATACCAGTGCTCTCTACCTCATAAGAGCGACTTGAAGCTTCGACTGCCATATCGCAAAGTACCCTCACCGTAACAACGTCTTTCCCTCTAGGATTACTTCCATGGCCAGCAGCTCCTACTAAATTAGTAACATGCCCTCCATAATTGAAAGAACTCGATTGTACCTCACACAACCTACTACTCAATTCCGGCTGAGAGTCAACTATAGGAGAAATGCCCATTACATCTTTAATCATATACAACGTTCCCTCACGCTTTCCTTTTGCAATCACCCTTGAACCTGCAACTATACACCACTCCACACTACCAACTGTAGTAGACAGCCCCTCTTTGTCTAGCCTTTCAATCAAGATAAGATTTTTCTTCAAGTCTGAAATATGTCTTGTCTCCTGCAAGACAACACTTTGATCATCATTGGTTTTTACGCGAACAGTACCAACCCCTCGTACAAGACACTGGTGACCTTTCCCCCACGATCACATCTCCAAAAGAACCCTCCTCGTTGTCATCAAACATCTCTCTCCTCGGAGTGGAATGAAAAGAAGCTCCCGAATCAATACACCAATCTTGAGTGCCCAACTCCTCCTGAGCCGATAAGCATAACTCTTCAACAAGCCCCACTTGAGCTTCCAGTGGGATATCTCTCTTCGGTTTCTTCTGCTTCCTCTTCAGATAAGCCTTGCAACTGCGCATCATGTGACCCCACTTGTGATAATACCAGTACTCAGGTCCATGTCCCTCATCGCTGTCATCAGACCCACTTTCAGATGAACTACTTTGATCCTTTCTTTTTCGACTACTCTTAGATCTCCCACATCTTCTCACAATAGACATTGCAGATGCTCTAGAAGATGATGATGGATATCCCCCATTTCCCACCCTTCTAACCTCATCGTTCAGAATGCTACTCACCACATCCTGTTGAGTCATCGAATCTGTCATAGTGCATGTAATAGTCTGTTCCACTGTACCATAACTATCGAGTAAAGTAGATAGAAGTAACAATGATTGTCCCCTCTCTGAGAACTTCAAACCTGCAGCTTCCATCTAGTTATAAACCACAAAAATTTGTTCACATGTTCTGCTACTGAACCCCCTTCCTTCAACTTCATATTAACCAATTTCTTCAGATGAAGAATTTCATTAGATGCTGACGGTTTCTCATACATATCCGTGAGAATCTCCATAACCTCCTTCGTGGTCTTTGTCTTTGAGATATGAAATAACACCTTCCTACTCAGCCCCAACTGAATGAGTCCTAGTACCTTCTGATCTAAATGATTCCACTCCGCCAAGATCTTCGCATCCTTGTCTGCATCTTATGCCTTCTCATTAAACAACAGATCATCAAGATATTTTTGACAAAGATACGCTATCATCTGAATGTTTCACATCGCGAAGTCACTCCCATCGAACCTCTCGATCTTCGACTTGCTACCAGCCATCTCGAACCTAGTGCTCTGATACCACTTGTTGAAGAATCTACCATAACTTGTAGTGCTAATAGCGGAAATACACCATAAGCAATAGAAACTACCAAGACCTAGATGAACCAAGACCAAGCCACCACAATATATGCAAGATCTCATAAGAACACAATCAATATGCAGAGATAACCAATACTTCTTATTCCTCAAGAAATACAAAGATTATAAAGAGATTACAACTCTCGATCTCTCTCGCTCACCTTTGAAACAGTCGGCACAATCCCCTCCTGAAGTTGAACAATGATAATGGCTCACCGCTTGGTCTCATCAGTGATACAAACCCTAGAGTCTACAGCCATATATATAATCCCCAAGTAAATCCTAAAAGATAAACACAAATCCAGCTTATTGGGCCTATATTTCATCAGCCCAAATAATACATAGCGCCGCTGACGATCGACTACACCCCTAGGTTGGTCGATCGTAACGTGTAAAGTCCACTCTTGAAGCCCTGGTTGGTCGACTGCACGGTCGACTGTCCCGCTCTCTGTTGAACCCTGTACACTCAAAGATATCTAGCAGCCTAGCTGCTGTCAGGTGGTCGGTCGGGTGGTTGGTCGACCGCACCCCAGGACAGTCGACCACAACTTTCCAGACTGCACATCTTCTACTTGTTTTTGTCTTTTCTTGTTGTCTTCGTCTTTTCCTCTTGTTCTCCAACTTCAAGTACTCCGTGCCTAAGTGTATTTGAGGCCAAAATCCTAACAGTTATTTATTAGAAGCACTCCAGAGCAAACAAAATGAAATATTCCAACACTAAGAATGGGGGGCCCAAATGAAAACTGTTAAGATAAATCAGATAGATGAAACTAATACTCATTATTGAATTGAGAAATAACTGAGTACAATATCTCTTATATATAGGAGTAAATAAAACTAGCACAATACCTAATATGGGACTATAATATCTAACACCCTCTCTCAAACTCACGGTAGGTTAAACAGTGTGAGTTTGCCCACTAAATATCGAAATCTCTGAACAGAATGAGATTTGGTGAAGAAGTCTATCGTATGCTGTGAAGAGGTAACAAAATGAAGTGAAAAGGTCCCTCCTTCAAAGCGCTCACGAACATAATGACAATTAATATCTATATGCTTCATTCGCTCATGAAAGACCGGGTTGCTTGCAATGTGCAGTGCACTCCGGTTATCACAATAAAAAGGAGTAGCTCCTGAAAGAGTGACACTCATATCTGATAATAGCCAACGAACATGAACAATCTCTCTAGTAGTAGCTGTCATAGCTCTGTACTCAGCTTCGGTCGAAGAAAATGCAACAACTGCCTGTTTCTTATTTTGCTATGAGATCAAAGAATCATCAAGAAATAGACTGAAACCTGTGGTAGACCATCTGGTAGTAGGATCACCTACCCAATCTGAATCAGAATATGCACTCAGCTCTAGTTTGGATGTAGAAGGCATGAATAATGAGCATGTAATAATGCCCCAAAGATATCTGATAATTCGAAGAAGAGCACTGTTGTGAACTGACATAGGAGCGGAAATAAGCTGACTGACAACACTGACTGCGTAAGCAATATCGGGTCTAGTCATGCATAAGTAGACAAGCTGTCCAACAAGATGTCTGTATCTAGTGGGATCAAGGAGGAGCTCACCATCAGTGGGACGAAGCTTCACATGAAGCTCTAGGGGTGTATCAGCTGATCGACTGTCAGAGAGGCATGCAGTGGAGATAATATCTGATATGTATTTCTGTTGAGAAATGAGGATCCTCTGAGATCCATAAGCAATCTCTAAACCCAGAAAATAACGTAGTCTGCCAAGATCTTTCATATGGAACTGCTGGTGAAGGTATTTCTGGGTGGATGCAATGCCTGGGGAGTCATCCTCAGTAATGATCATATCATCAATATAGAGTAGTAGAAGTATCCTCCCCTACGGTAATGACCACATAAACATAGAATGGTCTTGGGAACTCTAACTAAAATCAGCCTTGGTGATGACAAGGCGAAAACACTCAAATCAGGCTCGAGAGGCCTACTTCAGACCATATATAGCTCGACGCAGCCGATAAACATGACGAGGAGGAGTAGAAAGGGAAGGAGGATGATCCATATAAACAACCTCAGATAATGTACCATGAAGAAAAGCATTCTTCACGTTCATATGATATAACGGCCATTGACGGATGGCTGCAACAGTAAGGGGAGTGCGAACATTAATCATTTGTGTAACGGGAGAAAATGTCTCATCATAATCAATGCCATGCTCCTGAGTAAATCATCGGGCTGCTAGATGAGCCTTGTGCCTCTCAATAGATTCATCAGGTTGATATTTGACCTTGAAGATCCACTTGCAGCTAATAGGCTGAACAACCTCTGGCAGAGGAATGACATCCCAAGTGTCAGTCTGATCAAATATATTGAATTCCTTTCCAATAGCTTTCCGCCACTCAGAATATTGAATTGCGTCCTGATAGGTTCTGGGCTCACGTGTAGAGTGTATAGCAGTGAGATAAGCATGAAACTATGGTGAGTAGGAAGCTAGAGTGGTAAAACCAAACTGGTCAGAAGGACCAGTGGCATCAGGTGTATAACGTACAGGAGGGATACCAGAAGTGGAACGTGTGGACTGACGAAGCAGTGATGGACTGCCAGGGTATGGGGGTGAAGGCGGTGGAAGGGGTGCATGTGTCGGTGGGGAAGTAGGTGGGGTGGGTGCTGGCAGCTGTGGGATGCAAGTGGTGTTTCGGTAGGGGAACAATAGGTGTAAGGACTGCAAGAGATGTGAATGGAGCCAGAGGAGTGAGATCAAAAGAAATGTGGGAAGATGAAGTCTGGGAGCTAGCAACAACTGGAGAATCAAGAAATCTAGCATCCTTAGGAGAGGTCAGGTAGTAAGGAGAGTCTTCCACAAAGGATACATATTGAAAAATGCAGACACGGCCCACCGATGGATCAAAACAACAATTAGCTTTGTGTTCGGGACTGGGACCTAGGTGAACGCACTTAGTAGCACGAGCGAAGAGCTTCATGCGTTCAGTATGAGGGATAAGGACGTAACAGGTGCACCCAAAAGTACGGAGCATACCATAGTCGGGGGGTGAGTGATAAAGAGCCTCATAAAGCATCGTACCAACTAGGAAAGACGAGGGAGTAATGTTAATGAGACTAATAGAGGTCATGACAGCTTTAGCCTAGAAATAACGAGGAGCGGAAGAAGAGAGTAAAAGAGCGCGAGCCGTCTTAAAGATGTGACGATGCTTGCGTTCAGCTATACCATTCTGCTCATGTGTGTGAGGACATGATTGCTGAAAAAGGGTGTCCTGAGACTGAAGGATTGATCTCATAGTAGTGGAAGTGTACTCACGAGCACCGTCCGATCGGAAAGTTTTGATGCGCACACTGAACTGAGAGTGATACATAGTCGTAAAGAACCGGTAATATCAGGTATCTCAGATCGCTGACGCATAAGAAAAACTCATGTATGTCTAGTGAAGTCATCGATGAATGCAACATAATAGAGATAGCATTTCCACGAAGGAACGAGAGAGGATCCTCATATGTCAGAATGAACAAGTTCAAAAGGATTGGTGGTTTGAGAAGCGCTTTTGTGACTAATGGGTAGTGCAATGTGTTTGGCCAAATGACAATCAAGACAATCAGATAAATGTTTAAAAGTAAGGGAACCAACAACACCATTACGGGCTAAAGTCTAAAGACGAGACGACTAATATGACCTAAACGTTTGTGCCACAGATCAGCATCAGAGGAAAAAAATACCAGCAAAACTAGAATGATAGTGATGTGCACAAAGAAATCTAGATGATATAGACGACCCTGACGACTAGCACGCCCAAATTCCTCACCGGTGCATGAATCAGTAATATAACAACTGAAAGAGTCAAAAATAACGACAAGACCACTATCGCACAACACACTAATAGAAATATGGTTTATGGTTAAATGAGGAGCATAAAGAACATATGGTAATATGAGAGTGGGAGAGCTAATTGCCACTCAGTGTGTAACGAGAAGTGGTGAGCCATCAGCTGTGTGTAGAGATGGAGAGTGAGAGGGAAGTGCAGTGCAGGTGGTGAACAATGTCTGATTACTAGTGAGATGATGTGATGCTCCAGAATCTAAAATCCAGAACGAATTCATACCGGGAGTAGCAGAGAATGCAGGAGCAGAGGAGCCAGCATTGATAGACTTACCCATGAGCTATAGTTCCAGCTGAGTTGAGGCGTTGCTGAAGATTAGCCCAATCAGCGGGAGATGGCAAGGCTGGAGTGACGGGCATGACCGAGGATGTAAGGGAAGAAGCAATGCGATGAGGAGTAGGACTAGTGCTGTTGTGACTGAGAGCACAATGAGGAAAGAGATGCTGCTGAAGTCTGGTTCGGGATAGGGGACAGGACGGTGCTACTGGTGTTGGAAGTAGAGGTGGGGTAGGGTGAGTAATGATGATGGGAGAAGGTAGAAGATCGGAGTCAGAATGAAGGTGGCGCTGCTGCTGTTTGAATCTGGAGGAGGCAAAAATAAGTGGGAGAGACTGATATTCCATCAAGTAGGAGTATACCTATTAAAAAAATCGATTTTTTTTTTTTTGATTTTTGATTTTTTTCGGATTTTTTTTTTTTGGGAAACAAACGGGTTTCGGGTCGCGGCGGGGGGGGGGGGGGGGGGGGTTGAGGGTTTCTTTGGAAATGGGTCGGGTATGAGTTGCGGGATTCGGGTATGGGGATTTGGGTTGGGATTAAAAAACAGAAAAATTAGGGTTAGGGCTTCGGCTAGAGTTGTGGCTAAGGTTTCAGGTGAGGTGATTGGAAGAAGAACGGTTTGGGGTTGTGAGCGGGATGGGGAAGAGGAGTCGACGAGGGTTTCAGGTGTTTTGGGTGGTTGGGGATTGGAGGTCGTCGGGAATTGGAGAGAGGGGGGAGGTTGCCGACAAGGAAGCAGGGGATTGCCAATTAGGAAGAAGACGGGAGGTAGCCGATGAGGTTGCCGAAGAGGAAGACGAGAGGTTGGGATGTTATTGTTGACGAAGAGGAAGCATGAGTTTTTTTTTTTGGAAAAGAAATCCTAATTTCTTTGTGGGGAATTTTTGGATGGAGAAATTTAAGTAAAGAAAATTTGTATAAGGCTCTGATACCGTGTTAAGATAAATCAGAGAGATGAAAACAATACTGATTATTAAATTGAAAAATAACTGAGTACAATATCTCCTATATATAAGAGTAAACCAAATACAATACTAACACAATACCCAATGTGGGATATAATATATAACAAAAACGAAAGCCAGATAGCCCCAGCCAGATAGAACAGCAGCAATGCAAACAGCGCAACTAGCAATCGCAGCAACTACTGCCATTTGGAAATACTTGAAGCCCTAAATAAATTCAACATTTGACAATGGGTGACATATTAAACTAGAAAACGCTGTTTTTAAAAAAAGATTACAAAAATCAAGAGCTTTAATCAATATAAACAGCATGCAATTTTGTTATTTTCACTTTTTCTATAAATAAATAAAAATTTTTAAAAAAAGGAGAAAATGAGTATCATGATTGCAACCCCTCAGCTAACCAGACAGACAATCTTACAGCTACACGACAAGATACCAACTCCTAATCAACAATTATACAATTACTATCTCAGACCTAATCCCAATTAATTATGAGAAGTCAATAAGAACAACAGTCACAAACAACAAATATAATACAAACTTACAGCTAATACAAGTCTCCTTATAATTTAAAAATATTCATTGACTAAGGACAACTGCATATCTCTAATCTAATATTACAGTGGGAGAAGGCCTTAATATTACAAGGGGAGAAGGCCTTAGTGTCATTTGTGAATCAATCAATCCGTGTATTACACGTGCATAACTAATTTTAAGGAGATCTCAGGTTCGAGTCCTCATTACATCAGATTTTTTACTTTAATTTTTTTAATATTTAAATGTGCATCACACGTGTAAATTACTATCTATCTATCTATAATATAATATATAATAACTATTATAATAGAAGAGTTGGAGCTGTAAATCTGCCTATTTACGTGCAACTCCAACTCTCCCATTATAGTCTTCACATTTAATTTTAAAAATATATAATCATATTTATTAAGACATGCATCGCACGTATAAATCAGAGTTTCACTTTAAAAAAAATTTTAAAAATTAATACGTGCATCGCAGGTGTATATTACTAGTATACATTAATGCCACTTTAGTCTTCTAATCAATATTGTAAAAACCGGACTAGACCGACAGGTCGGACTGAGTACACTCGAACCAGACTAAACCGATCTGGTTACAAAATTTAAAATATTGAAGACGAGCCAGACTGAAGTGGTTGTTCAGTAGTGAAATATGAGTTTAAATCTTGGCTGACGAGAAAATACTATATTTACTAACCAAGGGTCCAAGATTCAAGCAATACATTATACACATACTAGATTTGCCCGTGGCCACGTGCCTACGACACGTCTTTAGAACAATACAACATATGAAAAGTCTTGTAAACAGTAAATCAACAATTATGTAGCTGAAGGTTGAATAGTATAACAATAATTAGTTGTAAATAAAAGTCCATGTTTCTATTAGTATATGATGAAAAATAATTATAAATTAGGGTATAAAAGTTCATGTTTCCACACACACACACATTATTATTATTATTATTATTATTATTATTATTATTATATATCTTAAGCTAATAGGCCTATCCCTATCTTCTTTCTCTATTTTGAAATAGGGATGGCATCGGGGCCGGGCTGGCCCGGGACCGGCCCGGCCCCCCTATTATCCGGTCCAGCCCCTGAACCGGCCCCCCTATTGGTGGGCCAGGTCCGGTCCCAATTTTTAGGGGTTCAGCCCGGTCTAGCCCGGCCTGCTAGTGAACCGGGACCGGTTGAACCGGCCCGTGCGGTCCGGGCCGGGCCGGGCCTACCGTTGTGGATTTTTTTTTTTTTTTTTTTTTTTTTACAGAAAATTAAAAAAAAAAAAATTTTTAAATTACCAAAATACCCCCCAACGGATTTAAAACGGCTAGTTTTGGGGGGTACTTTAGGAAATCAAAAAAATTACATTTCCTATAAATACAACACCATTCCTTTCATTTCTCTTCACCAATTCACTCAACTATCTTTCTCTCTACTATTCTTTCAACAATCTTTCAAGGGATCAAGTTCAAGTTTGAAGGAGGGCAATCAACAACAATCAAAGTGATCAACTCATTCAACAACAACAACTCAAGTCTCATTTTTCTCTACAACAACAACTCAAGTCTCATCTTTCTCTACAACAACAACTCAAATCTCAACTTTCTTACGGTATTTTAGTGTAATTTTAATTTGTAGAATTACCATATCATATTACTTCTTTTAGTTCTTTATTGTCATATAATTTGTGTTTTCTTGATCTTCTTTCTCTCAATTTTTTTAGATTTTCTTTTTAATTTTGGTAAAGTGGCATAAGAAACATACACTACTCATTTTAGTATAATTTTAATTTTTAGAACTAACATAGCATAATACTTCTTTATTGTCATATAATTTGTGTTTTCTTGATCTTCTTTCTCTCAATTTTTTTAGATTTTATTTTTCATTTTGGTAAAGTGGTAATAGAAACATACACCACTCACTCACTACTTTAATTTTATTTATTCAAAGTTAAATGGCCTCTAATCGATCACGCGGTGGTGGTAGGCATAGTAGTCAAGAATCTACTAGTCATCACCTTCCTTCCATTCCTAACCAATATATAGATAGTGAAGACACATTTGTTAATTATGATAGTTTTCCCGATTTGAATGAAACACATTCAAATCCTATAGAAATAGAAGATAATGTAGAACCACAACAATCGGAACAAGGTCCTTCTCTAAACTCAAGGAAAACTAGAGGGACTACTTCGGAAGTACACAATTTTTTCAATTTTGTCCCTTCACAAAATGATAAGAGTGTAGGACTTAAAATATGTAAGAAGTGTCAAACCCCGTATAAGTTTAAAGTAGGATCGGGCACGGGTACACTACAACGTCACTTAAACAAATGTCAACCACAATTTTCGAAAGATCATCTCACACAACTAAAAATACATCCTAAAACCGGTCAAGTAGATAGTAGTACATATGATCACGATCACGTTCGTAAGGGAATCGCGAAATTGGTAATTAGGGGTGAATTGCCATATTCGTTTGGTGAACAAAAATATGTAGAGGATTTTGTACAAGACACCTTCACCCCCCACTTTAAAAAAATTGCTAGGAATGTTGTTAAGGGTGATTGTAAATTAGTTTACAACGAGATGAAGGATTTTTTGATAGCAACACTAAAATCACTAAACACTCGAGTTTCATTGACATCGGATGGATGGGTAGGAGTAAACGGGGTTCCAATGATGTGTGTAACATGTCATTGGATAGATTCGGATTGGTTACTTCAAAAGAGAATAATTTCTTTTGGATATGTTAGGTACCCACATAAGGTTGAAATTATAGCCGAACACATTATGGAAGCATGCAATAATTTTTATATTTATGATAAAGTGTTGGCTATTGGTTTTGATAATGCATCCAATAACACTAAGGCAATTGAGAGTTTAAAAATCACTTTAGATCCTGTGGAACCCGAAATTTTTCATGTTAGGTGTGCTTGCCACATTTTAAATCTTTGTGTGCAAGATGCACTAAAATATGAAAACGATAAACTAGAAGCTATGAGAGATTGTGTCCATTATATTACATTGAGTGGTCCAATTTATCAAGCTTTTCATGATTGGTGTAAACTTAGGGGCATTGTATGTAGACGTTTTTCTAGAGATGTACGACATCGTTGGAATTCAACCTTTGAATTATTAGGTGTTGTTCTTCATTATCGTTATAGTCTTAGAGATTTTTGTGTCGCAATGGGTATGCAAAATTGTATGTTAGATGATGATTTTTGGTTTTTTGCCGATAGTTTATATAAATTTTTACAACCTTTTAACGATGCAACTTTGCAATTTTCGAAAACATATACATCTACATCTAGTGGTATTTTACTTGAAATTGTGACTATGATGACAACAATTAAGGATTTACAAAATGACCCTTTTATTGGAGATATGGTTAATGCGGCATATGTTAAGTTTTTGAAATATTTTCATCCAATTCCCATGTTATATTGTTTAGCTAGTGTAATGAATCCTATGATTAAATTAGAAGGTACAAAAAATTTAATAGATATTTTCTACACTTATGCCCTACACGATGCAATACTAGATTTTGATCATATTGCTTTTACTCATAAATTTGAGAATGTTTTGACTAGGTTATATGATTCTTATGATAGGATTTATTCAGCTAACACTACTCAAACACAAACACAAAGTGTTCAATCTTCTTCTTCTTCTTCCTCCACATTAGCAAAGGGAAAGAGTCAAGCTAGTCTAGGTAATTTAAATCTTATTAAATCGAAAAAGGCTAGGACCAATTCTCCAAATGAGCTGAATTGGTATAATGCACAAAGTGCAGTTGAAGATGTAGAAGATGTCTTACAATATTGGAAGACTAATGAAGCAATTTTTAATATTCTCTCCCGTATGGCTAAAGACCTGCTAACAACACCGGTGTCAACTGTTGCATCAGAAAGTGCTTTTTCTAATGGTGGCAGGATAATGAGCCCGAGCAGGAACCGATTGACAGCAAAAAATTTGGAGATGCTAGTGTGCGCCGAAGATTGGATGAAAGCGGAAGAGAGGACCCAAGACTTACTTGAAGCACAAACTGGAGGTGGATCCACAAGCAGCGATGAAGCACAAAGCGGAAGAGAATGAACTATTTAGGTAGATTTAGTTAATTTACTTTAAATTGTTGTTCAATTAGTTGTAATTAATGGGAAAATTTAGAGTGATGAGATTCTATATTTAGGTTAAGTTGAAGTGCACGACAGTAGTCCACTGCCTTCTCTTCAATCTAAGTAGAGGCCATCTCGATCTTTAAATTCAAGTAATTCCCTTGATTTGTAATTTTATGATTTCTATGAATTTTATTAGACAAATTTGTATGAATTTTATTCATGTACTTAGTTTTATTGTAGAAGTTCAAATTTATTTAACCATGTACTTTATTTATTCGTGTACTTCAATTAATTTTTTTTTGGATGAAGATGTAATTCAATTATTTATGAAATTTAACTTTTTGAAATTGTTATACAATTGCAAAATCATACACTTCTTATACAATTACAAATTTATGAACTTCAATCTATAATGGGTAAAAAAAAAAAAGAATTACAAGGGCCAGACCCGGCCCGGCCCGCGAACCGGCCCGGCCCGGCCCGCGAACCGGCCCGGCCCGGCCCGCGAACCGGCCCGGCCCGGCCCGCGAACCGGCCCGGCCCGCGAACCGGCCCGGCCCGGCCCGGCCCCCCCACTAAGGGTTAGGGGCCAGGTCCGGGCCAGGGTTCTTCACCGCCAGCCCGGCCCGGCCCGGCCCGCGATTTGAGGAGCCCGGCCCGGGTAAGCCCGGGACCGATCAAAACCCGGTCAAACCCGGCCCGGTCCGGCCCGAACGGCCCGAATGCCATCTCTATTTTGAAATAGAGAAAGGAGAGTAAAAGTAGCAATCAACACTTACCTTAGCACGTACAACCCACACCTTTTACTTAAAAAAAAAACTAAAAACTCACAAAACCCTTCCCCTCCCAAATCCCCCCCCCCCACCCACCCAAAAAAAAAACAAAAACAAAAACAAAAACAAAAACAAACAAACAAACAAAAAAACCTCGCTCAACTTTCCTCTTGGCAGAACCCATCCATTGTCGTTCGCCCTTTCGCCGTTTGACAGTCCGCCCCAATCCAATATGTCGTCGTCGCGCTTCGCCCATAACCCAGCCGTAACTGATCGTTGTTCGCCACTTCGTCCAAATCCAAGACATCGTCATGGGCCGTTTGCATATCCTCACCATTGCCCCTCACCCAAAACCCAACCCTAACTGATCGCCATTCGTCACTTTGCCCAAATTCAAGCCGCAGTCGTGCATCGTTGGTCAATCCGCCCAAATTCAAGCAGTCGTCGTTCGCTGTGACAAACAATGAGAGAGGGTTCTCTCTTATTTTGTAAGATCTTCTCTTATTTTGATTATATATACTAGGTGGGTTTCTTTTACTTGCTCATATTAATAATGTATGATACATTACTCTTCAACAAGAATTCATAGTATTTTGTGATATATTAATTTCGTCTCTGTGGGTGTTGTAGGCATCATAGTGCGACCTTTTGCTATTTGCAGTTCTTTCTTGACCCATACCACACTCAAGGTATTGTCATTTTGCTTAAAGTAGGGATTTCCCTTGAAGTTTTGAGAGACAAATATCTCCCTTTGACTTTATTTTTGAAGACTTACACCCAGAGTTCTAAAAGTTGGCATTGTGTTTTTTGGAGGAGCAAATAAACATGGGCATTTTGTGCCCCTATATCATAATTTGCAAACATAAGTTTTGATTCCTACAAAATAACACCTTGAACTCATCTGGATGTCAATATTTGTCGAAAATAAGGCTCTAAAAAGGTTGTAATAGGATTAAGATTTTAAAATGACATATGAATGTTACCTTAACGTATTTGACAATCATAGGATCTTTCAGTTACGGATCTAAAAAAATTGGTGTATGTACTGATAAGAGCTCCTTTTGCCTTAAGTCTTACAAAGATAATGCAAAATGCATATTTTTCCTGTTTTAGAGTTCTTTGATAATGTTCTATCACCGGTTTTAGGGTCATTCAAAATTATGCATGATTCTTGATACCTTGTGTATTAATATTCTTGATACCTTGATTAAAACTTGATCAGAATTTTGAGAGTTTGTTTGTTGCACAAATTCTCATAAAACTTGATGAGAATTTTGAGAGTTCCATTGGACATCAACACATTTTGATATGTTATTAAGTTAGTCTCTTTTTTTCTTTCTTTTTAATGATTCGATTTGTGTGTAGTATGATATGGAATTACTGTATTTGGGATTTATTAATGCAATTGAATTACAGAAAGTTGCCAATCAAATTGAAGCATTAATTGCTATTAAAATGCACTCCCCCGATCAATACAACTTCCAACTTCTTCAATTTTTTTTGTTTTCATCCCTCTCTTCATCTATTGTAATTTGTTGAAGTGGGGTTGGCGGTTTGATAAATATTAATATTATTAATGTTGAATGCAACTTTAAACTATTTTTTCTTTTCTTTTCTTCTTTTCCTATAATTATTCTGTTTACGAAATTAATAGACTATCATATTGGCTTCTCTATTCTATCGACGCGAATAAATAACTTGGGAAATATTAATTTAATTTCTATATTTCGTTTCGACAGTAAGAAGTGACCATTAATCACTTTTTCCGAAGGAAAATCAAGAAATCATCAAATTGTGAGGTATATTCTCATCCTCTTTTGTTTTCTTATTCTTTCAATTTCTTAAAATCCTTACCTAAATAAATTGGCAAGTTGAAGCAAAGAAGTTTTATTTCACAAGTTAAGGAGTAAAAGCGAGAAAGAACCACAAAACTGTGAGGTGTATCGTCCTCCTTTTTTTTCTTATTAGTTTTTCATTTTTTTAAAAAAAATTGCATGATGAGGTATTAAGAAAAAAACTCAGCTCAATAAGTTTGTTATGGCTATAAGAACAAATGAAGAAGCTGAAATTCATAGGTTAAGGAGAAGAAGAAAAGAAGAAAAATTATATCTCAAAAGTATAGAGAGAAGCGAAAATATCAATATATAGTTGATCTCAGTTCAGTAGTAAATGACATATTTTGATATGTTATTAAAATAGTCTTAGAATTTTTGTTCTATTTAATGGTTCGGTTTGTGTGTGGTATGATATGAAATTACTATATTTGTAATTTATTAATGAAATTGAATTCTGCAAAAGTTACCAATCAAATTGGAGCGTTAATTGTTATTAGAATGCACTCCCTCAATCAATACAGCTTCTTAAAAAAAAATTGTTTTCATCTCTCTCCCCTTTTATTATAATTTGTTCAAGTGGGGTTGGCTTTTTTTAATTTTGCGGATGGGTTCTAGGTTTTTGATGAAGCTGAACAACGGGATGGTCTCGATCGAACTCAACAACGCCACTGCTGTTCATGGAAAGTGTCTCCCTATTTTCTTTCGATTTCTTGATTTTAGATTAACATTATCATGTTATATTTCTTTAATTTTCGTGTTCTTTTTTCAGTTTTGGGGATGAGGTCTAGGTTTTTGATGAAGCTGAACAACGAGACGGTCTCGATCGAACTTAACAACACTACTACTATTTACGACAAGTACCTCCCTCTCTTCTTTCAATTTTTTGATTTTTCATTAGCATTATTATGTGTTATTTCTTTAATTTTTGTGTTTTTTTTTCCAGTTTGGGGATAAGTTTTAGGTTTTGATGAAGCTCATTAACAAGACGGTCTCATTCGAACTCAAGAACGCCACTGATGCTCACATTACCATCATAGGTACCTATCGCTTTTTTTTTTCTTTTCTCTCTCTCTAAATTAGGGTTTTGTAGTTAATGTTTTTTGTTAGAATTTTTAGATAGCCAGTGACTTATGAGTGTGTCAAACTTATTTAGTCTGTGCAATTTGCACAGGGTAACACTAGTATATATAATATAGGGAAAAAGGGGTATGAGCAATTTGCTTATTTAGTAAATAAGTAAGTGATGAGGTGGCATGCATGTGATTAGGAAATCTTAAAAGTGGTTAGATACTCAATGTATCACATGCATGCCACCTTATCAATTGCTCATTTATTAAATGAGCAAGTTGCTCATATCCCTTTTACTCATATCTATATAATAAAACACAAAGAAAGCTATCACGTGGCTCTCCTTCAACCCCCCTCAAAATCAAAGGCTCAGATCTAACCTCACAAAACACATTTTTCCCCCAAAAACACAAATTCAAATCCCCCCCACCCAAAACAACTCCTTTATTTATTTAATTATTTCTCTCTCTCTCTCTATATCTCATTCTCTCTCTATTTACTCAGAAATTTAGATTTTCAGATTTTTTCAATAGTTAAATTTCATCATTTTACACCCTCAAAGTTCTAAGAAGTTGGATTTTATACCCACATTTATATTTATTTTTCAACATATACTAATAGAAACATGGACTTTTATTTACAACTAATTATTGTCATACTATTCAAACTTGAGCTACATAATTGTTGTTTTACTGTTTACAAGACTTTTCATATGCTATATCGTTCTGAAGACGTGCCGTAGGCACGTGCCCACGAGCAAATCTAGTATATATATATATATATATATATAGAGAGAGAGAGAGAGAGAGAGAGAGAGATAATTAAATAAATAAATGAGTTGTTTTTTTGGGGGCGACATTTGAATTTGAGTTTTGGGGGAAATCTTTTTGGGAGAAAATGTGTTTTGTGATATTAGAACTGGGCCTTTGATTTTTGGGGGATTGAAGGAGAGCCACTTGATAGCTTTATTTGTGTTTTATTATATAGATACTTAAGTATAATTAAAGTAAACCTCCTTATACTGAATGAGCTTTAACACCAAATGTACCTGATTGGACGTAGAAAAACCGGACCAGCTGCCATCTTTACGGTTCGATTTTTACAAGACTGTTTCTAATTTCTCATACTTCTCATAAAAAAAAGAGTAATGCTACATCCACTACCAATTTCACTATATTTCTCTTCACTACCTTAGGTACACTCCAATAGGTAGGAAAAGATAGAGTAGGTAAGAGAACTCTCCAATAGAAGTATACCACCTAAGGTAGTGAACAAAATAGTAGTGAAATTGATAGTGGACGAAGTATTACTAAAAAAAAATGGTCTTCAAACAAAACGGCTATTCAACTTGCCATCAATCAAATTAAATACTCCACTAATTTGCATTTTACTTCTAAGTACCCTGGAAACAATGAAATCCTCATCATTCTTTGGCTGGCTCTTTCCACATTTGATACATATAAGGAAGCAGGTACATATCCAATCTTATAAATTTTCTCTCACAAAAAATCCTCAATCAAAGCCTGAAACAAGCTTCAATCATGGGGTCTCAAAACCCTTTCAAAAATGAAACCAGTTATCACTACTACTACAACCACTCATTTCACATGGCCCCTACTCTTTTCTTCTCATCTTAAACCAATTCACTCTCAACTTCCTCTAATGTTTTTCCAATGTCGACGACATTCTTTTTCTCCATTCTTCTTATTCTCTCAGCAAACCATATTGCTGCTGCATACTACTATTCGACAACATTAGACTCCACAATCCAATACTATGCATTCAAAGAGCTTTCCCAAGCTAAAACAGGCATCCTATACCAAATCCCTCTCCCTTCTAACCTCTCCGGTATTCAAGCCTCTGTCATAAGACTAAGGAGGAAGAGCTTTTTCTCCAAAGGGGAAAACTCTTCACTGTTCAAAATTCCCCCCAAAACCATCCCTCTTCCTTATGTTCAGCGACTCGTGTTTGTGTACCAAAACCTTGGCAATTGGTCTTCTTACTACTACAATGCTCCTGGTTACTCCTTGGCTTCCTCTGTCATTGGTTTCCTAGTCTACAATGCAAGTAGTACTACTTCCAATGAGCTGAGTTTTAATGCTACTGGTGAAAATATTCGGATAAGTTTCAATTTGACCGAGGGAGTGAATGCATCTAGCACCAAATGTGCAAAGTTTGTACATGATGGGTCAGTGCAAATTGGTGAGGTGGTTGCAGGGAGTTCATGTTTAGCAACGAGTTCGGGCCATTTTTCGATAGTCGTGCCAGCGGAGGTTCGACCGCCGGATAAGCGAGGGAGGAGGTGGTGGATTTGGGTGGTGGTAGGTGGTTTTGGTGTGGTCATATGTGTTGTATTGATTGGGGTGGGAATCTTAAAGTTGGTGAGGAATAAAAAAAGGGAGTTGATGGAAGGAAGGGCAAATGAGGGAGTGGTATTACGGAGTGTTTGGATTGGGGAGAGCAAGATGCCTGCAGCTGAGATAATGAGGACACAGCCTGTGATTGAGACTGATAATGCACCTTGATTGAGAAATGTAAATTACATATATATATATATATACAATAATTTTGGATAGTTTTGGTTTGTTTTAGTTTAGTGATGATTCAATATGATTGGAACTGAGTAGTTATCTATGTTGTTTTTTACATACTTTTGCAGTTTGTGAGATACCTTTTTTTATAGATTTTTTTAGGGTTCATACTGGTTGAGATTTTTCTCTTGTAATTTGGTCTTGGTGTTTTTTCTATTGTTCTTATTTGCTATAGATTGTTCGAGAAGATATATCGTATGACATGTGCACTGCATATGTAAATTCTATTGTCCGTTTTGCTAACATTTCCTAGATTTTTTCTGTAAAAATCAATAGGACAGGCAAAAATGAGAAAACTCGGTTTACTGTGAAGGTCTGCTTATAATTTACCTTGGTAAAAAGATGATTGAAACCTCAGGAATCCTCTTCACTACCTTGTGAGAAATACATTGCACAGGACCTCATAATCAAATTTTAGTTAAATATTAGTTTTACTTAATTTTATGTTAGTGTATAGTGTTATCTACTGTAACAGTTTTGGAACTTTTAAAAAAGATTTATCTGTCTAATTTGCCTTTGAGCCAAAAAATAAAAATAACTAGGATTACAATAAATTCAAATTACAGCAAATGGTTAATCTAACTTTTCTCCATTCCTTGTATCTGTTGGAAATCGATTCCATCATATTGTACTCATCAAGACGTACAAAATGATGTACTCATATGTCCAAAACCGATTTCAAATGAATGAAATATTCGCCTCCAAAGTTAGCTTGTTGAAATGAAGAATTGAACTTTTGCTTGATATGTGACATCTAAACTTAGTCCCATATCGGTAAGGAGCAAAAAGCAAATGAAGATATAAGTTAAAAACTGAGCCAAAGGGTTGTGCCCTTAGGAGTACGAATATTTTCTCCGGAGGGAGAACACACCCAACTTGGGCGTCGGTGTGGAACACACGCGCGCGCCGGCCCGGCCCGGCCCGGCCCGGCCCGGCCGGACCGGACCCGGGCACGGGCACGGGCCGGGGCCTTGGCCTTGGCCAGTTGCAACAGTTTTTGTCTGAACAGTTGCAACAACTGTTGCAGCAACTGCCGTCAGTTCTGATCTGATACGGGCAGTTGCAACTGTCGTGACAGTTGTGTCTGAACAGTTGCAGCAACTGGCAGTAACTGCCACAGGATTAGGCCTATAAATAGGATAGGATTCTGATCAAATCCATATCCCATTTTCATAGTTCTCTATCTCCTGTATCAACATAGCATATCACATACACTGCCATCATATCTGATCTCGCCCGAGCCTCCATTATTCTAGTGTAAGTTAATGGAGTTCTGACTGTTGTATCTTGGGAGACGACTGCCGTAATAACCTGTGTACACCGTTGCAGAGGCAGAAATTAACGTCTTAAGGACATTGCTTCGACAAGCCTCAGTCTGTATTTTTTCTTTCTTCACCATACTCAAGGTCGGAATTGAAGATAACATATCTTCTTTCTGTGCTTTGTGTACAGTGATATACACTGTTTGCGAAACAGTTCCTTTAATTCACAATTATCAAGGTTCGAATTGAAGATTCAGTATCTTCCTTTTGTTCTTTGCTGGTAGTGAATTATACTGTTTTCAGAACAGTATAAGTACAATTAAATTTGTTGATTTTAATTTTACATTAAAAAATTAATTTTGTCTACATAAGTTGTAACAACTTAAGACGTTAATGTCATTCTTTTTCTTTTTCTTCTGTAGACAATAATATGACTACCAAACCAGAACCCCCGAAAATGGTTAATAGTTTGCACAACAAGCCCGAGAACTTCAAAGGGGCTGACTTCAAGACTTGGCAGAGCAAAATGTTCTTCTATCTTACAACCCTCGGGTTGGATAAGTTCCTCGAGGAGGAAGAACCTAAGCCCGCTGAGGGGCAGACTCCTGAAACTCACAAGGAGACATTTGCAGCAGTGGATGCGTGGAGGCATTCGGACTTTCTTTGCCGGAACTACATCCTTAACTGTTTGGATGAAGTTCTGTACAAGATATATTGTCCAATCACTACTGCAAAAACTTTGTGGACCGCTCTGGCCTACAAATACAAGACTGAGAATGCCAGCTTGAAGAAATTTATCGTGGATAAATTTATGGACTACAAAATGGTGGACTCTAAGTCCGTCACTGTCCAGATGCAGGAGCTTCAAATCATTATTCACGAGATGGAAGCCGAAGGCCATAAGGTTGGCGAATCCTTTCTAGTGGAAGCAATCATTGGAAAGTTGCCACCATCATGGAAAGACTTCAGGTATTACCTCAAGCACAAAAAGAAGGAAATATCCTTAGAAGATCTTGTTGTCAGGTTGAAGATTGAAGCAGACAACCGAGGTACAATAAGGTTCAAAAGCGAGGAGGCTAAAGTACATGTTGTGGAAAGTTCCAACAAGCGGAAGGGCAACTCCAACAACAAGAAACATTCCCAGAAGAGGAAAGCTTCAGATCAAGGATTCAAAGACAAGAAGCCCAACAAGAAGTTCAATGGAAATTATTGGATTTGTGGGAAGCCTGGTCACTCTGCTAGAGACTGCCGCTTCAAGAAATCTGGCGGCACTTCAGAAGCAAATGTCACTGAGAACATCACTTCAAGCATCGATTACCTGAACTTGTCTGCTGTTGTTTCTGAATGTAACCTTGTCCAACATCCCGGGCAATGGTGGGTGGACACAGGTGCTACTCGGCACATATGTTTTGATAAGTCACTGTTCTCGACTTATCAGAAACTGGACCACGAAGAAAAACTCTATATGGGCAACTCTGCTGTGTCGATGGTCGAAGGCTGTGGACAAGTCATCCTGAAGTTCACGTCTGGAAAGAACGTCACGCTGAACGACGTGCTTCATGTGCCAGACATCTGCAAGAACCTTATCTCTGGATCCGTGCTCTCCAAGAAAGGCTTCAAGATTGTAATTGAGTCAGACAAGTTGGTGCTGACCAAGGCTGGGGTTTATGTTGGGAGGGGATATCTGTGTGATGGATTGTTCAAAGCAAATGTAGCCGTAATTGGCAATAACCCAATGTACTCTAAATCTATGATGAATAAAAATTCAGTTTCTTATTTGCTTGAGTCTGAAACAATTTTATGGCACGATAGATTAGGGCACATAAATTTTCGAAAGATGAAAAAACTTGCAAATTTAGGTTTGATTCCAAACTTTAAATTTGACAAAACTCACAAATGTGAGATTTGTGTGGAAGGAAAAATGGTCAAGAAACCATTCAACACAGTAGACAGGTGTACTGAGCCGTTATGCCTACTCCATACTGATCTATGTGATTTTAAATCCTTACCCACGAGAGGTGGGAAAAAGTATTTTATCACATTTATCGATGATTGCACTCGATATTGCTATGTCTATTTACTAAATAGTAAAGACGAAGCAATTGCAGCATTCACGAAATACAAGGCTGAAGTAGAGAATCAGCTTAACAAAAGGATCAAAATACTGAGGTCTGATCGAGGTGGAGAATATGAGTCTCCATTTGCACAACTGTGTGAAGAGTATGGAATTATCCACCAAACAACTGCCCCATACTCACCTCAGCAAAATGGAATTGCTGAAAGAAAGAACAGAACGTTAAAAGATATGATTAATGTCTTGCTTATAACTTCTGGACTACCTACCAACTTGTGGGGGGATGCTTTATATATGTCAAATCACATATTAAATAGAGTTCCACATAAGAAAGCTGATTCCATTCCATATGAATTATGGAAAGGACATATGCCTAATTACAAATACCTCAAAGTGTGGGGGTGTTTGGCTAAGGTCTCGGTTCCTCTTCCTAAGAGAACCAAACTTGGACCAAAAACGGTAGATTGCTATTTTCTAGGCCATGCCGAAAATAGTAGTGCATACAGATTCTTAGTGTTCAAGTCTGAAGTACGTGACATCAGTGTAAACACTATCATTGAGTCAAGAGATGCCATATTTTTTGAAGATGTGTTTCCACACAAAAGAAATAATGGAAACCCTGATCTCAAAAGAACAAGTGAAGTGTTAACTGAGAAACAGGATGAAACTCATCGTGACAATGGTGAATCTGAACCAAGAAGAAGTGTAAGACCTAAAACATCTAAGTCTTTCGGTCCAGATTATCTAACATACATGTTAGAGGCTGAACCTCAGACTTATAAAGAGGCAGTCTCATCCTCAGAGTCTCCCTATTGGAAAGAAGCTATCAATAGTGAGATTGAATCAATTCTAAGTAATCACACCTGGAAATTGGTTGACCTTCCACCAGGTCATAAACCAATTGGATGTAAATGGATCTTCAAACGGAAGATGAAACCAGATGGTTCCATTGACAAATACAAAGCTAGATTAGTAGCTAAAGGGTATCGCCAGAAGGAGGGCTTAGACTTCTTTGATACTTATTCACCGGTTACACGGATAACCTCTATAAGAATGCTGATAGCAATAGCTTCTATCTATAATCTTGAAATTCATCAAATGGATGTCAAAACGGCATTTTTAAATGGGGATCTCGAAGAAGAGATCTATATGGAGCAACCGGAAGGGTTTGTCTCAAAGGGAGCAGAAAATAAAGTATGTAGACTTGTTAAATCCCTATATGGACTTAAACAAGCTCCGAAACAATGGCATGAAAAGTTCGACAATGTCATGATGAAAAATGGTTTTCGAATTAATGAATGTGATAAATGTGTTTATTACAAACAAATGGGACAATCTTGCGTGATTGTTTGCCTATATGTGGATGATATGCTAATCTTTGGTCCTAACCTGGAAGTCATCAAGACTGTAAAGAAAATGCTAATCAACCACTTTGACATGAAAGACTTAGGTGTGGCAGATGTTATTTTGGGTATCAAAATAATTAGAACACCTAGTGGCATTGAATTATCTCAATCACATTATGTGAAAAAAGTGCTTGACAGATTCAAGGAACATGGGATTAAAGGAGTATCAAACCCTTACTCACCATCTATAGTTTTGCACAAAAATACTGGTGAAAGTATAATGCAACTGGAGTATTCTCGTGTAATAGGCAGTTTAATGTATATCATGAACTGCATGAGACCAGACATTGCTTATGCAGTGAGTAAACTAAGCAGATACACCAGTAACCCAGGAAAAGGTCACTGGACATCATTACTAAGAGTACTTGGGTATTTAAAGAATACTACAAACTTTTCACTGCATTATGGTAGATATCCTGCAGTTCTTGAAGGATACAGTGATGCAAATTGGATATCTGATTCGGAAGAATCAAAATCCACAAGTGGTTATATCTTTACCCTAGCAGGAGCTGCTGTGTCATGGAAATCTTCCAAACAAACGTGTATTGCACGATCCACAATGGAATCCGAGTTCATTGCTTTAGATAAAGCAGGTGAAGAAGCAGAATGGCTTCGGCACTTTTTAGAAGATATTCCTTTTTGGCCTAAACCAATGACGGCCATTTGTATCCATTGCGATAATCAAGCTGCGCTAAGTAGAGCGCACAATTCTGTATATAATGGCAAATCACGACATATTCGTAGATGCTATAATACTGTTCGACAGTTACTCTCCAATGGAATTATTTCCATTGATTTTGTGAGGTCACAGGATAACTTAGCAGATCCATTTACTAAGGGTTTATCCAGAGAGAAAATTAACTGTGCATCGAGGGGAATGGGGTTAAAAGCCTAAAACAATACGAGTTACCTTATACGGAAACCTAACCTGGCGACTGGAGATCCCACGGACCAGGTTCAATAGGACAACCAGTTATGAGTAACTCAAACAGTAATGCATTTGGACTCAGGTCCATCTCATTCCTAGGGTGCGAAATAAATGCATGCCTACAGAAGTATTAAAAGGATAAGCTATGCTTTTAATGACGTCCATATCTTGAAAATCACAAGTGGAGTATTGTAGGATACTCTTTATGGATGCGGTCACCTATGTAAGTGTGAGCTGGGTCGGCTCTATGAGAACTTTGAAAGGCTGGAGTTCTCTAAAAACACTCGCAGAACTGAGATTTGTTTAGGACCAAAATGAACACAATCGAGAGATTGGATGTGAAGAACACAATGTTGTGTAGAGTTTATTGCTTGGGTATACACTAACGGCTGACGGTTCAAGATGAAATATTTCACCGATTAGCCAAGTATGTCCGATAAACGTTAACTAGGGAAGGTTCAAAGTGAAATATCTACCTATCCACGATGCGACACTGTTTCAAATTGCACACTGTGATATGCACCTGTTGTAAGGTGAGAGACGAAAATTTTCATTCATGTGGGGGATTGTTGGAAATCGATTCCATCATATTGTACTCATCAAGACGTACAAAATGATGTACTCATATGTCCAAAACCGATTTCAAATGAATGAAATATTCGCCTCCAAAGTTAGCTTGTTGAAATGAAGAATTGAACTTTTGCTTGATAAGTGACATCTAAACTTAGTCCCATATCGGTAAGGAGCAAAAAGCAAATGAAGATATAAGTTAAAAACTGAGCCAAAGGGTTGTGCCCTTAGGGGTACGAATATTTTCTCCGGAGGGAGAACACACCCAACTTGGGCGTCGGTGTGGAACACACGCGCGCGCCCGCCCGGCCGGGCCGGACCGGACCCGGACCCGGACACGGGCTCGGGCCTTGGCTTTGGCTTAACTTATATTTTTTTGCAGAAATCCAGCTCTGTTTTGAGCTGGATACGGGCAGTTGCAACAGTTTTTGTCTGAACAGTTGCAACAACTGTTGCAGCAACTGCCGTCAGTTCTGATCTGATACGGGCAGTTGCAACTGTCGTGACAGTTGTGTCTGAACAGTTGCAGCAACTGGCAGTAACTGCCACAGGATTAGGCCTATAAATAGGATAGGATTCTGATCAAATCCATATCCCATTTTCATAGTTCTCTATCTCCTGTATCAACATAGCATATCACATACACTGCCATCATATCTGATCTCGCCCGAGCCTCCATTATTCTAGTGTAAGTTAATGGAGTTCTGACTGTTGTATCTTGGGAGACGACTGCCGTAATAACCTGTGTACACCGTTGCAGAGGCAGAAATTAACGTCTTAAGGACATTGCTTCGACAAGCCTCAGTCTGTATTTTTTCTTTCTTCACCATACTCAAGGTCGGAATTGAAGATAACATATCTTCTTTCTGTGCTTTGTGTACAGTGATATACACTGTTTGCGAAACAGTTCCTTTAATTTTCAATTATCAAGGTTCGAATTGAAGATTCAGTATCTTCCTTTTGTTCTTTGCTGGTAGTGAATTATACTGTTTTCAGAACAGTATAAGTACAATTAAATTTGAGTAGAAATTTAATTTGTTGATTTTAATTTTACATTAAAAAATTAATTTTGTCTACATAAGTTGTAACAGTATCTCTACCGCGTAACTTGAAATGAAACTGCATCCAAACTCGTTCTCAAACACTCCGATAGTATAGTTTCAATTGCAATTGCAGCTGCCAAAGTGCGTAACACCCACCCGAAAGCTTTCCTTTATAAACATTCAACCATTTGCAAACCCCTCTATAAACATATAAGCTTTCTTACAAGAGACAGAACTATGAATACCTCTGTTCTTTATCTTAATCACTAACTGTACATGCAATAAAAACTGGCAAATATCACCAGCCAAATTCAGTGAGAATATGGTCACTGGGCGTGTCAGTTCTGTATTGATTACTCCTTGACAAAAATATTCAAATACAGAATTGTCAAACCAGTAAATTGAAACCTAGGGTCTGTGCTAGTGCTTCTCTGTCTCTCAAAAATGTTACCTAGAAAAAGTGGTGTCAATGAAAGATTGAAGATACAAATACATAAAGAAAGCAAGCTGAAAACAACAGATTGATTTGAAGTGGTTCATTAGCAGAATAAAACTATGAATATGTAAAACAATGGTATTTAGCATAGTCCTCAGCATCTAATGATGCGGAAAATAACTAATTAGCCAGAAAAAATTCTAATGATGTGAAACTTTTATAGCGTTTCGAAAACAACTATAAGCAAGTATTTATTTGAAAAAAAAATGTATATGTATTGAGAAGGGGCCAAGTTTAGGAAAATGAAGACTATGAAATATATACTAACAAACTGTTGAACATGACATGTTTGTACCTTTTAACCAAATGCTAAGGAGACAAACCTTAGCTTATATAATCTAATCTTAATAAAAGTTAGAACACTAGCTTTGAGCCAAACCAAAGACAAACTAAGCCTTTTCCCTCTTAACCTATTGTATGGAGGTGACAAAGTTTCGAAAGAGGGAAGGGAGGATCGAAGTAAGAACCACTCAGTATGGCCTGAGCTACGAGTTTGTTTGCAGCTTCTGTTGCATGAACTCCATCCCAACTCACGTAGTTTTGGGGGTCATCGCAAGCTGTTGCTGTAAGATTGGTGCCATTGACCATCTTGCTATATCCGCAGAAAACTTGGGGGTTGAAGTTATAATCACCACCACCAATACCACAGCAAGCTTTAGTTCCATGTATGAATCCTGAAAATGGAAAGCAGACTCTCTCATTACACAATTCTCAGGCATAGCTTCTTTTCTTTTATAGAAAAAGAAAGGAAAATTTGTATGAGCTAGTTCGTCCAAAACTTTGGTTAACAACATCAATATGAGTAACCTTTGTGAAATTTAATTTGCTAAAGGATTTTCTAAAGATCATCGTCAGAATTAGACTCGATTCCATATGTAACGCAAGAAAACTGACCATGGTCTTGAGGATGCTGAAAGAGCTGAAGCTTGACAGAATAAGTGTCCACATAAATAACAGATGCATCGTGAGGGAGCTGAACCCGAATAACGCTAAGCTTCTCCTTCAGCAAACTGTTGTAATCAACAACTGCATTGTTATATGAAACCATGCATCCATAGCTGTCAATGTCAGAACTACGATGAGGGAGCTCAGTGAGAAATGCAGGAAAGCAACCAATCGGTGCAAGGTTCATCACTAAGAATGTCCGTCCTCCAATCCCGTACAATTCCTGATGCATTTGAATTTATTCAGCAAAGCAAATGGCCACAACAATTTATGATACAGAGACAAGTCAAGATAACTGCAGCTTAAATTTGGCCTACACTGATCTTTTTTTTTCCTTAACTCACAATGTGAGATACCAGGAGATATCTAGACTCGAGTGCACCTTGTTATTTTTTACCTCCAATTTCCCTTTTCTGTCCCTAACTGAAATTTGTTTTCAAACACTTACATCAAGATTTGCACTAGGCTACCTTCCATGCAAATTAGTAGGATTTAAAACATACCTTCCAATCAATCAGACAGAAAATGATACGAACTAGGCTACTTTCTGACCTTTATTGTCCAAGCAATCTGAGACGCCACCTGAGGAACATACTGCTTGATTCCTTCAACCCCGAGGACTCCAACATTTCCTGTGAAATCGTTCTGGCCAATGTCTAGCGTGTACAGCGACCGACGGAAGACATTTTGAGGAGGAAGATGATCTGTATCATGGCTTAAATTGATCAAACAGGGTATTTATTCTATTTGAATTCCTCATTTTACATAAATTTCTGATCGGCTCCTTGATGTTTCTTTTTGTACACTTTAATGTGCACGCGCTTTCAAAATAAAATTAGAAAATTCTTCCCTAAAAGAAACGAACAACTCTTATTTGGAAATTGCAATATAATACCTAGATCATGGTTCATTTCAAGGACTCTTGTCTGCAGCACTTTCATTTGGTTCAGCTGAATTGCCAGTGAGAATGGGCTCACCCCTGTAACGAACAGGGATGTATTTGGAAGTAGAACAGTAGAAGCCGCAGTAGCAAAATTCGCCCCATGCCTAAAGTTTGAACCAATTGACTGCAGATATGGGCTCAGAAATGGCAACCCAAGAGCTTGAGCTGTATTAACAATTTAGAAAGCAATTGTAGACATCTATAACAACTAAATATATTATTTAGGACAAAATGTTATTAACTGAAAGTATCACATTGGAACCAACAAAAAAAAAGGATTATAAGTATTTTCTATTTGGTTATCTGAAAAATGCTAATGTCTATTTTTATTTTTATTTTATCGTCAACGGTTCCATTGAATGCCCCCGCGTTTCATTAAAAAGAATTTAATAAAATATACAACAAAAAATAAGCCTTATGAAATTCAGATCCCAACAGGCTGGATCCTGAAACTCATACACCAACCACCAAACAAAAAATACAGCAAAATCTAATGCTAATGTCTATCAGCATACTCAGTTTACTGATATTAGTTGTAGAAATTCTTAACAATTCTTTACAGTTTCTCTCCCAAAAAACAAAAAACAAAAAAAAAATTCTGTTATTTTAATTGATGTTGTCCCTAACCATGCATGATTAAAACAGAATTGCAAATCATGGTCAGATGAGTAAGTTTAACAAAGTTCTCTCTTCTTACAATAATCGGCAAGGTCAAGAAAACATATATGAACTAAAGAAAATTGAACAAACTGTTAAGAAAATTTGTGAGCAAAATATTACCTAAGAAATCAACGACAACCCTGCCATCGGAAGCCCGGCCAGCCGGTTTCTTGAAGTAGGTAATGCCATATGGGCTGCGCTGAGCCGGGAATGCAGCCCAGAACCCCCCGGTATCAGAGTTCGAATCACCAAAGTTGAAGATGGCTGGGAATTTGCACTTGCTATTATTGGCATCAACTGCTAGAAGAGCAGAATGTGAGACTGTTTGCAGGAACAAAATGATAAGTGTGATTCTGAAGGGATTCAAAGGTGAGGTGATAGCCATGTCTATTCTCAAGTAAAATGTAGGCTAAGGGATGAAATTAATTTCTTCATGTATTTGAGAAGCTGTCAATTTGTCGTTGTGCTTGTAATGTCAATTTGTCGTTGTGCTTGTAAGGATGAAAAAAGTACTATGTATATTTTTAAATTTTGGAAAAATAGGAAGAGTACCCAACTATTTTTAAGAGACGGTGTAGAAAATTTTCAAATATATGAATCGAAAGATCATCTGACGTCCGTTTTAAATTTTTTTCTCGGACGCAAGATATGAATTTTTTTTAAATGTTCGGACGTCCGATCAATTTTTTTTTTTTTTTAAAAGATGTCACATGCAAGATCATCTTGCGTCTAACCAAATTAAAAAAAAAAAAAAAAATCAAAACGATGATCGGACGCCATAAGATCTTGTCGTATGAGAGGATTTTTTTTAAAAAAAGGAAACGGACGTAAGAAGGTCTTGCCCACGGGAAGAATTCCACCACTTATTTGGAATTATTTTTCTATGGAATAGTCCCTATAGAATTATTAATATGAAATAAATTTGAGATTGGTGTGAATTTTTTGATCAAGGGTTGAGATGGAATGGACCTACAGGAATTGTTATGTGTACCTTTGCGTACATTTTTTTTCTCACAAAAGTGTTGGACTCATTTTTTTTTTAAAAATCAATTGCTGAGATTGGTGTGAATTATTTATATCCACCGTTCGACCAAATTTTGTGTTTCAACGACTACATGCCCAACTCAAAATTTCTAATTCTAAAATCCAAATATGAAAATTTTGAGTTTTAACGAGTACAGATGCTCTAAGATGTGGTTAACTTAGAAGTAGTTAAAAAGTCAGGGTGATTAAATCTCTGGACATTATATGATATGACACAATCTCCATTTTAGAGGAACAAAAAACTGATGACAAATATAGTGCATGCTCTTCATAGTTTCTAAAGGTAACCTCCATAATCCTCTACACAATTCTCGACAAGAATCAAAGAAAGAATGACAGATGTGTCATCAGTCGATTCCTGAACAGGTGGATCCAGTGCATCTATCTATCTTTGACGAGGAGTCCCAAGAAGAACAACCCTTGTAGTTGTACGATCAGATGCAAAGTAAAATCAAGAACCAAACACCGATGACCGGAACAAAGACCAAAACAGTGTTGAAGAGGCAAATCAGTATTTCCACTAGAATTCAAAGTAGAAAGATTTTACAAGATTTTGGCCATGATCTCTTCCAAAACCCTTCAAAACATGCTATAAAATTAAGCACTCATTTACGAGATACAATAATTAAAAAGGTGAATGCTATAGTAGTGTGGTCTCAATTATGAGATTCCTTATACGATACTCCCACGCATATGCAGACAGATTGGTCATTGGTGCTAGCTGGAGTCTGGACATACATGTAGATCTTATTCATCTGATCAATCTATAAAAATGGTACAGTCCCTGTGATATTTACCTAGCAAAAATTTCAGTTTACCCCGATTTCAAACTTTGGCATTGGCAGGTAATACTCCGGAGGAATGCTACACCTACTACCAAATCTACTACTTTTATCTTTACTATCTTAGGTGGTACACTATTAGTGGAGGTTATTGTAGAGAGTAGGTTGCAGAAACATCCAATAGTAACGTGGCACTTAAGATAGTAGAAAAGTAGTAGATTTAGTAGTGGGTGTAGCATTACCCAATCCTCCGACTTAGAAAAATTCTAGTACAAGAAGACCAAAAGTCATCACAGACAAGATTCTATTACAAGAAGTAGAGACAAGATTCTATTACAAGAAGTAGAGCTGGTATCGGGTTGGATCATCCACTACCCGAACCCGAGACCTCACGGGTGTTGTAAATAATTGCCTATAATCCTTGATTTCTTTCGCAACTCTATATAAGAATCAAAATAAATTTAGAACGGAGTTACCGGCCTATGGGGAAGTCGCGCGTTACGCACTGCCCTAAGAGTTGATCCGCGGTCTTATGTGCAGACTCATCGCAGATGCTCCTAGTGGTAAAACCTCCGGTATCACCGGTGTCTCGCTGTCGCACACAACCTCGAGAGATTGACCCGAACTTAGCCTTGCCCAGAACGGAAGAGAAAAGCAGAGTGCCAGATTTGGCAGAGAAGAGGTGAAGAAGAGGAAGAGTTATGTGGTTGAACCACTTTCAGTCGTTTTAGGGAAGAGAAGATTAGAGTATATATGGGCTGATCCCACTTACAACGCACATCTCCCAACCGATGTGGGACTAAAAACAAGGAAAGGAGGAGCTTGGTTTTGACCAAAAAGCCAACAATCCCCCCCCCAAAACCAAGATCCGAAAAACAGAGATAACAAAAGAATAATGATGAAGAAGTTCTGGGCAAGAGTATACTATGCATAAATGAGATGGACTACAGCCATGAATCTCACGTAGTGACTATTGTCTTTGTCTGAAGAAGTGCTTGATGGACTATGCCTTGAATCAGACTTCTTGATTCAGATTCAGAAAATAGCACACATAGTACGCTAGAGGTTCTTGGGTCTATCGGGTGGCGCTTTTGAATGGCCATGCGCACTTTTTCCATATTCATGAGAGTTGTCTGGGATCGCCCTGTCCCATAGTCACGGCCTTCACGACCTCTCATATAGGTAAGTCCTCAAAGGGTTGGTGATCGGAGTCAACCCTACATAATAATGTTTGGACCTATTAAGAGTTTGGAACTCATCCTAACCAGATCACACAGGAACACTGTCACCATAGGGATGGGATATCATTGTACAACCTCGTACAGCCACCTGGGCATTAATTTATGAGAATTTAATCTCTGAGTCAGTGTTCCATAATAGTCACCGAAGTCCAGCTTGTTTCTACCCATTGAACCGGCTTCTTGGGATCTCCAGTCAGACTCGGTTGGGTTGCCACTGCTGGTGACTTACTTATGGGCTTAACCCCATCCCCCTCGATGATTCTAGGATCAACGTCCTAGACAGACCCTTTGTCAAGTGGTCTGCAAGGTTCTTTTCTGACTTTATATAGTCAAGAACCACATATTTGCCTAATAGGCTCTTGATTGACTTGAAGCGCAGCTGCAGGTGCCTGTTCATCTTAGCATTCACAGAATCATGCTTTAGTAGTTCTATAACAGATTTATTATCACAGTTTATGAAAATAGCAGGAACAGGAATATTATTTACAGGTACATGCATAATCAAATTTCTTAGCCATTCAGTTTCTGTACAAGCAGTGTCCAAAGCTATCATTTCAGAGTCCAGACTTTAAGAATATAACTTCCTTGAAAATAAGTAGCTCTTGGTCTTTCCTACTGGAAGATTAAATTAGTTAGGGCCTATTTGTTTGTTGTAGTTGTCCTTGCATAGACATGCAATCTCCAATAGATTAATATTCAAGTTGCTTATCATCGGATCAAACCGCAATGGCGCAATGAGAGCCACAATTAAAACTGACAAATGAAAAATTGATTGTGGCAAATACTTGAAAATTATTTTCCAATGCAACAGCTGGAAAATTTATTTTGAATTCTGAAATAAATTTATTACTTGAAAACTTAAATTTCTAGACAACAACTAATAAATTTAACACTAGCTCCCTGTCGGTAAAATAATATTTCAACATAAAACCTGCAACAGTAAACAATTAGCTTTAAAAAAAAAAATCACCCCCTTGAGTAGAAACTTGTTTTCTGGAGTCTACGTTGATAAGAAAATTGAAATTAATTTTAAATCCCTACTTATAAGCTCAAATGGAAAATACAAATCTTTTCTTTTTGGCACAAAATGAAAATTTAATTCAAAATGCTATTTGACAAATCATCTATACAAATAACCGGCTCAGGCTCTCATGCGATTAAAACGCTTAAAAGAGAACTTAGTAGCCAAATATACAGGACTATTATCAATATAGCCGCCTCGGCCAATCTGAGACGTTAATACGATATAACTGAGTAGTATCCAAATATAGAAGAACAGGTCCACAAACATGGAAGGTAAAGTCTGTTTAGGATCATATAAATACCAGAATATCAAATAGCAGTAAAATTCAATTAATATTTTGTAATTTTATATTTTTTTTAAAAAAACGAAACAAATATAAAATTTAACTAGATTTTCACTAAGCATTAGTATTAATTAACTAAAATTAAACTAGTCTTCAAACTTGATCTGAGTTTGGATCCGGTTTGTGCAAACATGGTTATTGATTTACTTATCCAAGGACTGTATTTGTATGCGTATCCCCAAGCAGAAAACAAATATAAATATGGTCAGTTGCGGAGCCCGAAATTATTTGTAAGGTGGGCACATAGTACATAGTAATTTCTAATCTCCCACTTACATACAAGTCAATGAACGAGAAGCACATTCTTTTACAACTCGTTTGTCCTTTATCAAACATTTTTTAATGTCAGTAGAAAAAAAAAAAAAAAAATGAGTCCGCTATTGGTTTTTTTCTCCTACTCTCTCTGAAGCTTAAAAAAATATATATATATGATTTTTCTTTTCGATAGATTAAAATGATTTTTGTTTGCTGATTTAAAAAAAATGAATGCTGCAAAATCTTGAAAAAAAAAAACTAAGCAGTGCATCAATATTTTAATAATCCGTAATCAACAGTTATAAATAAATCTAACTATAAAACTATCTTTTTATATACACACAATTAAAACTAATAGAATTGAATAAAATTAAATACTAGAAGCTTCATCTTTTCTAAATGCAAATTTTAATATTTGACATGTAGTGGTAAATGGTATAGGATCCCCCTCATAATTGTGTCTTCTTAATTTTGAAGAATGAGAGTAAATGTATAGTTAACTACATATAAGTGAAATAAAGGTGGGTAAGTGGAAGTGCAGAAGTAAGATAATCTAGCATAATAGCAGTAGTAATATATTTTCCATTCATAAGGTGGGCAATTTGACCACCTTCTGATATGAATGGACCTGCCCGTGAATATGGTAACACCCATATCTGCCTTGTAGTCTTGGGAAATCAAGTTAGTTAAGTAATTTGTCAAAAGATTATAGTAAATTTTTGTTGTTGCAGAAATCCGTGAATCGTGATCTAGCACATATGGAATAACTGACATCTTATGGAAGAAAATATGTGTGTAGCACGCATTGAACTACCTGTGAAAGCTTACTCTATAGTTTTATGTTTGCTATGGTATTAAGGAAAAGTAGACCTTAAAATTATAGTAACTAATGTGTGGTATAATGATAGAACAGTGTCAAAAGATTCTGTTGAATGTGTGTATGATGACAAAGTTGATACAATTAATATAAACTATGATAATAATATTTTAGAAACAATAAGTAACGGTGAGTTACAGAATGAAATTAGCCAAAGAAAAGGTGGTGTGCTAAAGATTTGAATATCAGAAGTTCAGGAGTATTAATTAATCAATTAATTATAGTTGCCAGTATCAACAGACTAATTATAACGAATATTAGTTTTTAGCAATATTTAAATTTAGGCTTAACCACAAACTAAGCTACTAGGTTATGAAGATTTTAGCTCCACTCCAAGCAAACTTCAACCTTCGTTTTGCACAGAACTCTATATGCAGAATCATGCTAACCAGTGGTGATTTGTTTTAAATTCATTGAAGGCGATAAACCCAATCACCATGAAAGGAAGGTCTAGACTTGTTTAGATTTTAAAGAATGGCTAATTAAATAGGATAAGGCATTCCTAGTGAAACCATATCATAAAGGGAGCATGTCAACTATATCAATATTGTAGTACTTCATTAACAACTAAAATGATATGTCTACTATTTGAACATACCTGATTCCAAGCCTAAGCCATGACTTAAATAACTTTAATCAACTTTCTACAATGGTATTATACAGTGGGCTACCACATATTACTAGCTTGGCTAGCCAAAGCAATTTGGACTGCAAATATGGATTTCGAGACAGGATAAAGAACAGATAATTAATGAACTGGAAAAATAACAGTCGCAGAAAGCAACACAGAATTTAGGCTAATCACCGCAAACACGGCTAGAAAGGTGAATAACAATCGACAAATAGCTAGAATTCAATCAGCCAAATCAATATGTCTACTAGATACAATGAAAATGTTAAAAAATGTATTAGAAAAATGGCATTCATATTCCGAAATCATTGAGGCATTTCTGCAAACACATAACAGGTACTGGGGGTTTGAGGACTAAAAGCCCAAGTTGGAGGTAAAGGGTAGAATCATGTGATCGGAAAAATCTATAATGAATCCAGTTGCAGCAGTAATAACAACATCACCATCATTGCATTCCATCAAGAAGATGAGCTAATACTTTATTAAGAAACAAGAATTGCATAACCAAATGAAATTACCATAAACATGATCAACTCATTTAGACATTTCTACAAACACGTAATGGGTACTGGGATTTGATGATTACACATCGATCAAATCCCCCAAAAAAAAAAACACAAACCCATTTAGCAATCCAAATGAGAAAGAACAACTATGTATGTATCTATGCCATTAAGGGGAAAAAATAAGATGGCTAGCAAATCCAATTGCGAGATTACTAATGGCAATTAGGTTAGAACGATTCAACTCTTAGATTGTTGTAAATAATTGCCTATAATCCTTGATTTCTTTCGCAACTCTATATAAGAATCAAAATAAATTTAGAACGGAGTTACCGGCCTATGGGGAAGTCGCGCGTTACGCACTGCCCTAAGAGTTGATCCGCGGTCTTATGTGCAGACTCATCGCAGATGCTCCTAGTGGTAAAACCCCCGGTATCACCGGCGTCTCGCTGTCGCACACAACCTCGAGAGATTGACCCGAACTTAGCCTTGCCCAGAACGGAAGAGAAAAGCAGAGTGCCAGATTTGGCAGAGAAGAGGTGAAGAAGAGGAAGAGTTATGTGGTTGAACCACTTTCAGTCGTTTTAGGGAAGAGAAGATTATAGTATATATGGGCTGATCCCACTTACAACGCACATCTCCCAACCGATGTGGGACTAAAAACAAGGAAAGGAGGAGCTTGGTTTTGACCAAAAAGCCAACAACGGGTTCAAAATTGGACCCAGACCCGGACTTGCAAGAACGGATCCGGGTCGTAATTAAAAAAAAATTACCCATCGTGTCCGGTAGCGGAGAATAAATATTTGCATATAAAAATTTTGCACCCGATATCTTACGTTTCTAACAATTTTTGCACTTACATACATGAGTAAATATTATATTTACACATCTATATTCAACAATTACTATTTATATGTATATCCCTATAACACTCTTGTTCAAATTTCATATTTTTTGAGTTATTTTTTAACGGGTCTGGATCGGTTCTATTTTGAGCAGACTGGACCCAGACCCAGAAGCGTATCAGGTCATATTTTTGGACCCAAACCTGAACCCATAAAGATCAGGTCGGTTCCATCCAATGCCGGGTCCGGGTATTGGGTAAATGTGACGGTGCTAACAAGAAGGCAATTTAAAATGTGCCTTACCATTTTGCTTCGATTCTTGTGGCAATTCCAAATATAGCATATGCACGATAATAAATTTTTTTAAAAAAAAAAATGCATGCATCTTAAAGCATAACCCTGTACTCTATAATGGCTCGGGCTCACATCTTAATGAATTTTGCTTTAATTGTCTAGCTGCTCATATGTTGCACATTTCAAATTCATTCTGCTGTTCATACATAAAGATATACAATGTTATCCATTGCAGAATTTGCATCGGTTTCCCACCGTGCTTTCTACTCGTAAACAAAATTATCCTCCAAAGAAAGAATCATAACACAACAAAATCATGCAACTAGTTTATAATTACACAAAATGACCGAATAGCTACTCGCCCCAGCAACCACGAATTCATTTGAACTCCTTTGTATCTGGTTTGACAAACTTCACTCTTCTCTGTTTTAATGAGCCCAACAAAGTATTATCGGTTGATAGGAGTATGCATCCTCGTAACAATCCTGTCAATGGCATCTCGTGACATAATAAGAGTGTCATGTTGAAGGATGCTGTAAACATTCAGACCCTGTAATTGCATCAAGATTGAAGTCAGAAAAGGCAATGGTAGTCTAAGCCTAAAGCTATCAAAATTTCCGAAGTTCAAAATTCTTAAATGAACGAACAACAAATTTATGTACAAGATAGCATAACTGGCACCAAAAATATTTGTGTTGATAATTTCAATTCAAAGAACTAAATATGTTGGTGCACAAGAAAGATCTGTAAATTTATCGTCAGTTATTTATTTTAGTTTTTAACCCCTCCATCAATATAAATACATATACTTCCAGACTTCACCAGATTTTGATGAACACTCTCTAATTATATACTAATCTGTAATTGCACTCCAATCTGTTGTGAACTAGCTATTAAGTAAGAACCTAATTGTTTTATGTGTTAAAAATATCATTTGAACAATAAATCTCCCCCCACTCAACCAAACTCTCTCCAAAGTATAATTTTGTCGCCTGACAAATAATTATTTATTCATTCACAAGATTCAATCTAGACAACGAATCGGGTATTCCAAGTGAAAATGAATTATTTTGCTTATAACTGACTTACGATTGACGGCAGTACGTTCACATAGTGGAGGTTCCGCGTGGCCAGCTTCAGATTGTCATCTATGGGGCCACCATCTACCAACAAAACCTTCTTTGTATTCTCCATCTGGGAAACATAATTTACTATATTCTTCGTTTTGTGGTTTGGAACAGTAAGATCTTCAAAAACTATAAGCTGTAAGAAAACAAAAAAGAAAAACCTTCAATTTTATTCACCTGTATAAAGTATACAACATTATTTCCAGAAAATATGAACGAGTCCTGATAAGTTATCCAGCACAATAAAAAGAACAAGAAGTAATGAGAACAAATTCAAGACCAAGTTAAATTCATAAATTTGGACCAAAATAACAATTCAATGACTTGTTAATCTGGTTGTTAGGATAAAGCTGCAACGCAGAGTAGCCATAAGTAGCTATCTAGGTAAAAGATCTGTACAACTATATTCAATGACCAAAACAAGTAAAGTGCAGCTGGAAATTTATTGTTTAGTTTAATATGGCTGGAGGATGTAATTAGAAACTCCCCTTGCGCATATGGTCTTTAAAGGTTGAATGATCTTGAAGATAATCTAAGTCTAAAAATACAATGACTGCATTTTAACAGTGTACTTGTGAAATTATCCAATGAAATTGCATTGTTTATGGTTGAAAAGCATAACACATTTACGCTTCTATCTTGAGCCATGTAGTGTCATTTACATCTCATTGAAGTGGTTGTGTAGTTCTGCACGTGTGTGTCAAAAATGTCAACATACTCCTGGAAAAAAAGATTAAAGAAAGCCCATTTTTAGGTCATTTTCTGTACAACAAAAGACAAAAGTTTGAAATAAGAGTACCCATTTTTTGTATAATTTGTGAAGATAGAGAAGTCAAGCAACAAAGACAATTGAAAAAAAGGTATTACATGAAAATTTTTATGCTTATTAATGTAACTAAACTACCGGCGTCGGCTGTGTAGCTCTAAGAGAGAAGTTCAGTACTTTGCATGCCCACTAAGCAGGAGACAATTATATGCTTAGCTTTAAGAAAAGTACTAAAACAAGCTACATTTCCTATATATTATTAGTACCAATAGCCAAAATTTCAATGAGTTACAGGTATTCATAAGGACATGCTCGCTGACCTTCCAATTTAATGAGAGAAACTTAATTTCTACCAAAGTAAAATGAATAGTCAACATTCTTTTAGAAATAAAAGAACTTTAGGGAGAAAAAAAAGTAGGCCTGCAAAGAAAACTATTAAACACAATAGATAATAAATAATGCATAAGGGCTAGCCATTTAATTACGGGCATAAATGAGACTCGCCTTGCCTTCTGCTGTTCGAGCTGATAAAGCAATTTTTAGTCCTAACCGTCGGACCTTTTTTTGCAGCTTGATAGCATGACTACGTGGCTTAGGCCCGTGCATCGCAGCACCCCCTCTAAACTGTTATGTACAAATAATTTAATTCAATGAACAATCCATATTAAAGTAGAAATAAGAGCAAGCTGAAATGAGAGTAGAAAATGAAATGAGAGTAATTTAGTAGAGTTGGTTAAGAATAAGCAATAAACAAGAAAAGCTATGGGCTTGCCATTTTTATAAATAACAACTGGAATGGTCGCCTTACAAATGTACACCTTAAAGGCGAGGAAAATAAAGCTGGCTATGCAAGCTATACAACTAACCTGAGGACCACGCAAAGTCCCATGCCTTGCTCGCCCAGTGCCCTTCTGCTTCCAAGGCTTTCTGCCGGTACCACTAACTTCACTTATTGTTTTAGTTGAGTGAGTCCCCTGTGAGGAACAGGATTTTATAAGAGAATGCAACATATGCAAATATCATACAATCACGTAAGAAAAAAAAATTATAAAAAAATATATTTAAAAAACACGAACATGCAAAATGTAAATCCATAACTATATCTTTCTAACTCATATATCCCCACACTTCTCCACCTCTCAGCTCTTCTTCCACCTTCTCACTTTGTTGTTGTGCTTTTTGGTCTCTCTTTTTTTATCACCTTCACCTACTGGCAGGTTGGCCGCTGCAGCTTCCTTTAAAATTTCTGTCTAGTTGTTACTGCACATACTATAACAATACTATACGCAACTCCGAATCAATCAAAATTTTAATGGAAAAATTATACCTTCGCACAAATACTCTTCAAACTTGATTATGTACATCTATGTAACAAAGAAAAGTAGAAAACCCTCTCATGAGATACCCATGTAGTACAGTTATCAGGGATTAACATTTCATCGCTTTGACACTACTTGGACGATTTTTGACTCATTCTCCACAATTTTCAAATTGGTCTTGAAATTCATTATGCAATTAGATGTGCATCTGCTTCCATTAATATATTAAATATTGAACTTTTCATGCAAAAATGATGACAAACTAGTTCCTTCTATAAGACTAAAAAATTATTAAATGTTTATGTGTTAGTTGTTACATATAAGAAGAGTTATATTAAGCTATTATTTAGAAAATTGAAAATGTAGACCCTTTTTTCTTATTCAAAAACATTATATGCATTACTGATTAAATGTTTAGACTATGTTATTCAGTATGCAAAATGTAAAGTTCAATATTTAATCAGTATGATATATGTTATTCTATAGGAAACATATGCATCCATGCTTGCATGTTCACACATAATTTCTTCAGATATATACACACACATATTGGAAAGAAATGAACATATGTATGCACCCCGACATGTGCATGCATTTCCTGTAATATATGCACAGAGAGAGAAAGAGAGAGAGAGAGAGAGAGCAATAAAAAGAGCAAAATTCCCACGATAAGGTTAAAGAGCACCACATGTGGAACTTTCCGTGAGCAATGTGAACCATTACATGCTAACATGTACTTTGTGTGTGTGTGTGTGCACGATAAGGTTCAAGAGCACTCCATGCAGAACATCCCATGAACAATTTGAACTGTTCATCTTGATCTACATGCCTAAACTCCACTCCAATGTTTTAAATAACAGATATCGGTATCGTATCAAAAGGTAAAGTTTCATATCAGAGACCGAATAATGGTGATATATCAGCGATATTTAAACAATATCACATAAAAATATGTATTATAATTGTGATTTAGATGAACTTTAATTATATATTACAAATACACGCAACCTAATGCAAGTATTAATAGTTATAACCAAAATGTATAATTGCCTACACGAAATCTAACACATACGAGAAAGATATCTACATATTAAAGATTTGAAGACAATGAATTTTTTTAAAGAAAACTTAAAGACAAGTTAAAAGGTCTCACTGTTCACTCCATATAGCAATCTGATCATGCTACTTTAAAGTAATATTTTAATTTATTGTTTGCTAACCTTGGAGATGTTAATTTATTATTTTTTTGTATATACACTCATTGAAGCAATCAGCATAATTAAAAAAAAGAATATAGTAAACATAAAAGCAAATTTATAATTTTGAAGAGAAAGAGCCAATAGAATTTGGATGAATATGATATATTCTTTGTCATATCTCCATCATAATCAGTTTTAGTTTCTCTATCTCTCTCTATTCTATAATATAATTACAAACTCCCAACATTGTACATTATTAGAGATTACAAGTTATTCCAACCCTTACGACCACATCTCCTCTGTTTTTGACACATTAAATAACAAAGAGATGAGTGATGGTGTGGTAACTTTTGGGAGATGAAGTAATATGGATGAAAGAAGATAAGGTATTTTAGCTATTTTTTTTTCACTTCTTTCTCCCTCTTTATACGAGTTAGGGTCTAATTGGGTTTGGGTAACTCAAAGGTCTACGGACCTTTTTCTTTCATAACACCAGATATTAAATCAGGTAAATACATTTCAGACATATATTGATATAACGGACAGATAACATTTCCAGCACTGGTTTCGGCAATGTTAGTCTGTCCAAAATAATATAACGATCGGTATACCGGTTGTAACGGGTGATATTTAAAACACCGCTCTACTCTAATGTATAGAGGTGTGTGCGCGCACGTGAGCACTGCATGTGGAACATCCCATGAATAATTTGAACCGTTCATCTTTATGTGCATGCCTAAACTACTCTAAGATGTAGAGGTGAGTGTGTAACTTCCCAAGAACAGTTTAAACAGTACATTTTGACCTTCATGCCTAAACTAAAGTACTGTAGCATGTAGAGATGGTAGTGGGCTGTGTGTAGATTATATGTTGTAATGTAGGTAGAATATTTGTTTCAGAGTGTCGCACCTTTTAAGGACTGATTGTGTTACAGTGTCTGTATAGTTTAGTATTAGTGTCCATAATTCTCAGACTGAAATTCATCCCAAGAACAATTTGAATTGTGCATCTTGATCTACATGCCCAAACTACTGTCAGAAGTAGGGCTGTGTTTGTGTGCGCACACATGTGTGTGGATTATATGTTGTCAGTTTGTCTTTTCCTGTGTCCTACACTATAAGAAAAATCCTCAACGTAGATTCCTGTAGAAGTCATATTTTGTAACATTTGCACGAGTATTAAGCATGTGCTTTATTCAAATACTTAAAGGAAAATTTGAATAATACAATCTAAATTCCTTCTTGAGTCCAACACGTAGTATTAGAAGTATACCCAACCTCCCACCCGAAACTCTCTTTTTTTCCTTTCTTTTTCTCTCCCTTCTACCTATTTTCCCCATATGTGCATGTGTGAAGATCATATCAACGCAGTAGAAAAGTATGAGAACTTGAGAAGATACAAAACAAAGTATTTTAAAGTAGACCTGAAGTTCCTCCGATCTTGTATAAAATATAATATCCAATTGAAATATTAGATTCCCTCCATGAATCCACAGAGCCAAGGATATAAAAGTAAGACTTTATAGTAAGCATGAAACGGAAAGTTAAATATTCTGTTTATTTTTCAGTTATAAAGTACCTGTCGTCGTTTGGCAAGCTGCCACCTGACAACTCTGTGAATAATGTCCTTCCTAATGGGAACATCAAACACATCACCAGCCAAAACTATCAAACCCTTGTCCTCATTTTGAAAATTTGTCACTCTTGCTATTAGGTCAGCACATCCTCCTGCCAAAAATAATAATTACTCTAGAAGGCACTCAACAAGAGAAAAATAACTCGGTTAAATGAACAAGACAATTCAGGGGACTCAACTTTACAATCAGATTACAGGCTCTTCCATAAAGGTTCAAGTTGACAAGAGAATCTCACATTTTAAATCAATTTAATAAGTCCTAAATATTAGCTAGTATGAACACTTTAAATCAAATAGCCGAAACAGAGGAAAAGCCTAGAAAATGAACCCAAAAACCCAAAATTGATTTTCCATGGAAAATTGGAGAATAAGCTACCTCTCACATCAATAAAATACCAAACAGACACTACTACCTTTAGCCGCAAATAAATGAAAAAGGATATTGTTTTGACATGACTTCATCATAAAGACTTGGAAAACTCTTTACAAAGTAGGACAGGACACAATTTTTAAAAAATCTCATAGCCAAGTGTAGGCAGAACCCACTAGGATTGATCATATACCTAAATTTAATTGGTAATTTCACCATTGGCTAATTGATGACCCTGGATCATGACAAGTCTCTGATAGTGATGAAAAAGTAGGAGGCAAGAGCACTGACTACCCTTCTCTATAAAAGGAAAAAACTATAGTTTTCCAAATTTTTTAACTCCATAAAAACAGGTTCTAGATGGTTAGATGTGTTTCTTGATCATGAAACTTGGAACCCTCTGAAAACTAGATTAGGAAATGAAACATCCTACAGATAAAGTTCAGTATAACCAGTTTATCGCATATTTGCATTATTCCTTAATCAACAAAACCCTTGACCACAATTTAAACAAATTACTGATTACAACATTCATGCAAGATTTGTGCAAATGGCCAACTGAATGTTGTTTCTCTGAACTATATAAACACATTTGACTTACATGTACCAATGCAAATATAATCAGTAATAAGAGCAGAACAAATTAAATTTCCATATATGCCATACCTATAACGCGATCAGGTATCGAGACTGATTGACTTTTTAACAGCTCCGGCGGGAAAACGCCTTCACTTTCTTGAGGTCCATAAGTGCAAAATCCTCTATAAGGGGCAAGAGAGATATTCTGTAGAAGTTGAGTATTAGTATGAAGAATGTAGCAAGGAAATAGATAATAAGATGAGTTGTCTTCACATCATTCTGCATTATACAAACACGAGCTATTAACAGAACAAAATTAGATGAGAGGAAAACAAGATCTTCAAGTTGCAAAACTCGTCATGAAACTCCCCCATTTGAACCATAAAAATAACAAACGATGAACATCAGAACTCGAAAGTAAAGGTGAACACAAAAGAAACTCCCAAGATTCTACTTTCCCGATTTGATGCACATGGTTCAAGTTAAAATCTAAAATACCTCCATAATGATTAGATGAGATTAAGATCAATGGGAGCATTCCATCAAACACCCGATAGGCCAACCTCACCACCCCAAATCCAACAAATTACCTAATTTACATAAATAAAAAATGACAAAATGGGTATTCTCGTTCTCGTTCCTGATACTTTTTCATTCTACTATTTTCAAACAACTTCGAAAATTGACAACATCACTACACTATGAGAAACAACTAAGTCTCCTAAAAATAAAAATAAAAATACAAATAAAAACGTATGCATTGCATGTGCCACTAATCTACTAATTTACTCCTAACACAAATACACCTATCTATTATGCATTCCATCAAATACCTCATAGACCAAGTGACCAGAGCCGGCCCGGAGCTCACGGGGTCCCGAGGCGAACTCCCAAAATGGGCCCCCCCATACAAACAATATATATATATATATACACACACACACAAAATTTTCAACTTACAAAAATACTAATCTATTCAATAAGGCAATAATCTACCAAAATTAATCCCTAAAAACACTCATCTTGAAATAAACATTAATTGGAAACCCTAGCTTGAGATTCGCAACAATAAAACAATGAAACAATCAATCAACTCGAAACCAACAATAAAACAATCACTCAACATGAATAGTAAAATAGGAAAAGAAATAGCTACCAATATGTCAACAGGAAACAGCAAGCAAGCGGCTACAAGCCAACAACATACCAACAACAACAGCAAGCGGACGCTGGAAGACATCAAGTGGGAACAGCCGAACAGTTTCCAGGCACAGCCGCACAGGCAAGCACTTAGGACTTGGGAGTCGAGTTCGGGGATGGAGGTAGTAGGATTGTAGGAATCGATTTGGGATTTAGAATTAGGGTGTAGGACTTAGGAGCTCAGAGTTCGGAGATGGAGATGGAGATGGAGATGGGAGTCGGAGATCATGGTCGGCCCCCAGGTAGAGATCGGAGAAGCGGCCACCTCGGGCCTCCAGTTTTCGCGCAATTTTAGGGACACCCAATTTTTTTCTCCTTATACTTGTATATACATATTTTGTGCGTGAAGTCAAATTGCAATTTGTATAATTATTTTTATGGACCCCAAATTTAATTTTTTGGGCCATTATAATTTTTTTATTACTTGGGCTGGCCTTGATTGATTTATTTGGACTTTGCGGGTTTTTTAAATTGATTTATTGATTGAATTTTTCTCTCAAAATCTCATTTCTATTCCAAATACCCACACCCGACCGAATACTCGACCCGACCCGACACCCGGACCCGAACTGCTCTTCCTTCAAGTCTCCAACTCCAAAATCCAAACCAAACCCGATCCCTTCCAATCATTTTCTTCCTAAATCTAACCCCAATCCCTAAATCCCTAAACCCTAATTCTAAATCTCAAATCGATTCCTACAACCTCCATCTCCGATCGGCGACTCCCATCTCTGACTTCCATCTCCATCTCTGAACCTTGCGCTCCTAAGTCCTAAACCCTAATTCCAAATCCCCAATCGATTCCTGCTCCGAATCCATATCTCTGACTCCCATCTTCGAACCCTGAGCTCCTCAGTCCTAAACTCTACGTCTAAATTCCAAATCGAACTGCTCCGACTCCATATCTCTGACTCCCATCTCCATCTCCGAACCCTGAGCTCCTCAGTCCTAAACTCTACTTCTAAATTCTAAATCGATTCCTATAAACCTATTGCCTCCATCCCCGAACCCGACTCCTAAGTCATAACCGCTCGCCTGTGCAGCTATGTCTGGCTGTTGTTCGCTGTTCCCTCTTGATGTCTCTCAGCGCCAGCTTGTTGTTATTGTTGGTCAGTTGCTGGCTTGTAACTGCTTGCTTGTTTCCTGTTAACAAATTGGTAGTTATTTCTTTCCTTATTTTACTTTTCAAGTTGATTGATTGTTTTATTGTTGGTTTCGAGTTGATTGATTGGTTCATTGTTTTATTGTTGCGGGTCTCAAGCTAGGGTTTCCAATTAATGTTTTATTTCATGATTAGTATTTTTAGGGCTTAATTTGGTAGATTATGACCAAATTGAATAGATTAGTAATTTGGAAGTTGAATTTTTTGTGTATATATGATTTTTTTTTGTATGTATGGGAGGCCCCAATTTGGGAGTTCGCCTCGGGCCCCCGTGAGCTTAGGACCGGCCCTGTCGGTGATGGAGGCAACAAGAATTGATTTGAAATTTAGAATTAAGGTTTTAGGACTTAGGAGCTCAGGGTTTGGAGATGGAAATGAAAATCGGATATGGGAGTCAAAGATGGCTATAAGAGATATGGAGTCGTTGGTCGGATATGGAGGCAGCATGAATCGATTTGGGATTTAGAATTAGGGTTTGGGGATTTAGGGATTGGGGTTAGATTTGGGGAGAAATTGATTGGAAGGGATCGGGTTTGGTTTGGACTTTGGAGTTGGAGGCTTGGAGGAGGAGCAGTTCGGGTCCGGGTGTTGGGTCGGGTTGGGTGTGGGTAGTCGGAATAGAAAGGAGATTTTGAGAAAAAAATTCAATCAACAAATCAATAAAAAGCCCACAAAAGCCCAAATAAACCAATCAAGGCAAGCCGAAGTAATACAAATATATATATATAAAGGCCCAAAAAATTAAATTTAGGATCCCCTAAAAATAATTGTACAAATTGTAATTTGACTTCACTCACAAAATACACATATACAGGTATAAGGGGGAAAAAATGGGGCTCCTAAAATTGTTCAAATATCGGGGGCCCGAGGCGGCCGCCAGTCCGGCCTCAAGGCCGGCCCTGAGACCAACCCACCACCACAAATCCAACAAACCCATAATTTTATTTCCAAAAGGAGGAAATGGTCATTCAGCATTTCTCATTCCCAATACTTCTTCATTCTACTATTTTCAAACAACTTAGAAAAATGACCACACTACTAAGCAATGAGAGAACAAATAAGCCTCTTAATCACCAACACTGCCAATGAAATAAAAAAACACAGACATAGCACGTACTAATAATCTAATCCTCCTAACACAAATTCCCTCTATTGCACATTTCATCTAACAACTCATCGACCAAACCCACCATCACAAATCCAACAAATTTTTCAAAAAGGACAAATTGGGCGTTCTCTATTTCTCATTTCTGATACCTTATTGAAGTGATTCCAAGAATTTCCGACCGAGAGAGGCCCACGCCGATTGTTGAAGATCCGGTAATGGCTTTGTGAGATCGTCCAGGTGATCTCCACTTTAGGGTTTGAGGACAAATAACGCACCAAGTTCTTCATCCCTGCTAAACGGCCGCCGCCGCCGCCGCCGCCGCCGACGCCACGGAGGAACAGCATGGTTTCGTTTCGTTTCGTTTCGTTTGCTCTGTGTTACTCTCACTGTTTTTTGTTTGCTGCCGGGATTAAAGCACCATTTTTTGTTTTTTTCTCAGGTTAGGGATGCACCATTTGTGAGACAGTTGAAGAGATATGGGCTTGCCCTAGATTGAATGGGCTTTTAGGCCCATGTAAAAGTGAACAAGGCCGTGAGAAGGAAAATGGGCTCTATGATTAAAGGCCCATTCTCATTGAGCATCACAACCCACAATTGAAAACCAAGTCATTTACGGTCTTTTTCTTACTTCAATCGATTTTGATATGATTGAGTCCTTAGACAAACTTTATTCAATTAAAGCAAACATGATCCCTCCCCTAACTTCAACAATTCAACAACTGGAAGTGGGAGAGGTAATACATTCGTCAGTTTTTTTTTTTTTTTTTTACAGTGTTAGAAGAGGGCAGCAGAATGCGTTGAGACAATCACGCATGACGGCCTCTAGTTAATTTGAACTCAGTACTTGCAAAAACAAGCTTCCATCTTCTTTTCCCAATACATACACCGCATTAAATTTGGAACCCACGTTAAATAAATTCTCATCATCTTTCAAGTTATTAAGACACCTACTGACTACTAGAATGAATGTCATAACTTGTTGTGGTTTAAATGAGAGATGGACCATGCCGGGGCGAAGCCAAAACAATCCTATCCCCCACCCCACACACACACTAAGCTCTCGCCCCTGCCTAGATGCACAACTATCTGCCCCCATAAATCCTATCCCTCACCCCACACACACACTAAGCTCTCGCCCCTGCCTAGATGCACAACTATCTGCCCCCATAACTTTCTTTATTTCCTTTTTAATAACTCTTTCACTCAAACTCTTCCCCCTCATTCTAAATTGCCAGAAATAGTGTGTAAATACTACTAGGGTCTCTGGTGGTAAACCTGTTAGTAACAGGTCGAGTGTTCGAGTGTTCGAGTTATTTTTGCATAATGGAAGGGAATGCAATGCCATCCTGGGGCGAAGCGAGAACAATTTTACCAGGAGGGTCAAGGAAAAATTCCATGATAACATATAAAAATATAGAGATTTTTTCATAATCTTTAGAGAAGCCAAACAATGAAACTTAGTTTTCATGGGAGTTAAATGATAATTTTTTGAAGGATTTATAAAATTTTCAATAGTGTGAAGGGAATTTTTGAAAATTTCGGTGGGAGGGGGGCCTGGGCACCCCCGGGCCCTCACTAAACTCCGCCACTGATGACATCCTTGTTGTCATAAAAAATGTTCTCATGAGAACGGGCCGACTTCAGTAACAAAACATTACACTACAAAAGAAATGGGATAACCTGGCGAAACTACCCGACGTTCGCCGGAAAATCTTGGCCGGAAAATCTTGCCGTTTTTAAGGAAGCGCCAGCCGAGCGAATTCTTACACGGTCTGTCCCGGCGTTTCTAATAAAAATGTCGGGATAAAGAGATCAAATCCCCAAATTTCATTCCGCAACCTATCTTTCATTCAACCACCGCAATGTGGCCTAGTGGTAAGAGCGATGGGACTTGGAGTGTGCTCCTCCAAGATCCTGGGTTCGAACCCTAAGGTTCCCAAAAGATGGGGATTAAATACCTCTGGGGTGGCCAGTGACCGCTATGCATAGATGGCTGGCGCAACAACCCGACCAAAGGTCGGGAGCCTTGTCACGAGGACTGGGATTAGTCTGACCCGTAGAGGAGGATGGAGACCCAGTATAATCAAAAAAAAAAACCTATCTTTCATTTCTTAATTTTAATTTCTCACGCACTCTCTCTCTCTCTCTCTCTCTCTCTCTCTCTCTCTCTCTCTCTCTCTCTCTCTCCCCTCACGAACCCAAACCCTCCTTTGTCGTCGTCGATAGCCGCCCTGCATCGTAGTGCCCCCCACGTCGTCATGCTCCCGACATCCGTCGCCATCCAAAATTCTCTACCGTCCGATTCAGCTGAAATCAATTTTGATCGATCGGAATTCAAGAACTAGGTATGGATTATCTTAGATCTAGGGTTTATGTCGCTATTTTCAAGTCATTTTTTTTTTCAATTACATGAAAGGGTGAAATTAGGGCTAATAAGATCTCAGATCTCAGATCTTTCATCTCTGTTTGGTTGCTTGATTAATTCGATCTTAATGGCGGACACCGATGGGAGTGCTAGGCAGATATGTGGAGTGTCGGAGAGGGTGCAACTGCATGTGGCCATGTTGGTCCTCCAGTTTGTCTATGCTGGCTTCCATGTCGGCCCCCGGGCTGCACTCATCATGGGTATCAACAAGCTTGTCTTCCCTGTCTACCGTAACATTATCGCCTTGACCCTACTCGCTCCCTTTGCCTACTTCTTCGAAAAGTAATTTTCCTACCCAAAAAAATAAAACTTGGATGCATTAAATATATATCTATAGCAAGTAGTTAGTTTTAAATTTGATGTATTTATGTGTGTGCGCGCGTGTATGTGTGTGTGACTGTAGGAAGGATAGACCAACCATGACACTCTTTTCTTGTTCAATTTTTTTTCGTGGCCTTGTGTTGGTAATTGTATATGCATGGATTCAGCTTATACATTTAGTGATACCGAAACTTTTATTGGACACAGATATATTCACTCACACACAGATTTGTCCTATCAATCATTTGTCAATGTAATAGTTACATTACTTATTATCTTAATTGGGATATTGACTGAATGAATGTGTGATTTATATATATGAACAGTATTACAGCGAACCAAGGGTTTTACCTGCTGGGGTTGGATAATACTAAGTTCAATGATCACTACTACTACTACTTCTAGTATGAGTAGTAGTGGTTCGACGTCAAAGAACTAGACCCGGCTAGGCTCTATCACCTCCTACACAACATTTTACGAACCATGCAGCAATTTTTTGAGTAAAATCTGTAAATCACCCTAGGAGGGAAATATGGTGATTGTACAGAATTTAGAAAAAAATAAAAAAAATTAAAACTGAATTGCAAAATAAATGAGAAGAGATAAGAAATACAAACACAGTAAGCACAAGTGACGCAGCGATATAACATGGTTCGACTCCCAGGTCTACGTCCACACCACCTACTTGTAGTAATTCTCCGCCACAAGCGTTCCACTATACTCAAACCCTTATACAGTGATTCTCGGATTCAGGCCGAGAGACCTATTATATCCACAGGACTTCTAACACAAGTTCCGTCAATCTCACCAAAGTGGAAGAAAAGAAAAACTCAAGATCGTTAATGATCCTGACTAAAGAGAACAAATAATTATCACACACTCGAATTGATTAGTTCAGAAGATTTTTTTCAAAGTAAATAGGTGAAGAATACACAGTGGGTTCGTCCAAATATATTGACTAGGAAGTGTATCTATCAAAAATAGAAACGATACATTTCCAAAAAGTGAACCGCGCAAGTTACGATCAACCGCAATTAAAGGACAGCCGACCGTTCATCTTTAAACGAAAAGTCGAAAGATGAATGATCAACTGTTTCATTATATAGCTATAATGTGCAGTCGACTGTGGTGCGGTCAACCGACATGAAGAGCGGTCGATCGCAATCGTGTTGTTCATGACGAATCCACTTTATATTTTTACCATATACTAATCAATCATCAATCAATAAAATATAGATAAAATCTCACAAATATAGAATGACAACAACTGGTCTTGATAGCTTTCTTGGGCACTAATCAATCATGTGCTCTTTTTGAATATCTTCTTCTTTTGCTTGATTTTGCAATCTTTCTTTATTACTTTCCTTCTTTGCATATTCTTGAATCTCTCTTGAATCTCTTATTGATATTATTTGATTCTGAAAATCTGAACAACTCAACTTAAACTTATTAGTATTTATAGACACGTTTTGTGCACATCAAACTAAGAGTCAACAATCTCCCCCTTTTGGTGTGAACAAAACATGTCTTTGAATGTTGAAAATAAAAATAAGCAATAAGGCGTAAAAATACTCACCCTCAATTCCATACTTCCTGTAACATAGATTTTCATAGATAAAGAGCATTTAAGAGAGATAACTGTTATACAGAGTTTCATAGAAGATATTTATTTACAAGGTTTAGTTAAAAAAACATTCATAAAAAGTTCTCCCCATTTTTTGAACACACCAAGAGGGGGAAAAAATAGCATAAGGTAAATGTATAATATACTCCCCCGAAATCCATTGTAAAATAAAATACCATACAGTAAACGAAACAAGGAATTAAATTTGGGAATAAAATATTTTGTAAAGAACAGAAGGAAGATCTTCTTACATGATACTGTTGATCGCAAGACTCTTTGGTATACAATGAGAGCTCTTCATGATATCATAGATTTGAGATTTTCCCAATACAAACACGTAGCAAAGAGCAAAAGAAAAAATAAATTTCAAGAAACCAAACTCATAACAGATGGCAACCATTAAAAATAAGCAACCAGAGACGAAACCGGTCGACCGCAAAAATTAATTTAGTTAAAAAAAACAAAGAACCAACCCGAGAGCTAACCGATGGACCGCGCACCCTGTAAAATACAAATCTGATGAAAAACGAAAGACAAAGAGCGAACCGGTCGACCGCAAGTACTGAAGTCCAATTTTTGAAAAACTCACAGAGAACAAAATGAAGACCGGAGCATGTCGGTCGACCACCCAGTCAACTGTACACTTTTACAGTAGTACAGTTGACTGTCCAGTCGACCGAAACCCAATTTTAAACAGAAATATCAATAACATTCAATTCTCCTTTCAAAAAGTAAAATCGTTTTTCATGTAAAGGCTTAGTAAAGAATCAGCAGGTTGAGAATCAGTGGAAACATAGTCAAGAATAATATCTCCCTTTTGAAAATGGTCTTTAATAAAGTGATACTAAATATCAATATGTTTTGTGCGACTATGTTGATCAGAATTCATTGTCATATGAAAAATACTAGTATTATCGCATTTAATTGGAATATGATCAAAAAATACCATGTAATCCTCTAAAGTGTGTTTCATCCATAATACCTGCGCACAGCATGATCCTGCGGCAATATATTCAGCTTCGGCAGTGTAGTTACAGAATTCTGCTTCTTGGATGTCCACGAGACAAAGCAGTTTCCCGGGAAGTGACATGTGCCGCTAGTACTTTTTATGTCTGTTAAGCTACCAGCGTAATCTGCATCAGAGTACCTTACAAGAGAGAAGTTTCTATTTTTCGAGTACCAAAGTCCATTATTTGGTGTGCCTTTAAGGTATCAAATGATACGCTTAACGGCAACCAAATGCGATTCTTTGGGACACGATTGAAAACGTGCACATAAATAGATACTAAACATGATATCTGGCCGAAATGCCGTAATGTAAAGCAAACTACCAATCATACCACGATAAGTAGAAATATCAACATTGTTACTAGATTCATCCTTGGAGAGCTTAGTGGTAGTTGTCATAGGTATTTTGTAAGCATTTACATTTTCAAGCCCAAACTTTTTGACTAGTTCTTTTGCATGTTTGGATTGATTTATGAAGATGCCATTCTTCTTTTGTTGTATTTGAAGTCCAAGAAAAGAATTTAGTTCACCCATCATACTCATTTCGAACTCATCCTGCATTTGCTTGAGAATTCCTTGCAAAGATTTTCATTAGTAGATCCAAATATAATATCGTCAACATAAATTTGAACGATTAAAATATCTTTGAAAACATATTTTATAAAAAGTGTAGTGTCTACCTTCCTTTTAGAGAATCCTATGTGAAGTAGAAACGAACTCAATCGTTCATACCTAGCACGAGGAGCTTGCTTCAAACCATACAAAGCTTTATCACGACAGAATACATGGTTTGGGTGTGTGGGATCAGTAAATCCCGGTGGTTGTGCAACATATACTTCTTCTGAAATAAAACCATTTAAGAAAGCACTTTTGACATCCATTTGAAAGAGAGTAAAGTCCATATAAGAAGCAAAAGCAAGTAAAATACGAATGACTTCAAGCCGTGCAACAGGTGCAAAAGTTTCATCAAAATCGACACTTTCTTGTTGGTTATAACCTTGTGCAACAAGATGGGCATTATTTCTAGTGATAGTGCCGGATTCATCCAACTTGTTCCTAAACACCCACTTAGTTCCAAGTATGGTCCTATCGTGAGGTTTAGGAACAAGTCTCCATACTTGATTCCTTTCAAATTGATTAAATTATTCTTGCATTGCAATGATCCAGTCATTATCTTGCAAGGCCGCTTCAATATTCTTAGGTTCAAGTATAGAAACGAAAGCGGAAAAACACATGAAATTTTGAGCTTGTGTGCGAGTAGTTACCCCTTTTGACATATCACTTTATATAAAATTGGGTGGATGGCTAGACATGATTTTTCATGCAGGGCGCCTTTCGTTGGTAGTAGGTGGATGTTGTATATGATCATCTTCCATGGCATCAATTAGTTGTATTGGCATTTCGTTTCTTTGGGATTTGGATGCATCCTCATTTTGAGGAGGCTTATAATTTTGAGAATCCACATTTGGTTCTTGGTCAATATGTACCTGTTTCTTTTCAACACGAACACCTGTCTCATCAACAACAACAACATGCAATATTTTTTTGGTGTAGAGATTAGTTTCATCAAATATAACATCAATGGATTCTTGAATTGTAAACACACGATATGTCTTGCTACTTAAGGAATATCCTAAGAATATGCATTCATCACTTTTACGATCAAATTTTTTCAAATTATCAAAAGTATTTAAAATAAACACTTTACACCCAAAGACACGAAAGTAACTTAAGTTGGGAATTTTGCCATGATATAGTTCAAAAGGTGTTTTCTTAAGATATTTCATAATGATTACTTGGTTAATTGTATAACATGCTGTATTGACAGCTTCTGCCCAAAATGATTTAAGTAAATCTTTTTCACTAAGCATGGTTCGGGCAATTTCTTGAAGAGATCGATTTTTCTTTCAACAACCCCATTTTGTTGGGGAGTGCGAGGACAAGCGAACTCATATTTTGTTCCCTTTTTTTCACAAAATGATGTGAAGAGTTCGTTTTGAAATTCTCCACCATGATCACTATGAATAGTAACAATGGTGAGGCTTTTCTCATTTTCCACTCGACAATAGTTTTTTTGAAAAATATACAATGTGTCATCTTTTCGTAACAAAAAGGAAACCCAAGTAAATCTACTATAATCATCAACAATCACAAAAGGCATATCGTGCACCTCCATTACTACATGTTCGTGATGGTCCAAATAGATCAATGTGCAAGAGTTCAACGGGTTTAGAAGTTGATACCATTTTCTTGGGCTTGTGAGAACTTTTAATTTGCTTATCGAATTGGAACGACTTACAAGGTTTGTCTTTCTCAAATTTTATTTTAGGGATCCCCCTTACAAGCTATTTGGTTACAAGTTTGTTAAGATTATCCATGGCCGTGTGTCCAAGTCTTCGATGCCATAACCAACCATCTTCATATTTAGCAACAAAGCATCTCATGTTTTCCTGTGTTAATTCATTAGAGTTTATAACATATACATTGTTACATCTGTTAGCGAGAAGTAAACAAGATTTATTGCTATCTAGTATAGTGCATACATTTTTATCAAAAGTAACAGTATAACCTTTGTCACATAATTGACTGACACTAAGTAAATTGTATTTCAGACCTTTTACCAATAGAACATCTTCAATGGAGCATGAAGAACCAAAGTTTATTTTATCTTTACCGATGGTATGACCAGTGCTATTCTCTCAAAAGATGATATCCTTCCCTCTTTCCCTTGATAGTGATGTAAAGTATCTATTGTCACCTGTCATATGGTTTGAGCATCCACTATCAAGGTATCACCAATCTTTAGTTTTGATACGATGAGGTACCTACATCTAGATCGATAGGTATAATTTTGGGTGCCCAAGTTTGTTTTGAACCTGCAATTACATTCTTTCTTATCTAAACAAAATTAGTATTCCTTTTTAATGAATATTTATAAAAAATATGCCCTAGTCTATAGCAGTAGTGACATGTAATACGATTATGTCTTGGGTCATGCACACTTGTATAGTTTTGAGTTGGTTTGTGATTATGTTGATGACTATGCAAGTGTGTATGACATGATGATTTAGGTTTTTGATGGTGTATTAGCTCCTCATAATCAAGTCCTCGATTATCATGATAAGATCTTAAATTTTTTGTAATAAGGTAACTGGAGCCTTCATATTTTTTAATAATTTTTTCGAGCTCAATTACTCTTTTACAAAGTCTTTTTCCAGTCATCTCATTATCTTTTGTGTTCTAACGAAGAGTTTCTAATGTAGCATCAAGTATTCTATTTTGCTCAAGAGTTTCATTACAACCTTCCACTACCTCATCAAATTATCTTTTACATTCTTTTAAATCATCAGTGAGCTTAGCAATATAGACATATTTCTCATGAATTTCTCTTACGTGTTCATCATGTGTTGCTAGGGATTCTTGAATTTGTCGTTTTAAAAGTTCATTTTCCTCTAGCAATACATCATGATCTTTTCTAAATGACTCGAATTTTTCCATGATCAAAGAATTTTTATTTTTCAGTTTTTTATTTTTAGCGATGCAAGAGTCATGAGATTCATTTGGAATTTGTTTATATTGTCTTAGTTCACGACGCAATTTCTTAGCATAATCTTTTAATTCATTATACATATCTACTAATTCATCATAAGTGGATTCTTCGATTACCTCTTCTTGAGATGGTGATTGTACCTTACCATTCCCAAGAGTTATGAAGCCAACATCATTGTGTCCTTGCTTATCCTCACTTGAGTCCGAGTCTAGCCATGTTGCCTTCAACGTCTTCTTTTTCAATCCTGAATTTGAGTGGTAGTAGTCTCTATTCCTGTCTTGTGAGACAGGAAAATTTGCTCGAATGTGTTCAGGCTTCTTGCATTTGTAGCATACGTCATCTTTATCTTTTTCTTCTTGGTACCTGCCATATATTTTATGTTTGAGATACTTACGAAATTGCTTAGTCAATAAGGCGATGTCTTCGTCTGACTCCTCACGATCTGAATCTGCTTTTGATGGTCGGGATTTCTCTGTTTTCAGGGCTATGGTCCTCTCTTTGGTTTTTGGTTCAATTCCGATGTTCTGCCTGTATCTTTTGGTTTCTGTCATCTCCATCTCATATGTCTTCAGCTTTCCTTGGAAGGTGTAGTAATCGAATCCCTTTTCCTCAAGGGTTTCCCTCATTGCAGCAGCTTTTACATCGCACTTGGGCTTGAGACAGCTTATGAGTTTTTTGACCTTTCGGCCATCATCCAACCCCTTTCCTAAGCTCTCAAGCTCGTGTGCAATGATATCGAAATGAGCAAGCATTTGATCTACGTTTTCTCCTGGCAACATATGAAAAATATCAAACTTATAAAAACATAAATTTACTTTAGCTTTTACCTCAGAAGCAGTTCCCTCATGTCGTTTCAGCATGTTGTTCCAAATTTTATATGTTGTCTTACAATTTCGCTGGCATCACATTAATTCCTCATTGTTCAACCCTGCATAGAGAGCCGTCATGGTTTTGGAATTTATGGTTTTTAGTGCGAGCTCTGCTTTTGAAAATGTCGTCTTTCCATCGCTGACTGGAATATCTATTTTGTTTATGCATACATTCCATATTTTCTCTCCAAGTATCTGTAAGAAATGAGACATACGAACTTTCCAAACGTCATAACATTTTCCATCAAAATATGGTGATCGTGTAAGACTTGTCCCATTGGAGACAAATGACTCCGATGAGTATAAGTTTTCGGGATAAGGGATTTCGGCCATTTGACCTTTTGCTTAAGCTTTTAAGCTTTTTGATAAGCACCTCGCTCTGATACCACTGTAAATCACCCTAAGGGGGTAAATAGGGTGATTATGTGGAATTAGAAAAATTAAAGAAAAATTAAAACTGAATTGCATAGTAAATGAGAAGAGATAAGAAATGCAAATACATCAAGCACAAGTGACGAAGCGATATAACGTGGTTCGACCCCCAGGTCTACATCCACACCACCTAATTGTAGCAATTCTCCGCCATAAGCATTCCACTATACTCAAATCCTTGTAGTGATTATCAGATTCAGGCCGAGAGACCTATTACACCCATAGGAATTCTAACACAAGTCCGTCAATCTCACCGAAGTGGAAGAAAAGAAAAACTCAAGATCTTTAATGATCCTAACTGAAGAGAACAAATAATTATCACACACACTCGGATTGATTGTTGAATTGATTAGTTCAGAAAAAAAATTTCAAAGTAAATAAGTGAAGAATACACAGTGGGTTCATCCAAATATATAGAATAGGAAGTGTATCTATAAAAAATAGAAACGATATATTTCCAAAAAGTGAACAGCGCAAGTTACGATCGACTGCAATTAAGGGACAGTCGACCGTTCATCTTTAAACGAAAAGTCGAAAGATGAATGGTCGACTGTTTCATTATATAGCTATAATGCGCAGTCGACTTTGGTGTGGTTAACCGACATGAAGAGCGGTCGACTGCAATCGTGCTGTTCATAACGAATCCACTTTATATTTTTACCATATACTAATCAATCATCAATCAATCAAATCCAGATAAAATCTCACAAATATAGAATGACAACAACTGGTCTTGATACATTTCTTGGGCACTAATTAATCATGTGCTCTTTTTGAATATCTTCTTCTTTTACTTGATTTTGCAATCTTTCTTTATTACTTTCCTTCTTTGCATATTCTTGAATCTCTCTTGAATCTTTTATTGATATTATTTGATCCTGAAAATCTGAACAACTCAACTTAAACTTATTGGTATTTATAGACACGTTTTGTCCACACCAAACTAAGAGTCAACAAAATCCACTATAAATTAGTAAGAAATCTTTATGGATTTGTGTTCTCCTTCGTGAGTACATCAAAATCATATATTTACCTGCTCAAAATGGTTATGGGGTGAATGAAAATTTGTCTTCAAAAGTGAGACACTTGATGTCGGTTTCATTTTCTGTTTCATTTATTTTCTTTACATTTGTACAGTTTCATTTTATGTTCTTTTATTTTCTTTACATTTTTACGATTTTTTATTCTCCTTTTCTCTTTCTCTAGTTTTGTGCATCTCAATTAAAAGTTAGTTTTCTTGCAAACCTTTATAACAAACTTAAAATAGTTTATCATTTTTTCTCTGATTTTGAGGCACTCTTTCTTTCCTTTTTTAATATGAAAATTTACACTTGTGTTGTGTGTTTTCAGACTGGAAATGGCAACTGCATCGAAGAATGTTGTTGTGGTTGAAACGTTCCAAGCACCGACTGCTGATGCGGCACAAGTGTCGACTGTTGCTATGGCACGAGTGCCAATGCCTGCCATTGTATATGTCTCAGTCTCCCATGGGGAGAAACCTGAGAATTTTAACAGGCAGAATTTCAAGACGTGGCAACAGACAGTGATGTTTTACTTGACCACTTTGAATCTCGCAAGATTCTTGAACGAAGCAGCTCCAAATCTTAAAAAATATGAGCAAGATTACCAAGTCATCGCCGCTGTGGATACTTGAAAATGTGCCGATTACCTATGTAGGAACTATATAATGAACGAATTAGTTGATTCTTGGTATAACGTTTATATTGGAGAAAAAATAGCTAAAGAACATTGGGAATCCCTAGACCATAAATATAAAACTGAGGATGTCGGTGCCAAGAAATTCATTGTGGGCCGCTTTCTTGATTACAAAGTGGTGGACTCCAAAATAGTGATCAGTCAAGATCAAGAAATTCAACCGATCTTACATTAGATACATGCTGAAGTTATGAACTAAGTGAAAGTTTTTAAGTTGTTTGTATTTGAAAAATTGACAGTATGTTGGAAAGAATTCAAAAACTACCTTATGTACAATTGAAAGGAAATGGGCATTGAGGATCTGATTGTCAGGCTTCGTATTGAAGAAGACAACATAGGATCTGAAAAGGTCAGAGGCAACAGTCATGCGGCCAAAGCAAATATGGTGGAACATAGTCAACATTCCAATAAGTACAATAATAAAGACAAGGGGTCCAAGTTGGGGCCTAGAATATCCAAAAAGTCGAAGTTTCATGGCAAGTGCTTCAACTGTAACAAGTTAGGTCACAAATCTACTGATTGTAAACTACCCAAAAAGAACAGAAACAGAGAAGCAAATATAGTTGAAGGTATTGCTCAAGACATAACTTTTCTCGAAGATGACTTGATGGGTTCAAACCCCAAAGAATTGTGGATTGACACTAGATCTACCTACCGCATATGCTCCAATAGAAGTATGTTCTCCACTTTTGAACCAATAGAGAATGAGGAGAAGATGTTTATGAAAAACTCGGCTACTTCAGAAATCAAGGGCCAAGGCAATGTGATCTTGAAGATGACTTTTGGGAAAGAACTGTCTCTGAACAATGTTTCATATGTTTTTGAAATCCGTAAGAACTTGGTATCTGGTTCTCTACTCAATAATCACGGATTTCTCTCAGTTTGAGTCAAATTAATTTGTTTTGTCAAAAAGTGAAATGTATGTTGGTAGAGGATACATGATTTGTGGAATGTTCAAACTCAATGTAATGATCATGGTCAAAAAATATCAATAAAGTTAACTCTTCTATTTATATGCTTGAGTATTCCAATTTATGACATGGTAGATTAGAATATGTTAATTATGATACTTTGCTTAAACTAATTAACTTAAATCATATACCAACATTCTAAATTGATTACAAACATAAGTGTGAAACTTGTGTTAAGGCAAAACTAACATGATTATCATTTAAAAGTATTGAAAGAAACATTGAACCCCTTGATTTAATTCACAGTGATATTCGTGATTTAAAAATAATACAAAAAATAGGTGGTAATAAGTATTTTATTACCTTTGTTGATGATAGCACAAAATACTGTTATGTGTATTTGCTGAAAAGCAAGGACAAAGTTATAAAGAAATTTATTCTCTATAAAAATGAAGTTGAGAATCAACTCAACAAGAAATTAAGGCACTATGAAATGACCGAGGTGCAGAGTATGAATCGTCATTTACTAACGCTTGTGCTAAGCATGAGATTATACATTAACCTACAACACCTTATTATTTTTAGTCCAACGGTGTTGCTGAGCGAAAGAATCGTACCTTGAAGAAAATGATGAATACAATGTTAATAAATTTTGGTTTGCCACCAAATATGTGGGGAGAAGCTATGCTTTCAGCTAATTACCTTTTGAATAAGGTACTCAAATATAAAGAAGAGAAAACTCTATATAAACTATGAAAAGGAAGAAAGTCATCGTAAAATTACTTGCGAATGTGGGGATGTCTTGCCAATGTGGCATTACCTCCACCTAAGAAAGTGGAAATATGACCCAAAATGGTTGATTGCATTTCATCGGCTATGCACATAATAGTAGTGCTTATCGAAAAAATATTTTGGTCCAGATTTTTTGACTTTTATGCTTGAAGGTGAACCTCAAACTTTTAAAGAAGCGGTGAGCTTTAGTGATGGTCCTTTATGGAAAGAAGTCTTTAAGAGTGAAATTGATTTAATCTTGCAAAATCATACTTGGGAACTAGTAGATCTTCCACCAGGCAGTAAACCTTTAGGCTCCAAGTGGATTTTCAATAAAAAATGAAAGCTGATGGATCAATTGATAAATATAAGGCAAGGTTTGTAATCAAAGTTTATAGACAAAAAGAAGGTATGAATTATTTTGATACATATTCTCTTGTGACGAGAATAAATTTTATTAGGATGATACTTGCAATAGGAGCTTTGCCCAATCTTGAAGTACATCAAATGGATGTGAAAAAGCTTTTCTTAATGGAGATTTAGATTAAGAAATCTATATGGAGCAACCGGAGGGTTTTTCAACTTCAGAACAAGAAAAGAAAGTTTGTAAATTGGTGAAATTATTATATGGCTTGAAATAAGCTTTAAAGCAATGGCATGAGAATTTGACAATGTCATGATGACGAATGATTTCAAAATCAATGAATGTGATAAATGTGTGTATGTCAAAGACACTGAAAATGGATATATCATAATATGTTTATATGTAGATGACATACTTATTGTTAAGCAATGATAAGATGATTAAATCTACTAATAATATGTTGAACTCAAGATTTGACATGAAAGACATAGGACTTGCTGATGTTATATTGGAGATTAAGATCACAAGAACATCAAACGAGCGTGTTTTAAGCCAGTCACATTATATAGATAATATTCTTGAAAATTTTGATAAAGATAATTCTGGAATGGCCAGAATTCCAATAGACCTAACTTTATACTTATCCAATAATAAAGGAGAGAGTATTTCTCAAGTAGAATACTCTAGAATCATAGACAATCTAATGTACTTGATGAGTTGTAAAATACCAGACATAGCCTATGTTGTTAGTAAACTTAGCAGATATACGAGTAAACCTGGAACCGAGCATTGTCAAGTGGTTACAATAGTACTGAAGTACTTGTGTTTTACTCATAATTATGGGTTGCATTATACAAGATATCCAGTTGTACTTGAAGGATACAGTGATGCGAACTGGATATCTAGTGATAATTTAAAATTCACTAGTGGCTATGTGTTTACACTGGGTGGTCAGTAGTTTCGTGGAAATTCTCGAAACAAACAGTGATCGTTAAATCCACGATGAAATCTGAATTTATCGCACTAGAAAAATGTGGGGAAGAGGTTGAATTGTTATGCCACTTCCTTGAGGACATTCCAATGTGGACAAAGCATGTGCCTCCAATCTGCATACATTCGGACAATAAATCTGCAATTTGTAAAGCACAGAGCAATTTGTATAATGGTAAATCTAGACATATGTCGAAGACATAAAATCATTATACAACAACTTTCTACTAGGGTTATCTCTATGGACTATGTAAAGTCAAATGATAACATTGTGGATTCGCTAACCAAAGGGTTAAACAGAGAGTTAGTTGATAAGTCATCGAGGAGAATGAGACTAAAGCCCATAAAAGAATAAGTCAATACAATGGACATCCAACCTAGTTGACTAAAAATCCCAAAATCTAGGTTCAAAGGGACAACTAAATTGTAAATGCCATATTGGATCACTGTGGGAAAATTTTTCATTTCATTCCCATGATGAAATAGTGATGCCTGTAAGGTAAGAGGTTAAGCTAGTCTTTTAATAATTCTTATGCGACGGAAATATAAGCAGAGTAATACGGATTACTCTTAACTAAGAAATCACATATGTGAAAGGGAAGAAGGGTTGCTTCCAAGGAAAAAGTATATGGCAACTTTCCTGTTAAACTCCTGCAGAATCAGGCGTATGTTCATAGCCAAAACGAATATATATAACAGTGAGAACTGGGATGTGTTAGGAAGATTCATGTATGAGATATGTCATCATTTATACAAATGACAGAATAGTTCAAGGACATCGCATCTACTATTTAGTTAGTAAACTAAATATATTTTCATAAGGGAAGGTTCAAAGGGTAACACCTGTAATACCCCACAAAATAGCATACAACTATCTTGCATTGTAGTCCGTGCACGTCTGAGTATTGCACGCAATTATATATATTTTTTGAATAATTGTTTTTAATTGAGAGATTTCATATATATTAGTTGTTCTGAACCCGACAATGTATATTCTGGGTATCTTCTCAATTAAATTGTGTGAATTGTCCCGATTATTTAAACGAGACAATTTTTGGGAAAATAATATTTTTAACATATATTCTTATATTTTATTTTACAAATAAATATTTTATTTGTATGTGGAGGTACATATACATATATGGATGTATTTATACCTTTATTGGGTCGTTTATGATATATATGTACGGATACTTGTAGGCATTTTATATATATATGTATATATATTTGTATGGATACATATGTAATTGAATTGTATTGAAGTGGATTGTATAAATACATACACATGTATAATTGGAGTGTGTATACATACATTGTATTGTACGGGTGTATAAGACACACACCAAATCCAATAAAAATCCCCCACTCCCTTTCTCTTCCCCTATTCTCCACTGACCTTTCTCTCTCTTCCTTCCACTTCAATTTCGGCAGCAAACCCTAACCCAAAATCTCCATGGCCAAATCCAATCTCCATCTCCAATCTCAAATTTTCACCCAAAATCTCCACATCCATCTTCTTCTACTTCTTCCCCCCTCCATCTTCTTTTATTTATCAAGAACCCATAGCAAGAGAGCAAGAAGGGAGATTGAGGAAGAAAGTCATGATGTTTTTTAGAGTTATCGAGAAGGAGAAGAAGAAGAGAGGAGGGGCAAGCAAAATTACGAGTCTTCTTGCAACAAGTGGGTGATACTCTATGTAACGCCCCGAATCCCAAATACACTGAATTCGAGATGTTCTACAGGATCTTTCCGCTTCTTTTAGTACAATTTTACAAGGAAATTTAAACTTTTCACTTTACATCAGAGTTTACATCAATATTACATTTTATATTGCACAGCGGAAGTAAAATTTACAACAATGAAATGAATATACAACGACATTGAGTAATCTTTAAGCAATTGTTCCTCTTTAATCTTTATCAAGCCATTTACCTGCATATAAGACTGTGGGTACGTCAGTTTATTCAACCGACGATCATTATACACGGCCATCATCTCTATGCCGGAAATTGTATAACTTAATTTTCCATATTTATCAAACACAAACTTGTCACATTTCAAACTAAAGGGACTACCCTATTGATGTCGTGTTGTGATTGTGTACTTAGTCCTTAATGCAGTTATTTATATTACATGACACTAATGCGCACCTGTTCGGATTCTATGCATCACATACTACATAGGTCCGAGGTCAAGCCTCTTAATCGTTCTTCATCTTTGTAGGGTTCAATCCCTCGTCATGACTTAATCTACTCCTGTAACTACGGTAAGTATCCTAGATGTTTTCTGACCTATGAACTCATGTCTAGGCACTCTGGAGGGAATCCCATCGCTAACATGACTCCTTATGCAGACATCCTGTGGTAATTCAGCTCTCACCATAGACAGGACACCACCCGTAGTCTTCAAACATCCCACAAGCGTCGCCACCGGGACGGTACTCTGGAGCAGCATCCTCACCCAGACTCATCATGGGAATTCCTGGGATACGCTCTCGACGCTATCCAATGGCTCTCATACTCAATGTTTTTCTCTTACTTTCATCACGTCTCCACTATGTACTAATCCTTAGTTTTTATTAGAATCATGAACAAAAATCGAAGCTCTAGAGTTAGCCTCTCCACTAAACCGAACTTATTCATTCATTTCAACATGACCAACCTTGGTCTTTCTTTTCAAATTTCATTTCATTTCATTTCCAAATGCCGGGGGAGATTTAGCTACTCTTTTATTTCAATTTTCAAGTCACAATTTCCAAAATGAGCATTTCCAACTCATAAATTCTCATGTTGAGTTATCATACTCAATGTATATTCTCTTTTCAAATCATGATTTCAAATTTGTCCAAATAGTCCATGACTATACATGAATTTTATATGCTTTATCAATTATCACTTCATATCAAAATTTCACATCACTATCAAATATTCACAATTCATATTTCCACATTATTCTCAAATGAGAATAAATTGCATTATGCCACACAACAAAGTTTCTTTTTACCAAATCATCTTCTAATACTTCATTTCAACTTATTCTTGTAAATTGTGATTTTTCACAAGTATATATCTAGAACCATAGTTCTATTTATGCCTTTTATTCACAAATCATAGTTTATTTTATTCAAATAATTCCCAAATCATTTTTATAAAGTCCCTTATATTTTTAGGAGAATAAACTTCACCTGAAACTTCACCTGAAAAGCAGAGATAAATCCGAGGCCCAACACTTGGAGAATTTTACGCCTAATCAAACACAAAATCCGGAGACTAACACTTGGATAAATTTTGGCCAAACAAAGTATTTTCATTCAAAACTCAGAAAAAAGTTTTACAAGAGCGGTGGTCAGTCCGCAGTTAGGCTTACAAAAAAGAAACAAAACAACAAAAGACTAAAAGAGGCAACCGAGTCAGGGGTCGACCTTTTTGTCGTTCGGGTCTGTCGACCCCTCGGCCTTGTCCTCGCCCTCTACCTCGTCCTCGTCCTCGCTCCCGCTCTCCTCCTCAGAGTCGTCCTCCTCCTCATCCTCGGCCTCAGTCTCACCCGGGCCTTCGACATCGTCAGTCTGTCCCTCGGGGCCGAGCATCCCCTGGGGAAGCTCCTCCTCCCCCTCCACGGGGTCGTAGAAACGGTAGGAGGATGTGTCGAAACCCAGATTCCGAGCGGCGACATGAAGCAGGGCTCGGCCGTACGCGTCCTCCATGTTCTTGAACATGTGATGCTCGGCCTCATCCTGGACGGCCTTCTTCGCCTTTGCCACCTTAGACCGGTGCCTGGCCACGATCTTCTCGGCCCTCTTCCAAGCCGTCTCCGCCTCCGACCGAGCATTGGCCAGCTCCTCCTTCAGCTCGGCATTCTCCTTCTCCGAGGCCTCAAGCTTGGCTGCCGTGTCCTTCGACCGCTGAACGGCGTCGGCCAGCTGCGCCTCCAACCCCGCCACTTCGGCACCACGCTTGGCCGAGAGGAGTAGCTCAGCATCAAGTTTCTTCACCGCTTTCGCGCGCTCCGACCTCTCCCAGTCATACTGCGCCATCAGCTCCTGCTCCCTGCTCGCGAACTCCTCGAGCAGGAAGTTGAAGTGGCAGAGGGTCTGAAAAGAGAACAAACTGTTAGGGTCCGAACCCAGAAACTTGGGAAATTTCAAAAAAATGCTTCAACAAAAAGTGTTCGGTCCACTCACCGACATTGTGTTCCGAGCAATCTGCATTGTGGCGTCCCCAACTTGCCCGGACTTAAGGGCCGCTCGGTCCTTTGGGGTCGGCAGGTGCTTCACCGCCAGCATGCAAATGTTGCCGTCGCCCAAAAAGCCATCGACTTTCATCACTTGCCAGTCGGAGACGAAGATCTGCTTGTGCCCCTCGGTCAAGATCTTCTTCGCATCGGCAGTGAGGGGCGGAACTTGGAGGGATAGCACCTCTTTCACGCCGAACGCTCCGCTCGACGAGCCGGGGGTATCCCCTTCCGCCGTCGGTGCTGCGGCATCGGAAGCTGGAGGATCGGAGGCCGGGACCTTCTCCTGCTCAGGATCGGCCTCCGGGATGATGACCTTCTGCAGGTCAGTGGTCTTCGGGACCGAAGGTATCTTTGGCGCTCTGCCCCCCTGAGGCCCGGTCGAGGGTCTCTTCTTTCTCGTCTCCTGCTCCCTCGCCTTGGCCTTCGCCATCAACGCCCTATAGTCCATCCTAGAAGACTCTGCACAAGCCGAATGAAAAAACTTAGACAAATTTTTCAAGAAATTCATTCAAAGAACAAAAATACCAGAAGCGTACTAGGGTCGATCGGACTGAGACCCCCTCGGAACAGAACTTCCTCGGTAATATCTTTCCAACTGAGCGTCGACAAGGCAAGGAGCTTCTTGAGGACTTCCGCTTCCTCGTCACTCAGCACCGGCTCCTTCTTCGCCCGCTTAGGCAGGCCATCCCTCGACCAAGCTATCAGAATCGCCCAAGGTTCGGGAGCTCGGATAATAAAATACTTCTTCCAATGTTTGATCGAGTCCGGGTTCTCGATCAACTTCAGGCCCGTCCGCGGCGAGAGGTAGAATCTCTGCTCGTTCCTGTTCGACTGGCAAGGGCGGTAGAGGCTCCGAAGGAGAAACATGTTCGGCTGGACACCGATCTCTTGACACCGGAGAACGAACGCCAAGACGTGACTCCAAGTGTTCGGCATCAGCTGGGCGGGGCTCAAACCGTACCAAATAAAAACCTCGACGATGAATGGATGGAGCGGAAAACAGAGCCCGGCGGCCAAGGAGTCGACGGGAAAATACGCACGCGTCAGCCGAAGACGATGTGCAGGCTCGGAAACCCGGTCCGGGGAGAAGTAACCCGTACTCGACAGGGATCTGGAATCCGGTCCGGATCCGATGCAGATCAGCCTCTGTGAGAGACGAATGGTGTGGTCCACCTCGGACAACTCTCTCGGCTCGTTCTCCTCCACCGACTTAGCAGTGCCCTGGGTAACCTTCTCCAGCATCTCCTCAGAGTAGCTCCGGACACCCCCCACGCTCGACTGAACAATAGGCTGCCGGCCGAACTCCCCTGCCGTCTTCGGCTGCTCAATTATCGTGACCACTCCTTTGCCCTTCTGGGACTTCGCCACAACGTACTGGGGCGGCTCGGCTACTTCGCCGCTCTTGCTCGGCCGAACAACGGTCTGCTCGGTCGGCTCTACCACCTCCTTTCCTTTACCCGCTCGGCCGACGACTTGGTCCGAGGTGGGGGTCTCATCCGAAGAGGTAATCTTAACCATTTTTCTAAAAAGAAAGGAGAGAGACTGACCTTGAAGTGACTGCTACGGTCGGAAAACTTCGCCGGAGTAAGGAAACCCCTTGCCGCGACAGCTAGCAGCACCGCCCGGGAGCTAAAAACTTCGAAGGTGAAAAGTAAAAACTTGAGAGAGAAAGTAAAAGTGAAGAATGAGATTTGGGGTGAGGGAGTGAAGATTTATAGTAAAAAGAGAAGTCTCTTGGGCTTCCTACCGTAAGGGTGCGACTTTTGGGCTGCCCTCGAAACGTTGCGAAGGCCCAAAACCACTTTGTCTTTTCACCAAGTCAAGTAGCTCGGCACAACAGGATCTAAATCCGAACTACATGCAATCCGAACCCAGCAACAAAGGGCCCGGTCGGCTAACCGAGCAAGTGTCCATCCGAGCATCAAAACGGAGAAAATTCACTTTCTCCTCAACTTTCGTGCAAGATCTCAATCAGACGGCCCAGATCTTGCCAGCGACGCTAAACGACAAGATAGCATTTTCTTGGGAACTGAGCCCATCTCGAGATTCACACCACCATCCAACGGCTCAGATTGCGCCACGTCGCTCGGACAACCGTGCCCTCAGATCTCCGGTCGACCAACCGAGCTAGTGCCTATCCGACGGCCCAGAATGTCGCTCAGACAACCGTGCCCTCGGATCTCCGGTCAACCAACCGAGCTAGTGCCTATCTGACGGCCCAGAATGTCGCTCGGACAACCGTGCCCTCAGATCCCCACCTCTGTCTGAAGAAGCCAGAAAAAATTTTTTGATTAAAAGTTTTAAGGCACCGCCCTAGGCGATCCCCCCGGGCCCCAAGGCTCGGTCGATTCCCCTCTCACCCATGAGCAACTCGAGGCCTTCGACCTTGGAAGCCGAAACCACGAATCATTCGAGGGTTAAAAAGAAACCACCGTCGCGTGGGGCCCGGCCAGAAAACGGATCGGCACACCTCCCATCTCTAGCTCCTTCGGGCGGACATCCATCAGAAGCCGTCAGCCCGGAAGGAAGACAGAGATCGGAAGAGACCCATCTTTCCGAAGCACATTGTCCCCCGGATCCGGACTTTAGTCATCACCTCTTCCACCATGATCTTCCCTGACCCTGACACCCGCATCGAGGCCGTCAGAGTCAGGAGAAGATCATGGTGGAAGAACGACCACCCGTCCTTCCGAAGCAACTCATCCTTCGGGTCCGGACTACGGTCGTCACCACTTCTGCCCTGTTTTCCCTCGACCCTGACACCCACATCGGGGCCGTCAGGATCGGGAGAAGAACAAGGCAAAAGAGTGACCACCCCTTCGAACCTCTCGAGGTTAAAATTTCACAAGGCAGGCATCCGCCCAAAGCAGACACCTCCGAGGGCTAAAACTCAAGATTGTTGTGACTGAAACTACAAGGGGAGTGGGGCATTTATAACCTCCCCTCCAAGAACCGGACATTATGACCCTCGGGAACTGAAACGCCACGCATTAATTGGAGGGCGCCATTCTTAATGCCCCCGGGAAGTTGGAACGCCGCACAAACCCCGGGGCGCCATTAATGCTCTTGGGAACCGAACCGTCTCGAGATTCGTTCCGCCATTCAGCGGCCCGGACCGCGCTACCACGCTCGGATTACCGAACACTTATACCTCCGGTCGGCCAACCGAGCAAGTGCCCATCCGAGCGTCAAAACGGAGAAAATTCACTTTCTCCTCAACTTTCGTGTAAGATCTCGATCAGACGGCCCAGATCTTGCTAGCGATGCTAAACGACAAGATAGCGTTTTCTTGGGAATGGAGCCCGTCTCGAGATTCGCGCCATCATCCGATGGCTCAGATTGCGCCACGTCGCCCGGACAACCGAGCCCTCAAACATCCGGTCGGCCAACCGAGCAAGTGTTCATCCGGCGCCACAGAGCTTCGCTCGACCAGCCGAACCCCTAGATCTCCGGTCGACCAACCGAGCGAGTGTCCATCCGGTGGCCCAGGGCATCACTCGACCAGCCGAACCCTCAGATCTCCGGTCGGCCAACCGAGCAAGTGTCCATCCGGTGCCCCAGGGCTTCGCTCGACCAGCCGAACCCTCAGATCTCCGGTCGGCCAACCGAGCAGGTGTCCATCTGGCGCCCCAGAGCTTCGCTCGACCAGCCGAACCCTCAGATCTCCGGTCGGCCAACCGAGCAAGTGTCCATCCGGTGCCCCAGGGCTTCGCTCGACCAGCCGAACCCTCAGATCTCCGGTCGGCCAACCGAGCAGGTGTCCATCTGGCGCCCCAGAGCTTCGCTCGACCAGCCGAACCCTCAGATCTCCGGTCGGCCAACCGAGCAAGTGTCCATCCGGTGCCCCAGGGCTTCGCTCGACCAGTCGAACCCTCAGATCTCCGGTCGGCCAACCGAGCAGGTGTCCATCTGGCGCCCCAGAGCTTCGCTCGACCAGCCGAACCCTCAGATCTCCGGTCGGCCAACCGAGCAAGTGTCCATCCGGTGGCCCAGGGCATCACTCGATCAGCCGAACCCTCAGATCTTCGGTCGGCCAACCGAGCAAGTGTCCATCCGGCGCCCCAGAGCTTCGCTCGACCAGCCGAACCCTCAGATCTCCGGTCGGCCAACCGAGCAAGTGTCCATCTGGTGGCCCAGGGCATCGCTCGACCAGCCGAACCCTCAGATCTCCGGTCGGCCAACCGAGCAAGTGCCCATCCGAGCATCAAAACGGAGAAAAAAGCAGCCGAACGATCACAACCGTTGGATCTTCCAGAAATTCGTGCTCCTGATGATGAACGGTCCAGATCTTGCCACGTGCGCTAAACGACAAGATAGCGTTCTTTTGGGAAACACGCCCGTCTCAAGATTCGCGCCACCATCCGACGGCTCAGATTGCGCCACGTCGTTCGGATGGCCGAACCTTTACACCTCCGGTCGGCCAACCGAGCAAGTGCCCATCCGAGCGTCAAAAGCGAGAAAATGGATGCCGAGCGACTTGGACCGTTGGATCACTCAGAAATTCGCGCTCGACCAAGATCAAGGGTCCAGATTGCGCCACGTCATAAATCGGTATTTAAAAATCAATTTTTATTTATTTAAATCGTTTTATTTATTTAAAAATTGCGAAAAATTGCTAAAAATTTGGAAAAATTAACTAAAAATTCTAGAAAATAATTAAAAATTCGGGGGGATATTTTTGAGCCCCTGAACGAACAATTATTACCTACAATATACTGTTAAGGCCCCCGAACGATTAGTTAACACATCGCAAAATTAAATAAATAGTCCGAAAAAATAGATAAAAGCCGTCAAATACTCGATATGGCTACAGAACAGCACATGGCATCAAAAAATTACTTCACTACCCCCTTCGAGATTCAAAATCCTCCTTTCAGACTCCGATACAACTCCACTAGCCATTGAAACAGTTAAACTACTCCTCAAAGGCTGATCGCACTCAGTCTTTAGGACTGGGGGGCTCGTGATATGGCTAAAAATGGGGTTAAATCGGAACCGTCCAGATTGGGCACGAATCTTGAAGCTCAGGGGTAAAACGGTAATTTCACATACAAATGGGTCCAAAATGGGTACCGGGTCTCCTTCTCACAGATCCGATAACCCACGAACGGATCCGCTCCAACTGGGTACGGGCCCCGACCCAAGACAAACCCAGACCAGCAAGAGGGAATCAGGGTCTCTGATTTGACTAAATCAACGGGCCTGATTTCTCTCACCAGGAATCAGGGATTAGTTTCCTAAACTAATTGTGAGGATTTTACTCCTAACAGTTTCACAGGAAATCAGGTCCCTTAACAGGCTCCTATGGCGACTATAAATACCTCCTACCCACCACTGTGACAAGGTAATCACTCTTTTTCCACCTTAAGCTCTTTCTTAATCACCACTGGTTACTGACAAGAGCATAGGAGGGTGCGTCGCTGGAATCAACCCCGGTGTATCGCACTTCCTTGCAGGTTGCGGCAGGAATCGGAAGGCTTGGATCCGCTGTTCAGATTTTTCTCGAACTCACAAATCTCATCTGTTTACCCCCACACCAGAATTAGCGGTAACATCAACTAAGAGCAAAATTATCACAACTGCATGTATGCCAAGACAGTATATATACTGGTGACAAGAAATTCAACTCCTTCAAGAAGATTATGAGGTCAATGAGTTACTACGGGAAAGAACTTATTCTAGATCATTTTAGTTCACTCTGTTCCAAAAGGTGTGTTGTCTTTCCGCTTGCCGCTTTTTGTTGTGCTTATAAGAGCATCCGCAGTCGTGTAAAATTTATGCATATTTTAGCAAAAACAGCACTACAGTCGTATGGCATTTATGCATATTATAGCTTCTTTGATATAGTAGAATAGTATATTTGAGAATGGATATAGCAATATGCATAATATAAAGGATGAAACATCATGTTTTGTCCGTAATATTTTATAATATTTATAAAGGATCGGACGAAACATGATGTTTCGTCCAATAAAAATAATCGTTTTATTAAATTAAAAAATTGCAGAGAGAAATGCAAATGGTATTGGACGAAACATGATATATATATATATATATATATATATATATATATATATATATATATATATATATAATAAAACACAAAGAAAGCTATCAGGTGGCTCACATTCAATCTCTTATCAAATCAATGGTCCAGATCTACTCTCACAAAACATACTTTCCCACCCAAAATTTCAACTCCCACAATTTCAAAAAACACACACTCTCTCTCTTTCCCAAAATACCACCGGTATCTCTCTTTCTCACTCCATCTCTCACTTCCCCCCCCCTCTCTCTCACCGACTCACTCTCTCCTTCTCTCTTACCGCTCTCTCTCTCTCTCTCTCTCCGCTCTCTGTCAGTGTCTCCCTCCCCCCACCTCCGGCGCCTCTTCAGAGTCCCCCCCCACCTCCAGTCGCCAACTCCATGGTCCTCCCTTCCGCGACGCCTCCTCAGCGATCACCCCGAGTCCTCTTCAACGACGCCTCTTCAGCGCCTCCCCAACTCCGGCGCCTCTTCAACGCCAACCCCGACTCCAGCGCCTCTTCAACGCCAACCCCGACGCCATCCAACTTTGGCTCTACCCATCACCGTCACCGACCACCGATTTTACCATCTCAGGTATACAAATTTCCTCTTTTCAAATTTCATCTAGGTTTGGGGTTTACAAATTTCCTCTTTTCTTTCAAAGAGGCAAATTGGTATTTTTTTCACCGATTTCACCATCGAGATCTTTTCAAATTGTCAAATTTTCTCCTTTCAATTTGCTGAAAAATCATTCAATTCTAGAATGACTGAATGAGTGAGTGAATCTGGAAGATATATAGGATGGTGATTTTCAAGTGCAACTTCTGATGTTCAGTTTAAAGTTTAAAGTTCTATTGAAGATATATTGAAGAGGTTCAGTTTAAAGTTTAAAGCTTTAGGATTATTTACTTCAACTCTTACATGTGTATTAGTTACATGCCTACTATCCCCAAATTTAATCAATAATCAGATAACCCTCACCCTAATCCCATCTATTTGGGTGCATAAAAAAATATAATGTTGTAATCTATGTCCCTAGCGAAGTTAAGTTATGACATGATTTTAGGTATCCTAACTTTTTTTGGGCTGTTTGGGACTTTTTTTTTGGGTTGAGATAACTTTGGGGGGAGTTTCTGATTGGTTGGTTTTTTTTTGTTGAGCGAGGATCTGAAGGCGAGGTTGAGGAAGTTGGAGGAGCTGGCAGAGAAGAAGGCGTATGCGGAGTTGGTGAAGGATATTACTCCGAAGGAGGATGTGGAGCCATTTTCATCGTATAAGGATCAGATTGGGTTCGGTATGTATCGAAAACTTTTGATGGTTCTTGATTGTCGCATTTATTTTGCAACGGAGTTAAATTATGACGCGATTTTAGGTATCCTAACTTTTTTAGGCTGTTTGGGACATTTTTTTTGTTGGTTGAGATAACTACAATCTCACCCCAAAAGTTGAGACGGGCAGAGTTATCTAAAATCTACTCGGACATAATTATCTGTACTTTGTACTTCTATTCTATACTGCTCTATAATGTGAGAAGGGTATGTTTGGTTGGATTTTAATGAGAATCTAATTGAAAGTGTCAATGTGGTAAGCCTCTTCACTGGAGAGCAAGAGATTGGTAAGGTGCAGTTTGTTGGTTGGTTTTGTTTATTGTATGTATCGTTAGGGTGACACATTTTACTTTCTGTTCGTTCTATAGTTTTCTAGGTTTTTTGTTAGAAGTTTGTTTGGCAGTGTTAGTTGCTGGTTATTGTTGCTGTTGTACATGTTCTTGCCGTCTTGATAATCAATCCATTTTGACCTGTTACTTATTTTTTTGGGTTGGTGATATAGACAGCCCCCCCCCCCCCCCCCCCCCCCACCCCTCTCTCCATTTCCGGTGCACTGCTATATCATTTGGTTTTATATTTTTGTATGCGATGGTGATTATAAGTTTCTTCTTTTGTTATCACTATTTAATTTGATTTTATGTTTTTTCCTGTGTATTTCAGGTTTAGCACGTTGGCGTCCACTTAACATGAAAAGGTATAATTTCTTGCTCCCAACAATTTTGTTTCGTTGTTATTACTGCATGGGTGACTTTTCATCTTACATGTTATTTGTTGTTGGTTCTTTTCAGATGTTCAGGTTTTTCACATTTAGGGAGCTTCGTTCCTTTGTCTGTGTACTTGGTACGGTTGGTGGACAAGATAATTAGGTGACTGATCACTGATGTGTATTTATCCTGGATTCTCATTTGCATTTTGATTATTATAGATGTTTTACGTACTTTTGTTTCATGAGCGTCAAGCTTCTCGGTTTCACCACTTCATGTGGGTTAGGATTAAAGTCTTTATAGCGCTACTTCACATGTTTTCCTTAATTTATGTTGCTTATCAAACATTATTTTCATTATGATGGTATCTGCACTAATGATTATTGCTCTGCCTAATTCTAGCTACACAAAGTTGGGACTGATGAATTTGTTTGACCTCTATTGTAGGTTCAAGCAGTAGCATGGAACTTGCATTCACTAGAATCACTTCTTAGTGGATCATTTGATCGCTCAATTGTCTTGGTAAGGGATCATTATACATATTCTTCCTGAGTATATGATGTATGTGAGGTTAGATCATCATACTTTCTTTATATCAAATCACATGTGGTTGCTGCTGATAGGGCCTTAAATTTTTTAAACACATGGTTTCGGATAGCTTTAACAAAATACCATGTGTAATGTAATTAGAAAATTTTCAGACTATATGCTAATTTTGATCTAGCCTTTTACAGACTCCACGGGCAAACCTAGGTACTGTACTCCAAGGGTAGAATTATTTGGATTACTTGATCAAAATGAAAAATATTTGGCTTCAATTTGGAGTGATTTTAATAGTTTGATTGATTGTATGTAAGCAGTAAATATGGATGTTCTGTACACACATTCTACAGTTTGGTTGTACTCATTATTAGTACCTGAATGTTTAATGAACTTTAATTATTTGTGATGTATTCCACCACTTGAATGTTACTATTGGTTAGATAGTTAGTAGTGGCACAAAATAAGTCACAAAAACATCCAGTATATGGAAAATTCGATAGAATGCAGGATGCTTGGCTTTTCGTGATGGTTTTGTTCCAAATATCTATAAATCTGTCCCAGGGGCAGATTACTTGCAACTTAAAAAGGGAAATTGCCCACCTATAGCTTAAGAAAAAATATATATATGTAGAGGAGTTAAAATATATAGTAGGCTTACATATTTGCCCACCTTGATTCAAGAATACATCTTATTTACAGAGGTGAACGCCCTTCTTTTTATTTCTTTTCCATATATTTTACTATTTACCTCAGATACTATGCAAGAAGAATATCTTCTGTATTTTGAACCGAAAATATCATCATTTATAAAAATAAAAATAAATGAACTTAATAATTTAGGTTGATTTTTGTGGTCCACTAATATAGAACTTTAGTTCCGTCCATGTACCATCTTTAAACATGAATGACCAATGAAGATAGTATATATTTCACTGGATCAATGATGTTTGTAGAAGATTATGAAGGAGCTTAATATTATTTTAACTATTATTTTTTTTGTTGATTATGTTTACTGGGTATTGGGAATTACGTGGATTGGTGTTGGGTTTGGTTGGAGATTTGGGTGTTTTTGATAAAGAGACCTTGGTTACTCAAGTACTCTTTCTAAATGTATCGGCTTGCCGTCTCTTGGATTATTGAAGAGTTCCATGCCATTCTGGGTTAGGTACGGAATGGTAGAGAACTCTCCTTTGCTTCTACAACTCTTCTTCTGATTGAACAGGATATAAATGTTCGGACTAACAAGGTTCAGCATTCCTCGCAGTTGAACTGTCTATTATTAATTCTTTGCTTTGTGGAAGATCTAAGCCATTAATTCCCCATAGATCTTTCACTCTTCTCATTTGGTCCAGAATAAAATATTTTATTTCATGATGGCTTTGCTGATGTATTACTGAAGCCAAGTCTCCATCCTGCTTTGTTTTATTTGCTTGAATAACAGTTGCTTCACTGCTTGATAATCTTTATGGTAATACAAGCTCCCACCTTTGGATAGCAGGACATTGTGCTTCAACAGGCCAAAAGAATTTGCATTTCTTACAAGTTCCCATCTTTGTGGAATTGGTCATTGCTAAATGAATGCTTTGTGCATACTGGTTCAGTTGAACTGTCTCTTATTAATTCTTTGGTTTGTGGAAGATTTAAGCCATTAATTCCCCATAGATCTTTCACTCTTCTCATTTGGTCCATAATAAAATATTTTATTTCCTAATGGGTTTGCTGATGTATTACCGAAGCCAAGTTGCCATCCTGCTTTGTTTTAATCCTTATGGTAATACAAGCTCCCACCTTTGGATAGTAGGACATTGTGCTTTAACAGGCCAAAAGAATTTGCATTTCTTACAAGTTCCCATCTTTGTGGAATTGGTCATTGCTAAATGAATGCTTTGTGCCTGCTGCTTTTGGTTGAACAATGAATTTGTACATGTACAGAATTTTAGAAAACTTGAGTATATTAGAGTAGTTTGGGTTTTACTTTCAAGTTTCAACCGTTGGTAATATACTCCATAAATTTATCCTTCGCTAGATAGTTCTTTAAACTATATGCAGATACAACTTGACAACTGTAACCTCACTTCCGTTCATGCTCTTTTTTTCTTTTCTTTTCACTTTCTTTTTTTCTTTTCTTAGGTCAAGACCTTAGTTTATATGTTAGTGTAACGATTAAGTTACTTTCAAAAATAATGAGGAACTTCCAAAAAAAATTATTTTGCTATTTGAGATTTTTCTCCATGTCAAAATTTTCTAACTTTGCCGCTCTGTCCCCAACAAACTGCTATTCCATAGTTTTCCCTAATCATTGTGGAACTTATTTATGTGTTTACATGGTTCACGACGGACAAACGTAGGTACTATGTACGTCTCCTCAAGGTATGTCTTTCTTTCAATATGGGTTTGTATCAAAATGAAATGTTTTGGTGTTTGTAATTGAACTGATTATAGTTGATCTTGCTTAGGTGGATGAATGCAATGAATGTCGTTTGACTTCGATCTTATCATGCATTGAAATTTTGGTTAAATTCCAAAGTCATTTGTATTTGAATGTTTCAGTCAGTTTTGGCATGACTACTTTAAATTTTTATCTGATGTGTCTACATGATTCCTTTCAGGGGAAACATACAGAGTTAGTATAATCAACGGGGAACTGATCATCGTCACATTTTCAATACCTACGAAGCTCTGGTCAAGGTAATGATTTTGAGTTCTCTGATAATCAGAACACTTTTTATTTATCTTTTGTGTGTATGTATGCACTTTACCAATTTATCCTCTTCCAGGTTGCTCATGAATTCAAATTGATTGAGGCTCTCAACCAATCTTGATCAGATGTGCAGTACTTCATTTATATCCTCGCATTCCTCGCAGTTGAACTGTCTATTATAGTTAAAATATTTGCTTTGATCCAGTTACTTATTTCATTTCTTTACTGTTGGTGCAGTTGGCCCGAAAGATACACCTATGATCCTAAAGCTGGAATCGGCATGCCTGAGCTTTAGAATAATTTCAAAGAGTTGTTTCTTTCGCAGTTTGTCAAGAATGTAGGTTTTAGTGCATTTTGTAGTTACACTATGTTACCTACCTATTGAAATTTGTTTTTTGTAGCCAATGTTACGACTGTTACAACTGGTGTGTTTGAAAAGGCAGTTGGAAGTAGCCTGTTCTTTAGCTAAATGCAACATTTTAATTGGTTTGTATTTAACTATTTTAATCTGCATGTACTGCCATGTGAAAATAATGTTATTTTCTCCTTGGTATTGTATATTTGTTAGATTGCAGTTAGGCTTTGCAACTGTAGTTTTGTAATGTGGAATAGCTGTGAATGACAATTACAAAGTTGTTGCAACCTGAAATTTTAAAATTTTTTGAGTTGCAAGTTCAACTTGCATTGACAATATGGAACATTTGCAACCACAGTCAATGATCATCTTCCTCATTGTCATATGCAAATCCTAATTTGAGATGGTCATTTATGTTGTTCTTTTACTGCAGAGTGCCGTATTCCTACTGTAGTTGTCTTAATATCTCATTTATCATATTTCTACTAGTTGTGCTATCGGGTCGGGTTGGTTAGTGAGATACCTGGATGTTGCCCTATGGCAACGTGTCCGGGTTTGGGTCTATTTAATTTTTTCGGATCCGGTTTGGGTTCAATCGGTTTTGGGTGCCCAACGGGTTTAATAATATATGACAAATTATTTTTCAATGCTTACAAAAGTTTCCATTCCTAAGATATTTTTTTTCCTTTGGAGTACCACATGAATTAAGTTATTCTCTGTAATTGTGTTTAGAACTAAGATGACCAAGAAAACTCACTTGCAATACAGCCGAACGATTTGCTTTTTTGATATAAGAACGATTTGCTTTAACACAATAAAATAGGAGAAGCGCAATACTAATATTGCAACGCATACGATTTAGTCAAAACTTACAATTCACATAGTTTGTACAGCTTTTATGAAGGTTGTTCAGACTTGAATTAATTTCGTGATGAATGTGTTTGTTCTCTCCCATTAAAGGTTCTCAATCTTGAACACACCATTACTTTCTTGAGGGGAAGCAGAGGTGTCTTCACTGATAGTATACCTGACATACATTGGCTTCTCTTTGAACCTTTCAACCTCTTCTGGAATTCGAATAACTCTTTCTACACCAGGAGAGGACACCTTGAGGGAACACAAAAAATTATCATGTTGTTAGCTAAAACAATGAAATGATGCATGTAGAGTTGGCAACAAAATAGTAGCAAATAATGTCGCGAAGGACACCAAAAGCCTCGAATAATGTTGCGTGCTGGTTATCTAATTGAATGACATTACCTCTTAAAAGTTTTGTTGTATTTCCCAGAGCCTAATATATATTTCCCAGAGCCAAAGGAATAATATTTCATGAGATATTCCATCGAAATTTTTACTAAATATTTTAAAGAAAGTTAAGACGTCGCCATAACATGCCGTATGAAACATTTTAAAGACGTCGTAGAAAAACATTTTAAACACTCACCTTTTTTGTTTTAATTTTTTTAGAAATTTATATGCAGTCCCGAATACGTGCCGTAGGCACGTCCCACGGGCAATCCTAGTATATATATATAATTCGTCCAATCTTTTAGGAGCCATTCCAAATTATATATATATATATATATATATATATATATATATATATATATATATATATATATATATATATATATAGGGTAAAAGGGATATGAGCAACTTGCTCATTTAGTAAATGAGCAATTGATTATGTGGCATGCATGTGATACATTGGACAACTAACCCTTTTAATGATTTTCCAATCACATGTATGCTATATCATCAATTGCTTATTTACTAAATGAGCAAGTTGCTCATACCCCTTTTTCCCATACATACATATATATATGGGTAAAAGGGATATGAGCAACTTGCTCATTTACTAAATGAGCAATTGATGATGTGGCATGCATGTGATACATTGGATAAATAACCACTTTTAGAATTTTCCAATTACATGCATGCCACATCATCAATTGCTCATTTACTAAATGAGCAAGTTGCTCATACCCCTTTTTTCCTATATATATATATATATATATATATATATATATATATATATATATATATATATATATATATATATAAAGCCCTATGGACTATTTTGCCCCGATTTCATCCAACCGTTCAATTTCACAGAGAACGAATTGGAGTAAAAAAGTCAATTACTTTAACACTTAACCAAATTTTTTTTTAAAATACCCTTCAAACCCGGACGAAATATCGGTTCTTTTGCAAATTGCGAAAGTGTCAGACGAAAAGACGAAACATGAAACATGATATTTCGTCCGACCAAAAAAAAATTTTTTTTATGAAAAAAATTGTGTCCGACAAAACATCATGTTTCGTCTATGTTAAAATAATATTAAAGTTTAATATAATATTTAAAAAATCTAAAATTTTTAAAAATTCTATAGACGAAAACATCATATTTCGTCCGTTTACAACTTTGATATATTTTGTCTTTTACCCACTGCAGCAAAATAACAGAATGCTATTTTCAATTATGCATATTTGCATATTTTAGCTCTCAATGCTGTGGATGCTCTACCGGGACAGATTTATCTACCCGTATCTTGAATCCACACAAAGGTGAGAAGTCATTTTTACTTTGTCTAAAGTGAGTAGGCCAACATTAGTCTGCTTGTAAATACATGACAAGCATATTAGTATATTTGAGAGATCCTCGGAAACCATCTTGATTTCGAGTTCTTGAAAACTAATTGTTGAAATTGGAGTTCTTGATTCGGAAGAATCGTAGTGTGGATCTGTAGATTGAAGTTTTAATTTATGTTGGATAGTGCTTATTTTATGTGCTTTTTGATTTTTAGTTTTAAAATTTAACACGAAAGCATGGATTACCATGTTAATGCCTCGAATTATCCTTGCGTAAATGACTTTGTTTCTCTTTCTCGTTATGTTTATTAGCAGACAGCAGTTGCAACAGCAATGCTAGTTAGAAGGTTCAACTTCCAGATAGCCTTGGGAGCACCACCTGTAATGCCTTCGTTCTTTTAAGTTTTAACTGTAACAATTCAAATATGAGCAGCAAAAGACTGGATCCTACAAGATCCATTAGGATCTCACATGATATATTTGGGAACAAAGCACTTGTACATATATGTAACTATTGAAATCAAATGAATTTGTGGATGATTTAGAATGAACTGTTTAATTATTATGTTTGATTATTGAAATAAATTTGTGTTCTAAAGTAATTTTATATTTGTCACGCCCCGCTTCCCAAAAGAATACAGAATACGAGTGCGTGACAAAGCTCAGCGAATGATTTTCATCATTCATAAGCTGTAAGGATCGACTCAACAGCATTACAGGAAATATAAAAGAATATACAACCATGCATGCATGAAACAAATTATTAATCAACAAAAATTATTTGAAACAAATATAAATTCCTCAAATAAATATAAGATCTAGATCAAAAGTAAAATTTCGGGACAACAAACCCGTTACAAGTTTAAGTAGCAACATGAAATTATTAAACTCAAAACATAGAAAACTAATTAAAGCATGATTCATCCCTACGAAGCTTAGAATTTTTGCTTACCAACTCCTGCAGGTAGTTGATCTCCAAAACCTGTATATTATTAATTGACAAAGAAATAGAGAAACAGAAAACAGTACGCCCGTTAGTGCAAGTTACGGGCCACAAGTAGTACAAGCAAGGGGTATAGGAACAAGTGCAAGAAAGTATGAAAGAGAGGTTTGGAATCAAGAGTATACAATATGACATGACCGAGATGCAACAAGTAATAAAGTTCAAAGAGACTAGCAAGCAAGTAAGACGAATCAAGTAACAGGATCAGGTAACAAGTAACAAGTAACAGGAACAAGTAATAAGTGAGCATGCAATTTGTATCAAGTATCAAGTAAGAAGTATCAAGTAACATGCGAGATAGGTGTCAAGTGTGTACAAGTAACATGTGATTCTTAAGTCTATTGTTTAATTCTATCTAGGTAACACTTCATGTGTTTCAATTATTTACCACATGGTTGCTACATACAAACAAGTTACGTTTAGACCTTATAGGGAATTCTATAGGGCTGTGTACTCAGGTGTCGTATAACCAGAACAGGCACGAATCACGTAATCGTGAGATCGTGGCATCATGTAATCAAGAACATGCATGGATCATGTAATCATGAATTCATGGCATCATATAGTCATATACTAGTAGCAGGCATGAATCTTGTAATCACGAAATCATGTCATCATATAGTCATATACTAGTAACAGGCATGAATCATGTAATTATGAAGTCATGACATCATATAATCAGATAGTTAATAACAGGCATGAATCATGTAATCACGAAATCATGGCATCAAGTAATGTAAAACACAGCCCCCTTTCCGAGTACACTTACCTATATTGTCCACTACTATGGTCTTTCCCTTAAACCCAGGCTTGTTAATTATTATTATTATTCAAACAGGCATGAAAGTGCACAAACAGGCCAAGTAAACATGATAGGAAAACATGGAACAAGTTTAGCCTAGGTAGAAAGCATATTCGAGTATCAAAACAAATTATAATTATAAAAAATGACGACAATTCCAATTCCGGACAACAGGACGTTGCTGCACCAAAATTGAGATTCCCGTTGCTACAGGAATGTAAATCTGAATCCATCAGAAAATATAGAAACTAGACTCTCTATCGGTTCCAGTACATATAAACAAGATACATAATAGTTGCAGCAACTGGTGTCAAAACAACAATCTACACAGGTTTCATGTTCAGCCAGAATCCTCAAAGTTGTGTTCATATGCATAAAACAGATTTGAAAACTCGCTAAATAAATCCAGAAAAATTAGGGAAGATTTTCTAGCATGTCTAGTCTCAGCATATTAAATTTCATCTTATTATATTACAGATAGCATGCTCAAATTAAATTGTAAAATAAGGTGATGCAGCAAAATTATGAATCTGGAAATCCAGATCTAGCAGCACTAAAACAGCCATAACTCAAAAAATATGATTCGGAATTTGATTCCGTCAAAAGGTCTGTAAACTAGACACATGGAGCTACAATTCATATTTAGAAAGTAATCCAAAAAAAATTCATTAACAGGGTCGAAATCATCAGCCAAAATCAGGACAACAGTATATAAGGTTACTTTTGGCATGGATTATAACATGATTAGTATTTATGATGGATTCGGACTGATGTATGGTGTAAATTAGAGTGTAACAAGTATCTAATCAGCAATCCACATGTATTTTCAACTCATTAATCAAAGGAAACAACATTCACATGCCCAACACACAACCAAACACCTACAACATGCATCCATATAGATAAATCTCCTAGATCTACATGGTGTTGGTGTGACGGATATAATAATGGATTGTTTGAGAACTCTTTTTGACTATAGGGTAGATAGAAGTCAAACGACGAATAGAATCAAGACCATCCGGAGTAAGAATATGAAAAACAAGTTATAATGAGATCTACTTGCGGTATTTATGCTTACACAAGGAACAAGAAAATTCATACAAGTACTTGCCTTGATAGGATGATGAACTTGATGATGATCGGGATCGGATGATCAGATCTGGCATCGATCTTGATGACGATCAAGATCAAGAGATCGGACAGTTGAGATCGCAAGCGATGATCAAGGTGATGATGATGATCACGATCGCAATGGGGATCGGGCGGCCAAGATCGCTGATGATGATGAAGAAGATGATCACGATCACGATCAGATTGGACCGGCCAGATTCAAACAAGCATCTTACGGCAATGGCGGGAGGATGGCTTCTACTGTAGCTACGGTGGACAAAGGCGTTCGACGAGACGATGGCAGCATTGAGGGGGCGACTGGGGAGCAGTCGACGGAGAAGGTGAGGAGGTCGACGCAAGAGAAGGCGATGGCGGTAGGAGGAGAGCTGCTAGGTCGGGGAGGAAGAGGGTAAGGGAGATACTGGGGTGCTGGTGGCTCGATGGGTTCGAGAAGGAAGAAGATGAAGAGGTGGATGGTGGTCGGAGGGCGAGGATGATGAGCGGGATGAGTGGAGGTTGGGGACGAGGGCGATAAGGCTGTGTTGATTCTTGGTTTTGATGATTACAACACAATGCAAAGTTGTTTGTGCTACTTCTTATATATTGCAGGTTGTATCACTACCATGTATACACAAAGGCAAAGTGTTCAAACAAACCTCTCAAAGCAAATTGATCAAGAAAGCTAGAAGGCTCTAAAAGCTTAAGATTGATCAAGCCAGCTTTAAAGTCAAAGACAAAGGCTAAAGTTCCATCTTAAGACTCAAGACTCAAGTCAAGACTCAAGATAAGACCTATGCTCCAATGTGTTATATTAGATATCGTGTAAAACAATTGTAATTTTATTTTTTTGAGTCTTAGATTGATGTACAGCCTTGTCAAGACTCAAGTCAAGACTCAAGATAAGACCTATGCTCCAATGTGTTATATTAGATATCGTGTAAAACAATTGTAATTTTATTTTTTTGAGTCTTAGATTGATGTACAGCCTTGTCACACACACTCACTCACTCATCTTTATAATTGAGTGTTTATCAAAAGATTAAAGGTCGAAATAGTTTGAATTAGATCAGCTGTTGAGTACCAGTCGACTGCCTTATGGCACCAGTCGACTGTACCAGCACGAAACTGACTGAACTCTTTCAAACTCTGACCAGTCGACTCTTCATGGCAACCCAGTTGACTGTTCAAGTCGTTTCGACATATTTCAGAATTCAATTTTTTTTTCAAATTCAAAAGTTTTTTTCCATTTTAAAACAGTTTTATTAACTATTTTACAAATGTTCAAGGGAATCCTCTCTATAAATAGAGCCTAAGAATCACCTTTGAAAAGTTCCAAGCATTTGATAAAAAGTTTAAGGTTATTGCTTTCAAAAGAACAAGTATTCAAACTTGCACTCTAATCTTCTAAGTCATGGTTCTCTGATTTTCAGTCCAATATAACACTGAATTCGTTTTGGACTGAATTCAGAAGTTGACCGAATAGCCACTTACAAAAATCACAATCACAAAATAAGACTATAGGTTGATTGTAACTCTTTTGTTGTTGTTGTTGTTCACTCTCGGGTTGTGAGAGTGGTCCTCTCGGTTGGAGAGTATGGCTCTAGGTTGTAGAGTCAGGTTTTCACTCTTGGTTGAAGAGTGGGTTTGCTCTCTCTAGTGGTGAGAGAGGTCTACGGGTTGGACAAGGTTGTTGTCTAAATGCCGTAGGGTATTCTTGTATTTTTTTTCAAGAATAGTGAAAAATCTCAAGTGGGTTGCTTGGGAACTAGATGTAGGTCGGAAGGACCGAACCAGGATACATCGTGTGTACTGTGTAATTGTATTTCTCTGAACTTGCATTTTTCTTTACTTGTATACTATTCTCTTCGAAAACTTGTTTGGCAAGTCGACTGTTTTCCGCTATAAGTCGACTGATCAGACTTGTCTAAAATACGCTTCTAATCTGACGCCTCAGTCGACTTATTTCTCTTTTCAAGTCGACTGAACAGAAGAAAAAGTTCAATTTCGTTTTTGATTTTTGTACAACACTATTTGTGTGTGTGTGTGTGTGTGTGTGTGTGTGTGTGTGTGTGTGTGTGTGTGTGGTGGGAGGGGGTTTAGTAGTTAGGTTGTTATTGTTTATTTTATCAAATCAAAAAATCTGCAATTCAATTTACAATTTTCTACAAATTCATGAATCAAACATAATAAACAATATTGTAAACCCCGTTCCTGCCAATACGTATTTTCTGTGTATTTTTGGTATTTCGATGTTTGCAAATTATTTTTTTTGCTTTCAAATTCTTTTTGTTAAAATATATTGTTGGATTTTCTATTAAAGTCTATTTTTAATCAATGATCTTATTTGTAACTAGTTTCCAATGATTTTTATATTGTAATACAAATCTTATTATTATTATTATTATTATGACTTTGATACATATTATGATCATTATTATTGTTGTTATTATTATTATTGTTACTATTATTATTGTTATTATTGTCATTATATTTTTCTTGGTATTATTATTATTGGTGTTCTTTATCGTCTCTTATGAACCTCTGTAACTTGAGTATTTAATAATAAAATTTATTTTCTTGCGTCCAACTCGATTTTCATCTCCCAATTTATTTAATTTAATTTTCTACTAAAATTTTTGTTGTTCATCCCATTAAAATTTTGCATATTGATGTCCCTAAATTTATCTAAGTTTTAAATCATTTTTTATTGGTTATTTTATTTCCATATTGGATTTTAAATCCAAAAACCCTATAACCCTTTCTTATTGGATCCTATTCAAACTCTACCCATAAACCCAATAACCATATATATATATAAACCTTATAACCCTTTCTTATTGGATCCTATTCAATAACCATATATATATATATATATATATATAGAGGAGTGATCCAATGAGAAACACTCTTAAATGAGAAAATGAGAAAAATTGATTTTGACCATTGGATATGAGGGGATTTAGATGAATGGCTCTAATTCATTTGGATTAGTAATTAAAAAACCGGTTTATTTTAACTAATCTATCAAAAAAAACCACACAAAAAAACCCAAATATTTAATTAACGCTGTCAACCTGTGATTGCCTTAGTTTGTACGTTCGATTAAAACAAGAGTTGTCATAATTTTTTGCTGGTCACTTTTTTGCTTGACTGGGTCCAGTTTGTTGGTCACATATTTAATTAACTTCGTTTTAATAATGTATGAACTGTACGTATGTACCAGATTTGCCCCAGGGCACGTACCTACGACACGTGCCTAAGAGTTGCCGATTGTGAGCTATATAGATTGAGGGTTAATTCCTCATACAGCGTTATTGAAATGAACGGTGGAGAGGATTCCTTGAAATTCAAAGATTGAGGAGTTTCTGTTTTTATTTTGGTGCAGGTGGGTGTTTCCTCTATATGAGGAGTGATCCAATGAGAAACACTCTTAAATGAGAAAATGAGAAAAATTGATTTTGACCATTGGATATGAGGGGATTTAGATGAATGGCTCTAATTCATTTGGATTAGTAATTAAAAAACCGGTTTATTTTAACTAATCTATCAAAAAAAACCACACAAAAAACCCAAATATTTAATTAACGCTGTCAACCTGTGATTGCCTTAGTTTGTACGTTCGATTAAAACAAGAGTTGTCATAATTTTTTGCCGGTCACTTTTTTGCTTGACTGGGTCCAGTTTGTTGGTCACATATTTAATTAACTTCGTTTTAATAATGTATGAACTGTACGTATGTACTAGATTTGCCCCAGGGCACGTACCTACGACACGTGCCTAAGAGCTGCCGATTGTGAGCTATATAGATTGAGGGTTAATTCCTCATACAGCGTTATTGAAATGAACGGTGGAGAGGATTCCTTGAAATTCAAAGATTGAGGAGTTTCTGTTTTTATTTTGGTGCAGATGGGTGTTTTCTAGCTAGAGTTTGATTTGCTCTGTTTCCGATGGTCAAGTTCAAGAAGTAAAGAAGGAGTAGAAGATCCATTAGATCAATGAAGAAGTTTTTATTTATTTATTTATTTATTTATTTTTATTTTTTTTGAAGTAAAAATTATGGCATCGTACGTAGACTCGGGACCTCACTTCACCCTTCTCAAACTCTAATTTAGATCAAGAAGTTGTCGCTGGTTGATTGAGGTTTTATTTCTAAGAAATCGTCTTTAATTTGTTTTCAAGTAAACAAATTTGGGATGTGATATTATGGAATTGAAGCTATTTGTGTAGTTACCGAAATTGCTGTAAAATTAATGGTAGGTTTCTGTAAACCGACTTTATGATGCACTAATGTTATCTTAATTTCCTTAGTTTTATGGTTTTCTGCTTTCTTTATCTATTGTTGCTTGGATTTGGATCTTAAAAGTATGGCAGAGGTGCCATAGTTTAATTCTTAGCTCTTAGATAAAGATGTAATGGCTGAGAATTAAAAGAATATGTAAGGAATGCTTGGATTTGAATTATGACTAATTAATGTAAAGTAGAGGAGTGATCCATATTTTTTTTGGTGGTTTTTTTTTTATAGATTAGTTAAAATAAGCCGGTTTTTTTAATTAATCCAAATAAATTTGAGTCATTCATCTCAATACTTTCAAATCCAATGGTTATAATTAATGTTTCTCATTTTCTCATTTTAAGGTATTTCTCATTGGATCACTCCTCTCTCTCTCTCTCTCTTTCTATATATATATATATATATATATATATATATATATATATATATATATAACCCTAATCCTCTCTAACCCTACCCTAATTCTGTTTAACCCAAACCTACCAGCCGCCTAACCCTCCCGATTCCCTTCTCCTTCCTCGCTCTGAGCATCGCATGCACACCCATCACTCAGTCGACCCCTCTGATCGTCTCTAGCCTGTTGGATCCTGTAGGCAAGGCAAGAAACACTGGGGGGGGGGGGGGGGTGAATGGCCTATCCCGGCATTTTAAAACACCGGGATAGGATTTTTAATGAAAAATTTTAAAAAACAAAAATTATTCTAGCCCAACGTTTTCAAACATCGGGATAGCGAAAAAGACAACCCCGACATTTGAAAATGCCGGGAAAGATTTTTCACATCCCCGGCGGGGGCAAACCTGGTGCTTGGGCTGTGTTCGCGAAGCGCCGGGGCCATCAACGGCGGAATTTTTAAACACCGGGAATTCAAAAATTAAATGCCGAGGTTGGTGGGTTGGTTTGTAGTGTAAGGTGTTGTCCAACAAAATCCTCTTATATTGCAATTAAGTCTCCAAAGGAAGATGACTGTAAATTTGAAGTCCGCATTTGTTTGTGTAGACGGGGGGCAATAAGCCCGCAAGTCTCAACGAAACAGGTATAATTAAAGTGAATAGAATAATACTCATACTACACACGCGTAGGGTAGGATGATGCTCATTCTGCGAAAATACATCCCAAATTAAGGAAAATATATTATTAGCAGAAGCAATCAAACCTTCCATCCAGGGCTGGCTCAACACTTATTGAGACCTAAAGCGAACTCCAAAATGAGGCCTTTTAAAAGTTTATAATAAAATTTTGTTAAAATTAATATATTTTATTTAAATGTTATCTTTCGGGCTTTTTGAGATGCAAAATCATTTATTATATTATTGTAATCAATTTCACTTAATATTTCCTTTTCAATTGATAATAAAGCCAATCCATTTAATCTTTGTTGAGACATTGTTGATCTTAGATAAGATTTTATTAATTTTAGTTTTGAAAAACTTCTTTCCGCCGAAGCAACAGTTACGGGAATTGTTAACATTATTCTATAAGCAATATATGCATTTGGAAAAGAATCAAGTCTTTTAATATAATTAAGTATGTCAATTGGTGTATCATTTTCTACTTGTATAATTTCTCTTAAAATTTTCAGTTCTAAAAATAAATCTAACCCAACAATATCTGAGTTGTCGTCATATTTTAATGATCGTTCAAGGTTAACACAATCTTCTTTTAAAATTTCAATTTCTAATGACCTTAATTTCTCAATACTAAATAGAAAATCAAAAATATCTTGATATATTTTAAATTGTTCAAATCTACTTTGGAATGAAATAATTGTTTGATCTATTATGTACAAGAAATAGTCAGTCTTAAATGATTCTTCAGGAGATTTTAAAACTTCATTGTCCATAATCTCATCAAATTATTTCTTTCTACGAATAACACGTTTTTCACGAAACTTGGGTTCTATATCCATTTCAATAGCAATTTCTTTAGCAGAAATTATAGCATTTTCTAATCCATCTTCCCTATATTTTTCAAAAAAAGAAATAAGATCTTTCAATTGTTCTATAGCAACATCTATTCGCATATCCTTTGATTGAAAGTTTTAATTACTAACTGAATTTACCGCAAACAATATCTCATACCAAATAGTCATGCCTAATAAAAACTCAAAATTTTCAAGCTTATAAGTCGCTAAACATTCAGCTTCACTTTTTATTTTAGGTTCATCATTAACTTCACCTAATTTCAATAAAGCATCTCTTATTTGTGAAGTTTGAAATCTTAAAGCTTTTACACTTTCAACACGACTTTCCCAACGTGTTTGTGACAATGATTTAAGAGTTAGGCTAGGAATATGATCTTGTAGAATTTTCCATCTTTTAGTTGAAGAAGAAAATAGTGTATATATACGTTGCAATACTCCAAAAAAAGATGTAGCTTTATGACAACAATTAGCCATATCACAAAGTACCAAATTTAAACTATGACAACTACATGGAGTATAAAATGATCTAGAATCAATGTCTAAAAATCTTTTTTGAATACCTTGATGTTTTCCTTTCATATTAAACCCATTATCATAACCTTGTCCTCTCATATTACTAATATCAAGTCCAATAGTATTTATTTCATTAATAATAGCATCAAAAAGACATTTTCCAATTGTATCATCTACTTTTAAAAATTCTAAAAAATATTCATTGATTTGTACTTTGGTTGAAGAAGTATCCACACATCGTATTACAATAGACATTTGTTCTTGATGACTTATATCAGGAGTGCAATCAAGTATGATTGAAAAATATTTTGCGTTCAAAATTTTTGTTAAAATTTTTGTTTTAATTTCATTTGCTAACAAATTTATTAATTCATTTTGTATTCTATGTCCAAGATAATGATTATGAATTTCATTATCTTTAATTCAACGAATGTGTTCTTGCATTATAGGATCAAATTATGCAATCATTTCAATTAGGCATAAAAAATTTCCATTATTTTCTTGATATATCTTTTCGTTTGTCCCACGAAAGGCCAAGTTATTTTTTCCAAGAGTTTTAACAACTGAAATAATTCTAAATAATACATTCCTCCAATGCTCCATATCTCTATTTATTCCTTCTTGAACATGTTTGTTAATTGTTTTATTTTTTAACAATCTCATTTCTAAATCACTCCATAAACTCATATTAGTGATATGCTCATTACTTATCTCATGACTCTTCAACTTAGAACTAATATTTCTCCAATCACTACTACCTTCACTTGCTAATTTACTTGTACAAGAAAGAGCATTAAATAATTTACAACAAAAACAAAATACTTTATCTAAATCTTGGGAATATACCAGACATCTTCTTTCACGCTTTTCTCCGTTGGACAACTTTTGAATGTAAAGTGATGACGAAAAATGTCTTGCAAATTCATCTTTAGGAAAATCTATATCGGTAACTTTAATAGGACCATTTTCTACTAATAAATCTCTCAAACTTGTATCAATATTTGTCCATTGACTTGGATCAAATATATTTTTAATAGTGGATTCTTCTAATATTTCTTCTCTATCTTCACTATGAGTATGAGAATCAATACAATCTTGTTCATTAACTAATATTTCTTCTTTGTTTTCATTTTCATTAGTAACTTCCTCATCAACTAATATTTCTTCTCTATTTTCATTTTCATTAGTAACTTGTTCATCAATTAACGATTCTTCTCTATTTTCATTTGTGTTTACATTGTTAATTTGTTCATTAACTAATTCAATATCTTTTTTGTTTGTTTTAACAAATTTAGCTAAAGCACCTTTTCGTGATTCAATTAAAGCTTCAACTCTTCTTTTTTTTTTTGAGTTTCGAATAACCCGATTCAAATTTCCTAGTTGACATTTATATATTTAAAAATAAAAAAACAATAAAAACAACACTGGATAAAAAGATTATAGAAATTAGAAAATTAGTCTAAATAGATATATAGAATTCAAATTAAATAGAGTTATAAAGGAGTTAGAACAATACAACCTAATCGCCAGAAACTGGAAGCGAGCCGCTGCTGCGCTGCACGCCTGCACTCGAATGGAAGACTGGCGACTGGCCCTTGCGAGGCGGCAACTGAAGACTTCGCACTCGGCGACTGAAGACTTCGCACTGGCTGGAAGTGACTGGCGACTGGCCTTTGTGGGGGAAGGCTGGAAGCGATGCGGAGCCGCGATGCAATGCGGAGCCGCGATGCGCCGATGGTGTGCCGACTGGGCGAGGGAACTTAGGGAAGTGCCGGGAGTCGTTGAGGGAGGCTGGGAGGGATGAGCGATCGGAGATTCGCTCAGAGAATAGAGAGAATTTCGGAGAGAGAGATTAGAGATAGAGAGAAATTCGGAGAGAGAGATTAGAGAGAGATGAACAGGTTATAGGCGGATTGGGAATTTGGGATTTCTATAATTCGGAGAGAGAGATTAGATTAGAGAGATGATCAGAAGAAACAGGCTGGATCAGTTGATTGGAATTTGTTTGGGGAATTATTAATTATAGAAATTTAGTAGGAGGCTTTTTTGGAAATCAAAGAGCCATTTTTGGAAACCAAAGAGACTCAAGTAGACAACTGAGTAAATGGAGGCCTAAAACTGACAATCAAGGAAGATGAATAGGCATATTTTCAGCAGAACAAAAAAAAAATGGAGGCCTAAAACAGGGAAAAAAATGGAGGCCTAAAGCAAAGGCTTTAGTGGCTTGGGCCTTGGGCCGGGCCTGCTTCCATCTGTATTTTGAGAATGAAAATGGTTTAAGAATGAAGAGAAAATGAAGATAAAAAGAGAATAGTTGGATTTTTTTTTTTTTTTTTTTTGGTTGCAATTATTGATGATATCTGGTTAATAATTGTGAGACACTCTAGGCCCACTTCTGCGCACTACATAACTATACAGTTTTGGGAGCATCATTAACGTCAAAATTAAGTTGCACATTTTTAGTTACGTCCCATTGTGAATTTACCCCTAGCAATCATTGTTTAGGGTAAAATGTGTGTAAGATTGAAAATGTTGAAGAGATGGATGAGAAGGTGCAACATGAGGCCAATTGAGCTAGTACGTAGTAAAGAAAAGGCTTAGCAGAAGGGGACATTTCAAGTAAAGAAGAACGTACAGCAACTTGCAGCATAGGCATGGCTGCATGCTAACAGAAACAGCTTAACGATTTCTCTTGAGTATGGATGCAATGAACACGATCCTCTTGCAATCGAAGCGCTTTTTTTTTAAAGAAATTCTACAAACATAGCATTCTTATCTTCGTTTTAAACCCTAGAAGCCTAAAAAAAAAAAATGTGAGGACTACGTACGTTTCTTTGTAAGATATTGACTCTCATGTACTAATGCGATACTTGACATTATATATCACTATTGATAAAGGCTGTGATCATAGCACTGCCCATTCGATGAACCATTTATGTATTTCTGACAAGAACATCTTTCTTCAAATCATGCAATCGATTAAACAAAAAGGTCTTTCCCTGCCAATTACTACTAAATATTCCCACAAATAGGTCCTCTTACTCAAAATACACGAAACAAAAACCCCATCTCTGATACAGCTCCATAGATCTGTATCAGTTCTCTCAGCTTCTCAGCTTCAGTATCAGAATGTATCAGCTCCCGTATCGGTTCTCTCAGCTTCTCAGCTTCAGTATCAGAGTGTATCAGCTTCTCAGCTTCAGTATGAGAATGTATCAGCTCCCGTATCAGTTCTCTCAGCTTCTCAGCTTCAGTATCAGAGTGTATCAGCTCCCGTATCAGTTTCTATCAGCCTCTATAAATAATGTATCAGTCCTCCAGCGAATATCTTTCTCTGAGGGGGTTATACGAATAAATACTGCACTTTCACACTTAGCCCCTCCATTATCCAACCGTTCTGCCAGTATGATTGGTGGATAATGAGGCCGTTAGACTGGAATCTTCTCTTTTTGCTTTATTGCTTTTGCTAGCTGTAAAACAGCACCCCTGTATTGTTATAAATAGGTGGATGAATGTAAAAGAAGGGATATGAATGAATCAATATCTTTTAGTCTCTCTTCTCTCTTCTAGCTCCTTCATCTTCTTCCTCTTCTTCTCTTCTTCTTCTTATTATCTCTTGTAGCTTCCTTGTATCTTAACATAAGCAGATTTCGATGGCCATCACCCGCTCTGGTAGAGATGCACCACCACCACCACCACCACCAACGGGGGGACCTGTATCAATGGTATCAGAGCATATTGATCAAGCCAACCCTGTTCAGATCGAGCGCCGAACGATCCTTGAATCCGGAGGAAACTCTGGAGTCGGATCACCAGGCCAGGGGGCGCGAGGATCCACCCATAGTGGTGCCGAACCTCAACAGCCCCCCGATCTAGAGCTAAGAATGGAAGGCATCGAGATCTCGATGGGATCTCTTCAGTAACAAATCACAGGTCTCCAACTCCAAAGTGATGATATCCGCCAGTTGTTGCGACGTCTCGCTGATAGGGACTCACGAAGTAGAGAGGAACCCCCCCTAACTTTCCCCCTCATCCAGGAAGTCTTCCTCCCCTCCTACCTCGTCCAGAGTGGAACCCTGTGTTCCCTTGGAGGCCGAATGAAGAGAGCTTTGACAGATATCCAAACATATTCCCCAAACACGCCAAACTTGAAATCCCACTGTTCGATGGGACAGGGGACGTTAGCAATTGGTTTTTCCACCTTGAACACCACTTTGACACCCATCGGATTGAAGGCAGGTACCAAGTGGATTTTAGTGTATATTTTCTAAGAGACGACGCGTTGCTGTGGTGGCGCTGGTTCAAGCGGCAATGCATCGAAGAAATCAATTGGGAAACACTAAAGAGGGAGATGCTCCTCCAGTTTGGTCCAACTGAGCTCCAAAATCCCACCGCCACTCTGTTCAAATTGAGACAAACCACTACGGTACAAGAGTATCATAAGGAGTTCCTTAAGTTTAGCCATCTGAGTAAGCTACTAAGCATGGGGGTCTTGATCGACTGCTTTGTGTCAGGATTGAAGGAGGATATTCAACAGGAGGTTCTATTAAAACATCCCCAAACTGTCACAGCTGCGTATCGTGAGGCTGTTGCTAGAGAAACCATCGCGATGTGCCAGCGCAAGGCTGCAAGATACTTGAGTGGCACTGCAAAAGCAGGACTCCCGTCCACCTCCTCCTTCCCAAAACCAACTACACCGACCAGCTTCCCTCAAGAGCAAAGAAGGCCATCCACAACAGAACCATCGAAACCTACCCAGTTTGATAAGCTGTTTGCTGAAAAAAGAGCTCAGAATTTATGTTTCCATTGTGATGAGAAGTGGAGCAAGGGCCATCGGTGCCGAGGGAGGACCCTGATGTTGATCGAGGGAGATGAAGCTCCTGTAGTTACGGATCTTGAAGCTAGTACTGAGAATGAAAGTGAAGAATTGGTTAAATCCCCTACCGGTGATCTCAGTTTTTTACAAACAACCACTGCAACTCCACCTACTATCTCCCTCAGCGCAGTTATTGGGATAGAAGAACCTAGGACGTGAGATTTAAAGGGACGGTGGGCAAACAAGAGGTGTATGCTCTGTTTGACACTTGATCGACCCACAATTTTGTGGATTCTCAGGTGGTGAGAAAAGCCAATCTGCCAGTTAATCAGAGTATAAAACTCTCAGTGACCATCGTAGGAGGGGGAACTCTATGCTGTGAAGGGCTTTGTGAAGAACTAGAATTCATCTGCCAAGGAGTTAGTATAAAAACCTCCTTCTATGTCTTACCTCTCTGCACCAGCCAAATGATTCTCGGAGCTCAATGGATGCGAACACTAGAGGGGATCTGGCTCAGCTTCAAGAGCCACTCACTGCAGTTTGATCAAAACGGTGGGAGGGTGGTACTCCAAGGGGTTAGCAGTGAGCCGATGCAACTAACTAAGCCCAAATCTATGCACAAGGCAGTCTTACACCTGAAGGGGGGTCTGCTACTTCAAATCACTAAGGTCTCAACTTCCAACCTCGAAGCTGAACCTCCACCCAATCCTTGCAATGCTGCGATTGAACACCAGCTAAGCTTATTTGACGAAGTGTTCAAAGAGCACACCACACTCCCTCCTCACCGACCACAGGATCACAGCATCCCTCTCATTTCCAACTCACAACCAATCATTCTGAGACCCTATAAGCACCCGTGGACACAAAAGAATGAAATAGAGAAGCTCGTGAGAGAAATGCTCCAATCAGGGATCATCCGACCAAGTAATAGTTCGTATGCATCCCCAGTTGTGATGGTGAAGAAGCCCGATGGATCGTGGCGCCTTTGCGTCGACTACAGGGCCCTAAACAAGATAACTATAAAAGATAAGTATCCTATTCCAGTTATTGATGAATTGCTAGATGAATTGCAAGGCTCACAACTCTTCAGTAAACTTGATTTGCGCAGTGGGTACCATCAAATCAGAATGAAGACGGAGGACATTCCCAAGACAGCATTCAAGACACATGAAGGCCATTATGAGTACGTCGTAATGCCATTTGGCCTCACGAATGCTCCATCTACCTTCCAATCCTTGATGAACGATGTGTTCAGGCCGTACTTGAGGAAGTTTGTTCTAGTGTTCTTTGACGATATACTCATCTACAGCCGCACCCTCAACGACCATCTGAAGCACCTGCAGATCGTTCTACAGTTGCTGAGGGAGAATTCACTTAGAGCTAAGAGAAGCAAGTGCGTCTTTGGGGTAGAAGAAGTCACTTATTTGGGCCATATAATATCGAAAAAGGGGGTATCGGTGGATCCTGAGAAAGTATCAGCCATCAATGACTGGCCAATCCCGAAGACTCTCAAAGCACTGCGGGGGTTTCTTGGCCTTGCTGGTTATTACCGCAAGTTCATCAGCCGATATGCATCCATAGCCTCGCCTCTCATAGCTCTCACTAAGAAGGGAGCTTTTCTTTGGTCACCGGGTGCCCAAAAGGCGTTCGAAGCTTTGAAACTGGCCTTAACTACCCCCCCTGTTTTGGCACTGCCAGATTTCAAAGAAAAGTTTACTCTCGAATGCGACGCTGCTGGAAATGGCATTGGGGCCATCTTGATGCAACACCGGCATCCAATCGCCTTCCTTAGTAAAGAATTAAAGGGGAAGAGTAGACATCTGTCGACATACGAGAAAGAGATGCTAGCAATTTTGCTCGCGGTGAAGAAATGGCGGCATTATCTGTTGGCGGGGGAATTTTTGATCAAAACAGATCATAAGCCACTTAAGCATTTATTGGAGCAATGCTTAGACACAGAAGCCCAGCACACTTGGCTTTGGAAATTGCATGGTTACCAATTCTCTGTTGAGTACAAGAAAGGGAGAGAGAACGTTGGAGCTGATGGCCAAGAGCGTTTGAAGACATTCAGCCGCAAGCTCCAGCAGCTCAAGTGCAAGCCCTCTCCATTGTGCAGCCCACTTGGTTAGTATCCCTGAAAGAAGAAGTGGAAAATGACCCCTTTTATTCAGATTTACAAGCAAAAATCTCCAGAGGAGAAGCTCCCCGCTATAGCTTTCGACACGGGTTATGCTTTTATAAGGGAAGAGTAGTTCTCAGTCCGACATCCCCTATTATATCCCAGCTACTACACATCTACCATGACTCCCTTCAAGGAGGCCACTCTGGCTATGAGAAGACCTGGCTGCGGCTGAAGCAAGTCGCCTATTGGGTGGGTATGAAACACAGGTTGAAGACATACATCAAACAGTGTGATATCTGTCGACGTTGCAAACATAACAATCGAGCTCCACAGGGTCTCTTGCAACCCCTTCCAATCCCCGATGAGGTATGGAAAGATATCAGTATGGATTTTATTGAGGGTCTACCGCGAAGCTGGGGTAAGAGCACAATACTAGTAGTAGTCGATAGACTTTCTAAGTATGCTCATTTCCTCCCGGTGTCACACCCCTACACCGCCAAGAGCATAGCTGACCTTTTCATTCAGCATATCATCAAATTGTATGGCATCCCCTCCACCATTGTCAGTGATCGAGACACTATTTTCACTAGTGTTTTTTGGAAAGAATTGTTCACTGCGCAAGGTACCCAACTCTGCTTAAGTACATCATTCCACCCCCAAACCGATGGCCAATCCGAAGTGGTGAATAGAACTTTAGAAACTTATCTCCGCTGTTTTTGTGCTTATAAACCCTCTAGCTGGGTTAGTATACTGCCTTGGGCGGAGTACTGGTACAATACGAGCGTGCATAGCTCCACCAAGCTCTCCCCGTATCAAGTTCTCTACGGTCGAGTCCCACCGTCCTTGCTCACCTACATTCCCGAGGACACCAACTCCCTTGATGTGAGGGAAAATTTAGTCGAGAGGAATGAGGCGCTCCAGTTTCTTAAGGACAATCTGCGCAAGGCACAGGGAAAGATGAAGTCACGCGCCGATAAAAAGAGAACTGAAGGAGAGTATGTAGTTGGGGATTCGGTCTATCTCAGATTGCAGCCTTATCGGCAAACTTCTGTTGGGGGTAGACGCATCCACAAATTGTCTCATTTGTACTATGGGCCTTATCAGATCGTGGAGAGAGTAGGGCCAGTAGCTTATAAACTACTTCTTCCCCAAGGCGCCCAAATCCATGACGTATTTCATTGCTCCCAATTGCGACGCCATTTGGAAGGTGACCAACAGCTCACTCCCACACACCCTGTATACTTCCAAAAGCCAGAGACTCGCCCAGCTAGAATCTTGAACAAACGGATGGTGGAGAAGCGAGGAATCGCCGTGACCGAAGTACTGATACAATGGGAAGGGGGAACAGCCGATGAAGCTACCTGGGAAGAATTCTGGAGTATCCACAGTCGCTTCCCTGAGTTTCGCAACGTCATGGAAGCTCCTTTTCAAATGGGGAGCAATGATACAGCTCCATAGATCTGTATCAGTTCTCTCAGCTTCTCAGCTTCAGTATCAGAATGTATCAGCTCCCGTATCAGTTCTCTCAGCTTCTCAGCTTCAGTATCAGAGTGTATCAGCTTCTCAGCTTCAGTATCAGAATGTATCAGCTCCCGTATCAGTTCTCTCAGCTTCTCAGCTTCAGTATTAGAGTGTATCAGCTCCCGTATCAGTTTCTATCAGCCTCTATAAATAACGTATCAGTCCTCCAGCGAATATCTTTCTCTGAGGGGGTTATACGAATAAATACTGCACTTTCACACTTAGCCCCTCCATTATCCAACCATTCTGCCAGTATGATTGGTGGATAATGAGGCCGTTAGACTGGAATCTTCTCTTTTTGCTTTATTGCTTTTGCTAGCTGTAAAACAGCACCCCTGTATTGTTATAAACAGGTGGATGAATGTAAAAGAAGGGATATGAATGAATCAATATCTTTTAGTCTTTCTTCTCTCTTCTAGCTCCTTCATCTTCTTCCTCTTCTTCTCTTCTTCTTCTTATTATCTCTTGTAGCTTCCTTGTATCTTAACATAAGCAGATTTCGATGGCCATCACCCGCTCTGGTAGAGATGCACCACCACCACCACCACCACCAATGGGGGGACCTGTATCAATCTCTTCCTAAGATATCTCTACTACTTAATTAATTATCAGCTAAATATTAAAAAAGTACACAAAGTTTTGGGCCGGTTTAAAAAAAATACACTAAAATTTTTTGTTTAAAAAAATGACACAAAGTTTCAAAAAACTTCACTAGGTTTGTTAGGGGTAGGGTTAGGATTAGTTCGGGGATTTATTTAAACATCTTATTAGTTAAGTGATATTTTTTAAAGACAAATAAAAGATGAATGTGATTTTTTTAAACACAAATAAAAGATGGAAGTGATTGTTAAAAACCCTACCCTAACTCTAACCCTAACCCTAACCCTAACCCTAACTATCCCAATGTGATTTTTTGAAACTTTGTATCCTTTTTTAATTAAAAAAAAAATTTAGTGTACTTTTTTTAAACTGACCCAGAACTTTGTGTAATTTTTTTATATTTAGCCTTAATTATCCCATCTATAGATGTCACTTCTTGATCCTCAATTCCTCATCACTGCTTTTAGAAATTAACTAATTAAGTGGCTTTAAATTTTTAGTCAGAATTCGCGAAGTAGGTCGAAAGTATTCGAAATGTATGTTAACTGTTCTTACCTTTGTTTTTTTATGTCAACATTTAGTAAATAATTGAATTCCAAATGTACAGCTTATCCCTCTAACCTTTTGTTATCGGAACAGATCAGTAGACAAAAACATAACCCCACACCTATATGAACTGGTGGACCAAGATAAGATCACAGGATCCGGAATATATATACTTGTCTGGTTGTCCATAATGAGATGATAGTATCAACTGATCACATCGGAATATATCGTAGTATTGATGAACTGATGTTACATTCGCTTCAATATTTTAAGTCGAAATTTTTTCTTTGCCCTTGAGTAGGAAAAGATTCTAATTCGAAACATACCACTTACCCTGGAGAGTTCATAACGCATGAGAGCATCCACAATCGTTCAATGTAAAAAATGGCAAAATGTATATTTTGGCAATCCATTTCAACGAAACGCTGCAGTCGTCGAATGGCAAAAAAAGCATAAGTTCGTTAAAAAAGAAATAGACGAAACATGATGTTTCGTCTGTCATTAAAAAATAATTTATACTAGCTGAAACTTAGAAAATATTAATAAAAAATACGGGGCGAACCCAAAGAAGAATAGAAATTCAAAATAACCGGACGAAACATCATCGTCCGGATTTTAAGGGTTTTTAGCAAAAAAAAATTTGCAAAAACAATTTTAAAAACTAGTTTGTAAAAAATGTTTGCAAAAACAATTAAAAAATATACAAAATTATTTTTTTTTAAAAATGGATTGGGACGAAACATCCAACATGGGACGAAACATCATGTTCATTCCAAGTCTTAAATTCATTTAACCGGTTTATTTATTTGTTTTTCAATTTTTTTTTTTTACTTCGGACGAAACATCATGTAGATGTTTCGTCCGATCAATTAAAAATATAATTAAATAATTCAGACGTTTTGCTATTTCGTCTGCTATAATATGCATTTTGCTATTTCGAATGTTATTTTTTTCCTTTCTACTGTAGCCGAATTGCCAAAAAATGGTAAAATAGCTCACGATTGTGTGCACTACAGTAAAAAAAAGGACAAAAATGACAAACAAGCAAACGACTATGGATGCTCTGATCAAGGCCCCCGTGGTAGGCTTAGGATTAGTTGCTAGAGGTCCAATTTTACATAAACCTGACCCCTGATGGTTTGGAAGAATAATAATTATACCTTTGAGAATTTTCCTATTCAAAACATGAAAAGGAAAAAACCATTCAAATAAACCACGGAAAGCTATCTCTAGAAAATCTAGAGAGAGAACCTCCCTAAAAGAAACCCAAAAACAGAAAGATGAAAAAGCTAATTTCGGCTTGGGGAGGGGGGAGGACTCCCTCGTCCTCCCCCTCCTTCCTCTCCCACGCCCTCCCACCACATCGCCTCCATTGTGGTGTTGTGGTCGATGGCGGATTTCGTCAGGTTTGTGGAATCGCCGATGAGACGAATAGGTGTGCAGATGGTGCGGTGGGGAAGAACGACGTCAAGAAGGTTGACGTCGAAGGCGGAGTTGCGTCGCCGGGAGAGGAGGTTGTTGCAAGGGGAAGTGAGTTGCTGCCGGAGGTGTCGATAGCTAGGTAGGGGGATGCCGAGGGCTGGAGGACTTTTGTCTTCAGGCGATGGCTGTCGGCGGGAGATGTCGACGGTTGGAGGGGCAGCAGTTGAGGGGTGTGGCTGGCTTGGTTGGCCCTGCCGTGGAAGGAAGAAGGTCTGCCAGAGTGTGGACCTTGGCTGGCTTGGTCGGGGCTACCGTGGAGGGGAGTTGATCAGTCGGAGTGAGGGGAGTGGTTTGCTTGGTCGGGGCTGCCATGTGGTATGCCGGAGTGAGGGCAGTGAAGGTGTTGATGGTTAGGAGTGGAGAGAGAGATTTGGGGATGAAATTTGAAATTGGAATTTCAAATAGAGTTTTTGAAATTCAAAATTAGATTTGGGGAAAGATTTGGATGATTGTTGAATTTCAATTTAGATTTGAAATTCTAGCATATTTGGAAGGGGAGATTTGGTTCATTTGTGCAATTCAATGTAGATTTTTTAATTTCAAAATATGTGTGGAGGGGGAGATTAATTTGAATTTTGAATTTCAATTTAGATGTTTGAAATTCAAAACATATTTGGATAGGGGAGAGAATGAATTTGATTGACATTTGAATTTCAAATAAGTTTTTTTAAAAAAATTCAAATTATGTATGGGGAGCGATGGGCTTAACTGTGGGATCCCTAATGATGAGCTGCCATGGCGAAGGTGTTCGTTGGCGGGGAAGTTCATCGGGAGTGTTAGCTTGTCGATTGAGAACAATGACTACTGTTGAGGCTGGATTTGACGCAATCAGAAGATGGCATCACGATGGGGTTGGATTGGTGGATTCATCGGATGAAGAGGATGCATGCCGCCAAGAGATGGTGGTTGTGGTTGTTGCCAAGGAGGATGTTTGGGGGAAGGTGGAGGGAATTTCTAGGGTTAAAAGAAATTTTAAATGGAATTCGAATTTCAAATTAGATTTTTTTGAAATTCGAATTACATCTGGAAGGGATGGGTGGGAGAACATGGACATATGCTTTCGTCTACAAGATTAGCTAGGGGAGGGACTAGTTTATGTTGAAGGTTTAGCTTTGTAATTGTTTTTTGTTGTTCTGTTTTAGGAATAGATAGATGTATATTATTTGCAATACTTGTTTCGTTATTATTTATTAATAAAGCGGTGACGCGGTCACCTTTTTTTCCTAAAAAAAACACACACACACCGAAAAGCCCAGCATGGTCTGTATGATCCGCACCCAATTTATGTAGTTTAATAACTAAGAATTATTTTTTAAAAACTGATAATATGTTAGAGCATCCACACTCGTTTGCTATTTTGCCATTTTTGACATATTTTGAGAAATTGAGCGCTGCAGTCATTTGCTATTTTGCCAAATTTTAACAAAAAAAGGGAAAAGTAGCTTCTCATATTTGAGAAATATTTTTTAGAATTCTCAAAATATAGGGAATGGAATATATATATATATATATATATATATATATATATATATATATATATATATATATATATATATATATATGTTGGATCCTGTAGGCAAGACAACAAACACTAGAGGGGGGGGGGGGTGAATAGTATTTAATAAAAACTGCGAAAATTTTTCTCGGTACAGTCGACTGAGGTAAGGACCAGTCGACTGATATGTTCAAAATAACTGAAAATAACAACTCTGTGCAGTCGACTGCTGAAAGAGACAGACGACTGAAGGCACACTGAAATTACAACTACAAACGGCACTGACCAATCGACTGATGGTGCAAGGAGTCGACTGTTCAGAAACTTTTTGCAGAATTAAAATAAACCAGAGTAAATGCAAACACAAGATAATCAATCACAGAGTACACAAGGTATATCCTGGTTCGGTCCTCCTGACCTACATCCAGTCCCCAAGCAACCCACTTGAGATTTCCACTATTCTTGAAAAATTACAAGAATACCCTACGGCGTTACGACAACAACCTTGTCTAACCCGTAGTCCTTTCTCTCAACCAGAGAAAGCAACCCACTCTTCCACCAAGAGTGAAAAGACACCGACTCTACAACCAAGAGTCAAAAACACTCTCCAACCGAGAGCAAGAGTACAAGAATACTTTACAGTCAACCTATAGCCTTGTTGTTGTATGTGTTGATGCACGTGGCTAAAAGAATAGGTCGACTTCTATACTCAGTCCAGAGCGAATTCAATGCTATACTGGACTGAATGTAGAGAACCAAAGTGTATGAACTTGAAAGCTTTGTTTCTCACAGAAAATCACTTAAAATGTTCTTCAAGAGTGCTCGGAGTTCAGAGAAAAATTCTGTGTAAATTCTGTAGATCTTTTCAGTGAGAGCTGAACTCTACTTAAAGAGTTTGATCTCTTGAACGTTGGAAAAACAGTTACTCAACTGTCAACCAACGGATCTGAGCTTTTGAGTTTGAAAAAATTCGATTTTGAAAAACGGTCAAAAGCTCTCGAATAGTCGACTGGGTTGCCATATGAGTCGACTGATCAGAGTTTGAATAATTTTAAACAGTTTTGTACTATCAGTCGACTGGCAGAAGCTTAAGTCGACTGGTACTCAAAAGTTAAAATTCTTCAAACTGTTTTGACTCTTTTTTGGGGGGTTTTTAAGAAACACACATTATGAAATATTTTGAGTGTGTGTGTGTGTGACAAGGCTTTACATCAGACTAAGACTCAACAAACGTAAAAAATACAATGTTTACAAGACACAACAATTTGACATATTTGAGCTTGAAGTCTTGAGTCTTGAGTCTTGTCTTGAGTGAAGTCTTCATCTGTATCCTTTTGAGCTTGTTCATTTGTTCAGCTGGAATTGTCTTTGGTATGAACACTGCAATGTTAGCTGTATAATATAGACACATGTTGCACTGTGTTGTGATCATCAAAATCAAGAATCAACATTCTCCCCCTTTTTGATGATGACAACACAATAGCTGATAGCAATTTATATAAAAACATACAAGCATAGATTTTGAAAGCTCCCCCTATTAAAAACACAATATGCATACATAAAGCAAATTCTTGACATAAAGAATGTGTCAGTCGACTTAACAATAGATCAGGCGACTGAACAGAAATATATCAAAAAGCAGTTAACAAGTATGGCGACTGAACAGAACATGAAAATATATCAAAAAGCAGTTAACAAGTATCACAGATGCAGCAAGTATCACAGCTGCACCAGTTTAGCAGCAGTCGACTGTATCCTTGGGGAAGTCGACTGACCAGAGATAAGTTTAGCAGCAGTCGACTGTATCCTTGGGGAAGTCGACTGACCAGAGATATTTCAATACTCAGAATACGCTGAAATACGCTGAACAGTGTAACAATGTTAAAAAATGCAGAATATAACACATAGCACAGATAGAACATAACACAGATAGATAAAATATTACTCAGATCTTTCTGTCTCTCCCCCTTTGGAATCATCAAAAAGCACAAAGTAACAAGGTTTTGCATTGAAAGAAAGAAAGTCTAATACATAAAAACAAATGCATTAAAAGGAAAATTACATAAATAATAAAAAAGAAAATAAGTAATCTTCAATCATCTTCATCGGAGTCTTCGGCATCATCTTGAGAAGGAGGATGAAACTGAGAAGTGAAGAGATGAGTTAGGTTGTCTAGTTTGGAGTCGAGGGTATGGAGTTGGGTGTCTACAGAGACTGAGTGGTTCATTAGGTAGGACACACAGTCGTAGAGAGTACGTGGGTCATCAAAATTGGCTTGAAGAATAGGTGGATCATCAGATGTAGAAGGTTGAGAGGGTCTGGGTCGAGGTCTAAAAGTAGAACCTAAAGGAGCTTGGGAGAGAGGAGGAGACCTAGGGGGTGATCGAGTAGGAGCATCAAAGAGTTTCATACGTGCCAAACTAGCACGATCAAAACACTCATAACGAGAAACAACATTTGTCTCCGAATCAAGATCAACTCCAAAAGCTATAAAAACTCTAGTGAGAAGACCTCCAAAAGGTAGAAAGTGAGTGTGGTCTTGATTAAGTTTAGAAAAGATAACTTGACCCCAATTAACAGCAATTCTACCAAAAATTGCATATATAGCTTTTTGTAATTCAATAGAATATTGGTCATAACTACCCTTTTTAGGAAGGATGTTATAGGCTAATATTCTACCTACAAGCTTAGCAATTGGTTTAATATTTTTGCTTGTCATTGGAGGGCCAGAATTGGGTAGAAAAATTTTAGATAAAATAGAAGCATCATCTAAAAGAATTTCATCAAGAGGTAATCCCACATCATCAATACCCAAAATTTCATTAATCCTAGTCGGTGTGAGTGTCATTCTAACATTTTTCACAGACGATCGAATTAGGACATCCCCATTTGGTTTTTGCACAACTCTCATATTTGTGTAAAACAAATAAATGAGTTGGGGATAGTAATTAGGTTGGTTTGATAATGAGAGAAAATCATAGAGACTGCAATTTTGGAATAGTGGAATGAGATTAAAACGGTCTAGGTCATTAAAATTTACAAATCTTCCAGGAAAGATTTGAATGGTACAAAAGGCATACCAACGATCAAGAAGATCGGAACTTAAAAGATATTGAGTGTATTCTTGTGAAGAAGAAGTACCCTCATGAGAACGTTTCGATCGTTTGGGTGCCATGAGAAACGAGTGGAAAGGGTTTTACCTAAGAGAAGAGAGAGAGTCGAGCAGGAGCAAGCACAAGCAGCACTGAGAGAGCAGATCACCTTCTTCTCCAAAAGCTAGGGTTTTGAAATTTGGGGTAAAAACTTGAGAACGGTAAGGAGTGAAAACGGCTGGTGAAAGGGGGTTTTAACTGTGAGTGAACGGTTGAGATCAAGGAGAGGTGAAATCGACGGTGAGGATTAAAGAGCACGGGTGAAAAGATGAATGAATTCCATCTCAAAAGACGCGATGAATAGTCGCTGAAGATGATTGAGCTCGCGACAGTCGACTGGTAGAGAGATCAGTCGACTGAGTCGAGAAGAAAATAAACATTTTATGTCGACTAATCAGTCGACTGGTAGAGGAACCAGGCGACTGGTCAGAGAAAAAAAATTGGTATGTATTAAAAAATCAGTACAGTCGACTTACTCAAAAATATAGTCGACTTAACAGTAACAATTTTCAGTAAATATCAATAAAATCACAAATTCCAAGTTCTCTTCTTAAATTAATGAAAGTATCTTCCTTAAGGGGCTTGGTAAATATATCTGCTACTTGTTTATCAGTAGAGATAAAGTCTAAAGATATATCTCCTTTTAAAACATGATCACGTAGAAAATGATGTCGAATATCAATATGTTTCGTACGTGAATGTTGAATCGGATTTTTAGATAGATTAATTGCACTGGTATTATCACACATAATTGAGGGTTTCTCAAATGAAATACCATAATCTAATAAGGTTTGTTTCATCCATAAAATTTGTGCACATGCCAAACTTGCAGCGATATACTCAGCTTCTGTGGTTGATAGGGATACGGAGTTTTGCTTTTTACTGCACCAAGATACTAGGGAATGTCCCAAAAAGTGACATGTACCACTAGTACTCTTGCGATCAGTTTTGCTTCCAGCAAAATCGGCATCGCTATATGACAAAAGTTGAAAATTATCGGTGCGTGGATAAAATAAACCATATTCAGATGTGCCTTTAATATATCTTAAAATTCGTTTCACTGCTTTTAAATGAGACTCTTTAGGACTAGATTGATATCTAGCACATAAACATACGCTGAACATAATATCTGGTCTACTTGCAGTAATATATAAGAGTGAACCAATCATACCTCGATAGAGTTTTTGATCAACACTCTTACCTAATAAGTCTTTGTCAAGAGTAGTAGTAGTAGCCATAGGTGTGGATTTACTACTAGTACTATCCATGTTAAAACGTTTGAGTAATTCCTTTGCATATTTGCCTTGATTGATAAATATGCCATTTGAGGACTATTTAATTTGAAGTCCAAGGAAATAATTGAGTTCACCCATGTGACTCATCTCAAATTCATTTTTCATGGTATTAGCAAATTCTTGACATAGATTATTATTAGTAGAACCAAAAATTATATCATCAACATATATTTGTATGATTAAGATATCATTCTTAACTCTTTTGATAAACAAAGTAGTGTCTACTTTACCTATTTCAAATCCTGTTTCTAAAAGAAAAGTTTTTAAACGATCATACCAAGCACGAGGTGCTTGTTTAAGACCGTATAAAGCCTTTTTCAATTTATAAACATGATCTGGAAATTGTTCATGTTCAAAACCTGGTGGTTGTTTAACATAAATATTTTCCTTAATAAACCCACTAAGAAAAGCACTTTTCACATCCATTTGATAAAGTATAAAATTCATAAAACAAGCAAAAGATAATAAAATACAAATAGATTCTAATCTAGCAACAGGAGCATATGTTTCATCAAAATCTATACCTTCTTCTTGATTATATCCTTGGGCAACTAATCTAGCCTTTTTCCTTACAACTTGTCCTGATTCATCTAACTTATTTTTGAATACCCATTTGGTACCAATAATAGTCTGATCAGGAGGTCTAGGAACTAAATCCCATACATCATTCCTTATAAATTGGTTTAGTTCATCTTGCATGGCATTCATCCAATATTCATTCTCACAAGCTTCTTGTATATTTTTCGGTTCAAAATCCGACAAGAATGCTGTATGAGAGATCATATTAACATGTGAACGTGTCTGAATACCATGGGAGATGTCACCAATTATTAAGTCATGAGGATGATCTTTAACTTCAACAAATGACTTTGGTAAAGTTGAAGATATCACAATCGGATCAGTCGACTTGACTTGTTCTTCAGTCGACTGCTTTACGTCAGTTGACTGGTCGAGCTTATCAGTCGACTTATCAGACAGATTAGTTTGCTCTAAGGATTTAATCACATTATCTAAAGGTGATAAATCAGTTTCATCATCTTTATTTAAGGTTGATGAAGGTAAGGATTCATCGAATGTAACATGCATTGATTCTTCAATAATCATTGTAGACTTATTGAAAATTCTATATGCTTTACTCCTATTTGAGTATCCCAAAAAGATACCCTCATTAGATCTAGGATCAAATTTGTCTAAATTATCTTTTGTGTTTAGAATAAAATACTTGCAACCAAATGTCTTAAAGTAAGAGACTTTAGGAATTTTATTAAAAAATAACTCGTAACAAGTCTTCTTTAGTTTAGGTCTTAGAAGAATTCTATTTAAAACATAACAAGCTGTAGCAACGACTTCAGCCCAAAAATGCTTTGGTAGATTGCTTTCAACAAGCATAGTACGTGCGCATTCTTGCAAAGTCCTATTTTTCCTTTCAACCACTCTATTTTGTGGTGAAGCTCTAGGAAATGCAAATGAATGTGTTATACCATTCTTGTTGCAATATTCTGTAAATGTTTCATTTTCAAATTCTCCACCATGATCACTTCTAATAGTGACTATGGTTAGAGATCTTTGATTTTGAACACGTTTACAAAAATGTGCAAATTCTTCAAAAGTATCATTTTTATGTTTTAAAAAGAATGTCCAAGTGAATCTTGAAAAATCATCTACTAAAACAAACACATATCTACTTTTATTTAAAGAAGCAACTCTAGTAGGGCCAAATAAATCCATATGAATTAATTCAAGTGGCCTACTAGTAGAGATTACGTCTTTTGTTTTAAAAGTGGATTTGATTTGTTTTCCTAGTTGACATGCATCACATAACTTATCCTTTTTAAAGGATAGTTTTGGCAGTCCTTTAACTAGGTTATATTTAGATAATTTTGAGAGATTTTTCATGTTCACATGTCCAAATCTTCTATGCCATAACCAAGATTCATTGTTAGAGGCTATTAAACAAAAATCATTTGAAAAATCAATTGCATTCAAACACAATTCATAAATATTATTTTTACGAAAACCTTGAAAAACAACATTTTGCATAGTAGAATCATAAATCAAGCATGCATCTTTTTCAAAAACTATTTTATATCCTTTATCACACAATTGACTAATGCTTAAAAGATTATGCTTTAAACCATTAACCAATAGCACATTTTCTATAATAGGGTTAGATATTTTACCGACCATGCCAATACCGATGACTTTGCCTTTGTTGTTATCTCCAAAGATGACGGTTCCTCCATCTATACTTTGAATGGTGGATAGTAGGTTGACATGCCCTGTCATGTGTTTTGAACATCCGCTGTCTAGTATCCAGCGTTCTTTCTTGAGTACCTATAAAAAGTTTAAGGTAAATATGGTACCCTTTTTATTGGGTCCAAAACACATTAGTTTGGGGGAAACCAAACCCATAAAGAGTTTGACCTTCCTCCATAAGCAGGAATATAGTAAGTAGAATTACACACATTTAACATATATGAGTTAATATAAGCAATTCTATCATTCTGATTTAGATTAACTGGAACTCATACTAACTTGTTCTGTCCAGTCGACTTACCAGTGTTATTCAGTCGACTGTTGGTGTACATCAGTCGACTGGTAGATACACTAGGTCGACTTATAAGAGGTTTTGATCTCGTGAAATAAGATCCACTTTCTCTGGACAGACGACTGGTTGTATGGTTCAGTCGACTTAACCGAACGGTAGTTTTGCTTTTATCACTGAAATTAACAACCTTTGGCTTTGCAAAAAAATCATACAACTTGTGTGTAACACTAGAAATAGATGCTGACTTATTTTTACTAGTGTTTACTACAGGAGATTCTTTTACAGAAGATTTTTTAAAACCAAGTCCAAATTTTTGACTAGATGTAACTTGATGATGAAGCATATCATTTAAATTCTCTTTGCCTTTATTAAACTTAGATACGTTCTTTGAAATCTCTTCATAATTCTTTTTGAGAGTTTCAAGATCAGTATCTAAACTTGCAATGCGAGAATTTAAGGATTTTACTTCCTTATCAAGGTTAAGATTTTCTTGATTAAGTGTTTGATTCACTTTCTCAAGATTCTTAACTCTAATCTTTTCTTTCTTTAACTCTTGGAATATTTCATTAAAAGCATCAAAAAGATCTTCGGAATCATAATCATTACTTACATGTTCTTGTGCAGCCATAAAACACACATTTGGCACTTCGTTATTTTCATCCGTTTCTTCTTCGGAAGATGAATCACTATCATCCCATGTAGCTTGATAAGCCTTCTTGTTCTTGGCAAATTTGTTCTTTGGATATTTGTCCTTCTTGAAATTGGATGATTTTCCCTTGTTCTTTGCATTTTCTAAGGGGCAATCCTTCTTCATGTGACCTATTTTATTGCACCTGAAACATGTAGGAGGGTCATTAGAATCTTTAATTTTAGAATGAAACTTACCCTTCTTTAAGAACTTCTTGAATTTCCGAGTGAACATTGCTATTTCTTCTTCATCTTCTTCCTCATCTTCTGAGTCTGTCATGGCTTTAAAAGCCAATGATTTCTTCTTTGCTTGGTGTGATTCTGTATCTTTCTTTCGATCTTCAAGTTGGACCTCATATGCCATGAGATTGCCAACAAGATTCTCGAGAGTAAGTGTTGACAAGTCATTTGCTTCCTCTATTGCTGTGGTTTTCTTCTCCCATTCTGGAGTGAGTGCACGTAGGACTTTTCTAACCATCTCTGCTTGAGTATAAGTCTTTCCAAGCGCCACAAGAGAGTTTGTGATGTCTGTGAATCTGGTAATCATCTCGGACACAGTCTCATTGTCCTTCATTCTGAACATCTCAAACCTGTGGACAAGAACAGAAATTTTAGACTCTTTTACTTTATTCGTTCCTTCATGTGTTACCTCGAGTGTATGCCAAATTTGATGTGCGGTTGTAGCATTGGATACACGGTTGAATTCTTCTTTTGTAAGTGCACAAAATAAGGCATTCATTGCTTTGGCATTGTTCATAGTCTGATTCTTTTGATCATCATTCCATTGTGCATATGGAATGGTAGGGGCAGTATATTCCGTCTCTGTCATTTGCCATATCTCATAATTGATTGATTGGAGATAAATTCGCATTCGGCACTTCCAATAATTGTAGTTCGTTCCATCAAATAGTGGTGGCCGTTGTGTAGATTGGCCCTCATGGTACTGATTTGTATTTGAAGTAGTTGCCATAGCCTGTAACCTTGCTCTGATACCAAGTGTTGGATCTTGTAGGCAAGACAACAAACACTAGAGGGGGGGTGAATAGTGTTTAATAAAAACTGCGAAAATTTTTCTCGGTGCAGTCGACTGAGGTAAGGACCAGTCGACTGATATGTTCAAAATAACTGAAAATAACAACTCTGTGCAGTCGACTGCTGAAAGAGACAGACGACTGAAGGCACACTGAAATTACAACTACAAACGGCACTGACCAGTCGACTGATGGTGCAAGGAGTCGACTGTTCAGAAACTTTTTGCAGAATTAAAATAAACCAGAGTAAATGCAAACACAAGATAATCAATCACAGAGTACACAAGATATATCCTGGTTCGGTCCTCCCGACCTACATCCAGTCCCCAAGCAACCCACTTGAGATTTCCACTATTCTTGAAAAATTACAAGAATACCCTACGGCGTTACGACAACAACCTTGTCTAACCCGTAGTCCTTTCTCTCAACCAGAGAAAGCAACCCACTCTTCCACTAAGAGTGAAAAGACACCGACTCTACAACCAAGAGTCAAAAACACTCTCCAACCAAGAGCAAGAGTACAAGAATACTTTACAGTCAACCTATAGCCTTATTGTTGTATGTGTTGATGCACGTGGCTAAAAGAATAGGTCGACTTCTATACTCAGTCCAGAGCAAATTCAATGCTATACTGGACTGAATGTAGAGAACCAAAGTGTATGAACTTGAAAGCTTTGTTTCTCACAGATAATCACTTAAAATGTTCTTCAAGAGTGCTCGGAGTTCAGAGAAAAATTCTGTGTAAATTCTGTAGATCTTTTCAGTGAGATCTGAACTCTACTTAAAGAGTTTGATCTCCTGAACGTTGGAAAAATAGTTACTCAACTGTCAACCAACGGATCTGAGCTTTTGAGTTTGAAAAAATTCGATTTTGAAAAACAGAAAAACGGTCAAAAGCTCTCGAACAGTCGACTGGGTTGCCATATGAGTCGACTGATCAGAGTTTGAATAATTTTAAACAGTTTTGTACTATCAGTCGACTGGCAGAAGCTTAAGTCGACTGGTACTCAAAAGTTAAAATTCTTCAAACTGTTTTGACTCTTTTTTTGGGGGTTTTTAAGAAACACACATTATGAAATATTTTGAGTGTGTGTGTGTGTGACAAGACTTTACATCAGACTAAGACTCAACAAACGTAAAAAATACAATGTTTACAAGACACAACAATTTGACATATTTGAGCTTGAAGTCTTGAGTCTTGAGTCTTGTCTTGAGTGAAGTCTTCATCTGTATCCTTTTGAGCTTGTTCATTTGTTCAGCTAGAATTGTCTTTGGTATGAACACTGCAATGTTAGCTGTATAATATAGACACATGTTGCACTGTGTTGTGATCATCAAAATCAAGAATCAACAACATATATATATATATGAGGGATCGACGGATCATCATCGTTCGTCTTATTTTTTTAATCTTTTTTCTAATACAAATTTAGCACCAACGATAGTAGATCTCCTCATTCATTACTATTTGTCAAATGCTGTATATGCATATTAGATCTCCTCATTCATTACTATTTGTCAAATGTTGTATATGCATATTTTAAAGCAAACGATAGTGGATGCTCTTATCCGAATATATTTGCAAATATAGATAGAAATTAATGCGAGTATGATTTTTTTAATATTTGCAGTTATTAATGTTAAGCTTAATAGTTTGATTGAGATCGTGGTTGTAATTTTATTTTTGGCTAAATTTAAAAATAAAAAACCCTTGAACTATGATCTTTCTGCAAAAAACCACCGTGAAGTTTTTTTTGCACAAAAGACTCTCTTGAAGTATGTTTTCAAAAAACACATCCCGACTCCATTAGCTTTATGCTAACTTTTTGTCATGTGCATCAAACATAACTTGAAAATGGACCATTTTTCTATTGTTCTTTCTTACAATTTCTTCCCCTGATCTAACTCTAATCCCAAATCAACCCAAAATCACCAAATCAACCACCAAATCGATGCCTTCCACCTTCGACAACCCATCTTGATCTTTCTCCTTGGGTGACGGCTTCCTGGGTTCTTGCTAGTGGCGATCAACGCTAGAAAGAAGAACTCATTGGGAAATCAGAGGCCGCTCCAGAACTTTAAGTTGAACAAGGTGAGTTCTTCATTATCTTTCCTTCTAAAACTGTACACAAATTTTCATTTTAGTTTACTTAAACCTTTGTCTTTTCATCATATGTGCTTTGATGTAGATCAATACCTTCAATGACAGGTCTGGTGATGGTGGAGGTGAAAGTCAGCAGCAAATGACTTGAAGGTAAAGTTTTAAATAGAAGTGTATTTTGTTTTAATCTCTATGAAATCCTTGTGGTTTATTTATACACCTATTTATTCATTTGCTATGTGCTAGGTTGACAATTTTGATGTTTTTGAAGTGGAGCATATCAACCATTCAAGAGTACTTTCAGTTTCTGTGGTGGTTTATATGTGTCACTAGTTAGAGAGTAGCATTCTCTGATATGAGCATTTGTGTAACACCTCGGGTTCAGAATACATACATACATACATACATACATACATGCATACATACATACATACATACATATATATATATATATATATATATATATATATATATATATATATATATATATATATATATATAATTGGAGGTGCCCTATAGATTTTCCTATAAGGGGTATTATATGAATTATTGATTGGTAGGGGGCCCACGGGATGGCAGGCAGCAGGTTGCTGCTGCAGTTTCTCCACGATGACGTGGAGGGGATGTGGGGCCCGCCCAGGAGAGAGAAACAGGGGGTTCTGCTGTGTTCCTGCCACATGTGTGGCAGGTGGTGGGGACCACCCGGGTTGGGGCTATTGAGAATATCGAAATGGGACTCAATTTGATCCCATATCGGGGATTTGAAAGTTTAATTATGTATGTATATATATATATATATATATATAATTGTCTGTGATAAGAGGCCACCAATCAGCTATAACACCTTTTATGAGGCAAGCCTGTGGTAGGCAGTTGTTAGAAAAATTGCTGTTTCGGGCCGAGGTGTTACATTTTGTCTATTGGATTATCATTTTGGTGGTCCATATAATAGTTTTATTTTATTTGCTGAACGCCACATTTTGGTGGTCCACATATATACCAAATTATCATTCTGTATGTTGAATTATCATTTTGGTAGTCCATATATGTACCAAATTATCATTTTCTCCGCTGATAATTTTGTTGCTGATATTTTGGTTGATGTATGTTGTTAACTGATCACACAGTATGATGAATCAGTTTTTGGACTTGGCTAAAGCAATAGTATTTTTGTTGTATGTTGTTAATTTTGAATACTCTGTATTTGAAATTGGTATTTTTGTCTATTGATAACAATAAGAACTCCTGATATGTTTGATGAGAATGTTGATCTCACTTTGATATCAGGTAGTCAGAATGTAATATAATTAACCTGACTGATTGATGTTTCTGAACATAAGCCCAAATTTAATGATGTTTTTATTACAGAACATGAGAGTTGAGTGAGGTTTTCATCAATATTGAGAATTATGAATGATGTTTCTGAACCAACTTTAAAAGCTGAATGTGGTATCTATTACAAGCTAAAAAGTTTATGATGTTTTTTGAATCAACTTCCAAAGCACATTGATGAAATGTCATTAAAACAGATAAGTGAACAACATAGTGATGAAATTCAAAGAGATAAGTGAACAACATACGACAATATTCAAAGAGATAACATAGTGATGAATCTACATTGCAAACATTCAATCTCAACTACAACAATAAGTAAGAGTTAATACATATTTCACAATTCTAAGGTTTACATGTCTACTTCATAATAAATAACAACAAAACAACCAAAAACAACCAAAGCAAGCACCCTCTAAATCCCTTATGGTTCCCTCTATAACATTCAGCTCCACCACCTTCTTCCTAAATGAATGACACTACTTCCAACTCATGTTTCCGATTCTTAAGATCTACAACAGTGGAACCAAGTTTAATTTCTATCCTACTTGCTTCATCAACTAGCAATCTCAACTTATCATTTTCCATCTTCAATTCTGAGTATGCTTTTTCCTCCTTATCAGCTTCTCCCACAAGTTCAACCCCCCAGAAAAATTTGCATTTGTCAGTTTGCCAATTTGGATAGCTAACAAAGTATCTTGCAGCATTTGTAGCTGTACTGGCTAGCTTGACGACTGCAGACTTCTTGTGATAACACAGTAGCATTCCACCTTCATCACGACTGTTATGCGAGCTCCTCCTTGAAGGTTTGGAGGTTGTCAAATCTGCACGTACACGTTTGCATACATCAAAATAAGAAATGTGACAAATATAAGATGGAATGAATTTGGAGTGAAGAGATCTCCGGACATTGGAGCTTTTAACTGGGAAATGGAATCAGATCGGGATCGATTTGGGGGTTTATTTGGTGATTTCGTCGGGTTTGTGTCATTCTTGTGGAAGGTAGAAGGGAAGGTGTTAGGATTGTGGAAGAAGGTGGAAGAGATCGATTTGGTGGTTGATTTGGTGATTCTGGGTTGATTTGAGATGAGGGTTAGACTTGGGGATGAAATGGTAAAAAAGAAGAAGAAAAGAGGGATTTAATTCAGTCAGGGGCAAAATGGAAAATGGTCTATTTTAAAGTTACGTGCGATGCACGTGACAAAAAGTTAGCAGAAAGCTAACAGAGTCGGGATGTGTTTTTTAAAAACATACTTCAGATGGATTTTTTGTGCAAAAAAAACTTTAAGATGGTTTTTTTGCAGAAAGACCATAGTTAAGAGGGTTTTTTTAAATTAAAATTTAGCCTTTTATTTTTGTTATATATTTTAGCTTACCAAAAAATATTTCACTTTAGTTCTTGATATATGTGTTTTTTGGGTCAGAACTTTTACCATATTGTTCCCTTGCAAATGTGAATTGTTTCCTAAACTGTCCCACTTTTTGAAAGTTTTTTCCAAACTGCCCTACTTTTTTTTATTCCCTAAACGCCCTACTCGCTTTTAGAAAAAGCGAGTCTAGGATAATTCTCCCCGCTTTTTCAGAAAGCGAGTCTTAGGTTGTAGGATTTCCACATCCCAAGACTCGCTCTCTGAAAAAGCGAGGGGATTTATCCCAGACTCGCTTTTTCAAAAAGCGTGTGGACGTTTTTGCCCAGCTACACTCGCTTTCTCAAAAAACGAGGGGATTTATCCTAAACTCGCTTTTTGAAAAAAACGAGTGTCGATTGGGGATTTAGTCCCCACGCTCGATATCAGATCTCACATTCTCTTTAATTCTCTATCTTCCTCCTCCTCTTCTAACCCCGAAAACCTAACCCATCTCTCATCTCATTTTCGTCAAAGAACCACCGAAATTTGTGAATTAACCCATAAAATTGCTTTGAAAACCCTAAATCCATCTTCCGAAACATCTAAATTTTGGAATTTTGATATACTTGAAAAGGAAAGCAACTTCAACTTTTTTACCCAAATATCTACGGAAAATTTCTTTTCAAATAAGCTTGTGAAGGTATGATGTTTATTGTCCTATTATTTTGTTAATTTTCATAGGTTTTGTTTATAGGTAGATAATAACTCGTATTTTGGTATAAATAAACGTAGGTATGGATTTGGAGATTCCTATTTGGCCTTTGGTGGTGAAATAATTCGTGATCCAAAGATCGGTTGTTGTTATAGTGTGGTGGATCCTGAAATAGTTTGGGTACCTCGTACCATTACATTGGCAGAATTAGTTGAGAAAATTTATAAAGTTACTAATTGGGATAGGCCGGTGAGTACAGAGACGTCCTGCAGCGACACTGTCATCTCCCCAGCTGTCAGGTGAAAGCTGTGTGTTTCAGGCCGCCATCTCTCAAGCAGTACTATAAGAAGAGGCCGGTTGCACTTGATGGAGCTCATCAGTGCAATACCATACAGTCCACAATCCCTTAGGATCTGGTGAATCCGTTGGTGCATAGGTAGTGGATAACCCCCACGGAATGTACATTCCTTTGAATCGCCTTACCACACATCCTTCGAACGATGCTGCGACTGAAGAGTAAGGAGTGTAAGGTCGAGGGGACCTGGACCTCCAAGGGGAATGTAAGATGAAGAAGGGGCCGGAGAAGAAGTACCTGCCACATTTGGATTACTTGGAACTTGTACAACAAAAACAACATTTACATCAAAAAGACCAATATAACATTTAATTGTATGCTAATGAAACAAATCGAATATAGAAAATTATAAGCTTACATTAGTACGCACGGTATCACCACGACGACCACCACGTCCACCGCGAGGAGGTCTACTACTAGATCCTTCCTCCCCATTTTCCATCGTCCGTGCCATTTTTTAAAAAATAGAGTATCCTACAACTAAAAGCAATCGTTATTAACATTACCAAAAATATATAACCAACAAATATAGAACACATATGAACATACAATCATTATTAACTATATCCAAATTTTACCCCCAAATTCGACAATTATCCACTTTTTAAAACTAATACACCTCCACCGACACTATCCAAATTTTACACCCAAATTACCCCCACATTTTACCCCGATTTTTCCACAATTCGACATTGTCCATATTGTACCCCTAATAATATCAAACAATTTCTAACTAAATAATTCTACATATATATACAACATTAAAAAATATAGAGTTTGAGAAATATACCACAATCTTTAGCCATGATATGAACCACTATACCTCCACCGCAATCCTCACCCCCAAATTTGCACAACTACACGGCAATTACTCCCAAAATCGAAGCAACCCCCAAAAACAAAGTGGCCAATTGAACGGAGATGAAATATTGAAGTATTTCGTGAGTGATTCAATAAAATTTGATGGGTTAATGGCTTAAATCAAAGCGAGAAGATATTGGGTTAAGGTTTCGTGACGAAGAGGAGAAGAAAAAAGAGAAGAGTGAGATCTGTTTTCGAGTTGGGGGGTTTAAGACCCAAACGACACTCGCTTTTTGAAAAAGCGAGTCTGGGATAAATCCCCTCGCTTTTTCAGAAAGCGAGTCTTGGAATGTTAATATCTTACAACCTAAGACTCGCTTTCTAAAAAAGCGAGGAGAATTATCCCACACTCGTTTTTCAAAAAGTGAGTAGGACGTTTAGGGAATAAAAAAAAAGTAGGACAGTTTGGGAAAAACTTTTAAAAAGTGGAACTGTTTGAGAAAAAAGTCTGCAAATTGCAACCCATTGTTTCTTTCAATCGATACACAGTTTAGTTCCGCATTTCATTTTATGAAAATGTTTCTTTTAGAGAAAAAAAATTGAAAAAAAATCAAATAACGGTGAAGAATAAAAATATTCCCACCGCCTTCTGCTGAAAATACCCAACATTAATTAATTCTATCCGTACTTATCTAGCAATAGACTCAACCCTCTTCCACTCTATAAAGAACCACACCCACATTCTTTGGATTTCAACAACCAAAAAGAAGACTACAGAAGTTTAAAGAAAGAAGATGAGTGAAGCTCCATTAATGGCCAAGTCAAGCTCATCAGTTGGAAAGGTGCAGGAGATGATGATGAAGGTGTCAATGTCAAGAAACAAAACCATGCCAGTCACAAGAGCAGAGTATGAGATCGTTCAGCAGAGAAAAAGGAGAGTAGAGTCTGATCAGGCTATTCCTGAATGGAAGCTTCACTGCCTCTGCTCCGACTACAGCCTGCCTCCTTCCATCAAAGGCCAGTTGATGGGATTTTTCTAAGCTGTGAAGTGCGGACACTACCGTTTGGTAGTCGTGTCATGACATTAGGTATTTTAGAGTAGTTTTTCATAAATGTTCTTGTGTTGGTTCATCATGTTGCATCATGTAAAGTACAATTTGGCATGTGTGTATCCGTGTTTCTTAGCTTTATGACTTGAATCAGTGGTTTGTGCTTTGTACGGTTGAGTTTTCTTATAAGAAGATGGGTGGGTATAAATTTGGACTTAGTGGTGTACATGTGAGACTGTATGTGGGGTGTTGTACATGTATGCAAGTAAAGTTTGTTGTTCAGTTCCAATTCCTCACTAGTTCTATTTTCATGTATCCTTCTGTAATTTGAATTGGATATGAGAAATAAGTTTAAGCTAATATAGTGCTCACTTTTAACCCACAATACCTGTTTAGAGTTTCTCTCTCTAGAAAATCTAGAGAGAGAAACTCTCCCCTAAAAAATCCAAAAACCAAAAACTCAAATCCTAGATCTGAGCTTGGGAGACGGCCTGCGGCTAGGGTTTCATCCCCCCCAAATCCCTCCCCGCTTCCTCTCAACCTCTCTCTCCCAACTCTCATCTTCTCTTTCCCTCTTATTTTTTATTCTTTTCCTCAAATCCTTACTTTTCTTTCTCGGAATCCGGCTGTCATTTGTCGCAGTGGTGCCAACGACCGTCATTTGGGGTCTACTCCGGTGTCGGAGAGGGATGCAAAGATGCCGCGCGATGGATGCGACGGCGAGGTCGTCATTTGGGGTCTACTCCGGTGTCGGAAAGGGATGCGGCTGCGAGGTCGTCATTTGGGGCCTACTCCGGTGTCAGAGAGGGATGCGACGGCGATGTCGTCATTTCGGGTCTACTTTGGTGTCGGAGAGGGATGCGACGGCGATGGTCGAGAACGTCGCATCTTTGGCAGAGCCGAAGGTGCAGCGCAGGGTGTAGTTCGACGTTCTTGACTGTGGTTGTGGGATGAGCTGACTGGGGCTGGCGTCATTAGGAATTGCAATGCAGATCACAGCAGTGCTCGGACTGGTGGCGCCGGGCTGGTGGTGGGAGTGCTACCTAGCACTGGCGTGGAGCGGCGAGCGGCGAACTATGGGGTAGTCGGGGCTGTCGTGGAGGCATGTGATGGAGGTCAGGGAGAGAGTGGGGGGGAGGGGGATTTTTGATTTGGGAGTGTTGCGGTAGGGGGGAAGATTTGAATTTCAAATTGAGTTTTGAAATTTGAGTTGACGATGTGGAGTCCCTAAAATCCAAATTTGTTTCTAATAATATCTAAATTACAACCGACTTACAATTAGCAACAAAATGTATCCTAGTTGGTGTAGGCGACGATTGTCGGACAATTTTATAGTTTGGATTCAACTTTGACCTTGGTTGGTTAAAGTGAGGGGTGCCTTTGATTCTTTCATGTCAGAAGGCTTGCAGAGGTCAGGTGCGACGTCTACCCTCGTTGCGAGTAGGACTGCAATCGAGCCGAACCGAGCCGAATGCCTTCAGGCTCGGCTCGTTTACGAAACGAGCTCAATTTTGAGCTCGAGCTCGGCTCGAGCTCGGTTCGAGCCGATCTTTGACCGAGCTTTGACCATATTCGAGCCGAATAGCTCGCGAGCTTAGCCTAAAAAATAAATAAATAAAGCTCGAGCTCGGCTCGTTTATGAAACGAGCTCGATTTTGAGCTCGAGCTCGAGCTCGGTTCGAGCCGAGCTTTGACCGAGCTTTGACCGAGGTCGAGCCGAATAGCTTGTGAATAGCTCGATTTGTTTGCAGCCCTAGTTGCAAGGTTGCGGTGAGAGTCATCGAGGGTGAAGCGAGGGGATGAGCACGAAGACTCAATCTTGATATGGAGTTGTCAGATTGGTGGAGTGCCTGCAGGGTCTCTAATACAGTGCTTACGCTTGTCGTATGGGTCACTGCTGGGGGCGACGAGGGAGAGCGTACGATAGTTGGAGAGGATAAACGGCGTACAAGCGAGGGACTGAGTGAGAGAGTGAGCCCAAATTGGCACGAGAAAGTTGTTCTAGCAGGGGTGGCCGATCAGTATGACTATATTTTGTTGCATTTTTGTTTGTTGGTTGGGGTGTGTATGAATTCCAGAACCCAGCCTGTTGGGATCTGAACTTCATAAGCCTTATTTTTGGTTGTTTGTTTTGTTAATTTTTTTAATGAAACACGGAGGGAGGGGGGGCAATTGCCAACCTTTACGACAAAAAAAAAGTTTAAGCTAATATATTAAGCTTGTAAAGTTTGATTTAAATGAGAAAATGTTACTTAATGAGGTGTGTAAAATACTCATAAATGATAAATATGGAGATGTGCGTATTTGTGTTCTTCACTTAACCAACCAGTCGACTTCCTCCTCGTCCCCGGCGGCCAACTTTTCCACCACCTGTACAACTCCTGGTAGGGTTTTGAGCAAATTTGTTCTCTTCAAATTACACACTTTAAATGATTAAAAATCAACAAATCAATTTTTTTTGTAATCTATATGTGTGTGTGTGTGTGTGTTTAATTATGTAAAACTATAAGAGCATCCACACTCGTTATTGCTATAAATGGCAAAATGGCAAAATGGCAAAATAAGAAATAACAAAATTGGTGTTTTCTGTACTCTGTAATTTGCCAAAATTTGAGAAACAAAAAAAAATATCGGGCAGAACATGTTGTTCCGTCCAAAAGGTATCTTTTAAATTTTTAGAAGGATTAAAAATGCATTAGTTTTTAAATGGTTATTAGTGATTTAATTAATTATTAAATTAATACTAAAACATGATTAAATTAAGAAATCAAGTTTAATTATCCACTAAACCATGGAATTTTTTCCCAAACTGTCCCTCTTTTTGAAAGTTTTTCCCAAACTGCCATACTTTTTCTTAAAATTCCCAAAACGTCCTACTCGCTGTCTCAAAAAGCGAGTCTGGGAAAAGTCTCATCTCTTTTTCAGACAGCGAGTGTGAGGTTTTGATTTTTCCTGGACAAGACTCGTTGTCTCAAAAAGCAATAGGGTTTTTCCCAAACTCGCTTTTTGAGACAGCGAGTGTCGATTGAGGGGTTTTTTAGACCCCATGCTCAAATTTCGACCTCACCTTATCTCCATTCTTACTCTCTCCTTAACTCCGAAACCCAAAACCCTAGACTCCCAAAATTGACCTCCTACCCACAAAATTTCCTATAAATCTAAATATATTCACTTAATCTTTTCCAACCCTCTCACTTTCCACTCTCAAAACCCTAAACCCATCTTCCGAAAAATCCATATTTTGGAATTTTGATAAACTTCAAGAGGATAGTAACTTCAACTCTTCTACCCATATATCTACGGCTATATCCTTCCGAATAAGCTTGTGAAGGTATGATTTATATCACCTATTATTTTGTACATTTTTGTAGGTTTTGTTTGTGGCTAGATAATAACTCGTATATTCGTATAAATATACATAGGTATGGATCACGATATTTCTATTTGGTTATACTTTGGTGGTAAAATAATTCGTGATCCAAAGATAGGTTGTTGTTATAGTGCCGTTGATCCTGAAATAGTTTGGGCACCTCGTACCATTACATTGGCAGAAATAGTTGAGAAAATTTATGAAGTTACTAATTGGGATAGAGATTAATGGCATGCGAAAATTTTAGCTCTGTACGCAGAAGGAAAAGGAGATGGTAAGTATTTTATGACAGTGCCCGTATCTACTGATAATGCTATAAAGTCAATGATTGATAGGACACTTGATCCTAATTGTACTTGGTCTGCATTGGAGTTATATATTCAGCAAGCAATCCCACTTTCCCCATAAGAAGACTGTAACACCCCGAATTCCAAAACATACTGAATTCAAAGTTCCACAGGATCTTTACACTTCTCTTCGTACAATTTTACAAGGAAATAAAAACTTTTGTTACATCAGAGTTACATTTACATTTACATTTATACAGCGGAAGCAATTTTACAATAATTACATAAATAAAAATACACAACATTTGAATCAATCTTTAAGCAGCATGCATACTTTAATATTGCCAATCTCTTTATTCTGCATAGAAAACTGTGGGTGCGTCAGTTGCTTACAACCGACGAAATATTATACACGGTCATCCTCACTATGTCGAACAGTATAATGATTTTCAGTACTTAAACAAACCACAAACTTGATCACAGACAAAGCTACAGAGGGACTATCCTATTGATGTCGTGTTGTGCTGTGCTCTTAGTCCTTGATGCAGTTGTTTACATTATATGACACTAATGCGCACTTGTTCAGAGTCCAGTCCATACTACATAGGTCCGAGGACAAGCCCTTAACCGTTCTTCATCTTGTAGGGTTCGATCTCTCGCCATGACTTATTCTACTATTGTAACTACGGTAAGTATCCTAGGCATTCTATGAGTTGCGAGCCCACGTCTAGGTGCCCTGGAGTGAACCCCACGCACTGACACATGACTCATCATGCAGGCATCTTGTGGTCAATTCTCCTCCTACCATAGACATGGCACCACCCGTAGTCATTAGATCACCCCATAAGCGTCGCCACCAGGACGGTACTCTGGAATAGTATTCACGCCCTAATCATGACGCATCGTGGGACATCCTGTGAATACTCTCATGCCGCCAATCCAATGGCCATCATACTCATGTTTTTCTCTTACGTTCATCACATCTCCGCTATGTATCTAATCCTTATGTATAATTGAAGGCCAACATTCTAGAATCTAGCATTTCTCCTACATCGGTCTTTTCAACATCAATTATTATCAACGACCCAAACTTGGTCAAAATATCAAAATCCTCTTTTCCATGTTTTTCATTCTTGCCGACGTAGAGTTATAGCTAAAATTCTAGTCTAAGCCCTCCTTTCATAATCATAGAAGGAAACATATTTGTTCACAAAATTTTACACTTGATCAAGTTCTCTTTTTCTCATACTTCCATGCACAACTTGCATATTCAAAATCTCATTTAATTCTACTCAACACTTATGAGTGAAAAATCTCAATTTATCTTTTTGCAATTCTTTCTATAATCAAAAAATTCATTACTTGTTTTAGAATTTCAAAAAGATCAAAACTAAAATGAATTCTTCACTCTTAAATTTTTTGTACTCTTATTTCTCATTTTAAAGGTCCATATGAAAAAAATAATTTTATGAAGTCTATGTATTTTCAGGAATTTTCTAATATTTTTCTCAGTATTTATTATATTTTTTAAACTTAAAAATAATCAAGTGAAAAAAAAAATGATTTTTTCCCAAAATTTTTGGCCTTAACCAGTTTCGAACCCGCACACACACAGCCAAGGTGCACAGTCATCGAAAACCAACCCTACACGCTACCCAAAAGGGACAAAGTGCCCAACTGTTATAAAGGGAGGTTGATTGGGAGTTGAGTTTAGTTCTCGGAATTTGGAAAAAATCAAATTTTAAAAAGTAAAAAGCCTCTGCCGAGACTCGAACCCACACACAAGGGACATCGCATAGCTACAGTAACGCAACTGGCGCCCCCTATAACCAGTATGATCATAGTGTCTAACTGATATAGGATTAGATTAAAATAGGCTTATTTTGAGTGTCTGTTTTTTAAAATTATTTCATTTTCAAAAGCTCATAACTTCGTTTCTTCTTCACATAAAGCCCTAAAAATTTTCAGAATACTGAGTTTATATTTAATTAACAAATCAGTGTTTTAAAAACATTTTTTTGATGTTAAAACATGCATTTTTCACTCTAATTTGCATTATATGCCTACAATTGCAAAATTTCAATTTAACAAATCCTCTACCAATTTTTGCATTATAACTTTATTAAAGAAGTATTAATTTCTGTTTTCCCCTCTTTTATTCACAATACTTATAAACATAGTTACATTCCTTGAACAAGTGTTACAATGGTTCAATAAGCACAAAATTAATAAGTTCATCTACTAATCATTCATACGCATTTTCCTACAATCAACATGGTTCTAATTTTACAATTTCATAGCAATAAGTCAATTTAACTACATTAAACATGAATTATACCAATAGCATGCAATTCATCAAGCATTTACTCAATCTTCTACCAAGTCCTTTTTAGATACAACTAGTGGTTTTCTTAATAGTTCTCTTAGCATTCTTATATGTCAAAAATCCCTAGTATGGTGTCTAAGATTAGAAGTATAGAAAAACACCCACCTATTTGAAGAAAAACACTACAAAAGCTCCTAGAATCTCCTTAAACGCACGAGCGGTCCTTCTCCGCCTAGTTTGAGCCACCACAATTGCCTCCTCCTCCTTGCACTAGTGAACCCGAGCCTCTCTCTTTCCTTGATGAAGTGGCCGGCCTCCAAGAATGGAACACATACACAAACTAAACACTCTCAATCTTTTCTAACTATCTCTCAATCTTTTTACTCTCTTATGTATTTCTTCCTTTCTTTTCTTTACAAATATTTTTAGTGTATTGTATGCATACAAAGGGGGTATTTATACTAATTTTTGGGTGAAATGAAGGGCTAGGATTGCATTAGATGGTTGTAGATAAATTGCTAGGATACATTGAGAAGTTGTAGCAACCACCCATGAGCAAGTAACCACCTATCCACTAAGCCACTCCTCCACTCACCTTTGACTCCATCCGGCCTAGGTAAAAGGGTGTGCAATGCACACTCTAGTGTATGCACGTGCCAAATGTAGCACCTCCAACTACCAATTGTACATGATAAATTAATTAATTGTCTACCAAAATGATCTACACTACAAGTCATGGTATTTAAAAGAGAAATAAACTAGTGGGCTTTCAATTAGTGGGCTCAAACTTCATGGGCTAATTAAAATAATCAAATAATTAGGATGGGCTTAAAATAAACAATTAGGCTTTTTAGAATCTAATTAGGCTTTCAAAAGTAAAAAAAAAAGAGATAGGAAAATGTTTATTCATGCTACAAAATAGATAATTTTTATAGAATATGCACATGAATTAGTACGTGCAATACACGTAAAATTCACAAACCTTCATTTAATTAAAAATAAAGAACCAGGGTATTACAAAGACACATTCACAAATACAACAAGTCCGGATTCTACAGATGTTGAGTTGTCACGTCAACCTAGTCCGATTCATGACTATATTCGAAATGACACTTTATTTGAATTATTTCAAAATGCTACCATTAACAACGACCTATTAGACGATGATGAAGAGGAAGAAACAGACGCTGAAGTTGATGAGAGTGTATAAAATGATGATGTGGACGAAGATAATGAATATGCAAATATAAACACAAATAACATCAGGGCTAACGAAGTGAAAGCTACTGATAGCTATGCCAATGTTAACGCTCATGTTACCGAGGAGATGACACAAGGTGCTATAGTATATCAAGTGCCACAAGAGTCGTCTGGTTCATCCAAAGTAGATGAATTGTACATTGGACAAGAGTTTATAAGTAAAGAGTCGATTCAGCAGGCTGTGAAGATGTATTCTATCAAGAAATATCGTGAATTCATTACATTAAAATCTTCACCGACACTGTATATCGTTAAATATAAATTGGCACCTAGAAAATATACAATTGAGGAGATGGTGCAAATTCCCCCAATAGTAAGTGAGGGTGGCTGCCCTTGGAGATTACTAGCAATCGTTCAAAAAGGCGGGACAAATTTTATGGTGAAGAATATAGTTGGGCCTCATACTTGGACGAATCCCACATTGAATCAGGACCACTGTAAAGTTGATTCTAACCTTATTTGCAATTTGATTGTGAGTGTGGTGAAGTCTGAGATAGGTTTAACACCGCGGGCCATTATTGAGATAATGAAACTACAATATAATTATCAGATTTTATATAAGAAAACTTCGATTGCAAAATAAAAAACAATTGAGAGGTTGTTCGGTACCTTCAAAGAAGCATATACGAAGTTGCCTTTACTTCTATCAGCAATACAAGCAGCAAATCCAAAAACCGTTGTCCACTGGGATAAATATCAGTCTAGTCCTGGTGAGGAAACATTCAAGAGAGTATTTTCGGCAATTGGTCCTTCGATTGAAGGTTTCAAGTCTTGCAGACCTGTTATTAGTGTTGACGAAACTCACTTGTACGGTAGTACAACGGTTGTTTGTTAATTGTTGTTTTTCCGGATGCGAATGATAGCTTTTTTCCCTTTGCATTTGCATTAGTTGATGGAAAGCGTATAAATACTTGGACATGGTATTAGTTGCATTTGCATTTGCATTAGTTGATAGCTTATTTCCCTTTGCATTTGCATTAGTTGCATTCGGTATTTTTTTTGCCTAAACTCGCTTTCTCGAAAAGCGAGTCAGGTATTAACCTCCTCGCTTTCTGAGAAAGCGACTGTTGAGTTGAGTGATTTCCAGAGCCAAGCTGGTCTCTGGAAATTTCTCTACTCAACAATTGCTTTCTCAAAAAGCCATTGAATTTTACCTACACTCGCTTTTTCATAAAGCGTGTGTAGGCAAAATCTCCTCGCTTTATGAGAAAGCGACTATTGAGTAGAGAAATTTCCAGAGACCAGCTTAGCTCTGGAAATCTCTCAACTCAACAGTTGCTTTATGAGAAAGCGAGTTTAGGCAAAAAAATATTCCATTTCAAGTTGCATATGCAATCTGCCATGTATACAATTTTGCCACATTTACAATTCAACCATTTCAGTACAATACACTTCACCAATTCTCAACCCTATCCAACAAATACACTTCAACCATTTCAAGCCAATACACCACCATTTCTTAACTCTTTCCATTCGAAACTAAACTCGAAACATGACCAAAATACGAAAATACATTAAAAAACATTGAAACATTCAAACCAAAATACCTTCATGGATCGGGTGTAAAGAAAGTGGGGGGTCTCCTTTGCCTTTTAGCACGCTGTGGAGTGGCCTGGGTGACATCGGATAGGGGAATCTGATCCTCTTCATGTTGTTGTGTCCCTTCAACATTTTCTTCAATCTCATCACCTTCAACTTCTTCTTCAGAGTCGTTTCTCGGACGATATGGAGGTCTATGGACAACTTTCTTCCGACGAACACCATGCTGACAAGTTCGATGTGCATGAGTAGTTGGTATAGCATCTAAAGTAGCTCCATCGCCCACAACATCGGCTTGTGCACGACACGACGTAGTCATCTCGCGTATGAAGTCATTCATCGGTTCTGCGACATTACTCCTCAACACAACTACACATTTTTTCGCCTGAATCCAAGTCTGGGCCATCTACACAACAGGAGAAGTTGAAATATTAAATACAGTGCATATGTATATATAAACTGAAATTTTAGAAAACCATTAAAAGAATACAACAAAACTTAATAACATACGAATTTACGAAGAGTCGATACCTTCGGTTGGAACATAGGCAATTTCATTGAATGGTCATTTGCTGGTTCGGCTGCTGGTCGAAGAATCGGGACTTCCACACCAGCAGGAGTCTGCACTGTGGGAGACACATAACGTCTAATCATCCTCTCATACCAAGCCATGTATAAGTCGCATGCACCTGCATCGAACGAAGGAATATCACCAATGATTTCGTCGAACCTGTGCGCATTCCATCTCTCAACATAAGAAACCAAGCATGCGGCCCAACTGTGACTGAGTTGTCGACCCATTCCAGTTTGAGAATGCATCTCGGCATTGAACGGTTCAGCAACAGAAATACTTTGAAGGAGACCAAATTGACGTAGCACTCTATTAGCGAAGTAGAATTCGACTGTGTCAAAGTTGATTAGAGGTGCCTTTGTCAACCACAGCTCGCGCCTATACAAGCAAATAGGCAGTGGTCGATTCCATACGCGCCTCCGTGTAGGGCTGCCACACGACGCAGTCATCTGCCAACCTATCCAATTCATCTCGAAAGTATGTCAAGCATCTGTTGGGGTTGGCCTTCCATGTGAGATTGCCGGACCAGTAAACACCGAGTGGAGGTAACATGCGTTGGTCCTCGGGGAGATGGATCCAATTGGGTGATTGCCTGCACACTACGGGCCGACCAACATGAATACGCTCTCAGCTCCAAACTTGAAGTAAGATTATTGGTCCATTCATCTGTACCGAACCAAGACTGTAGTTGCACAAACTCCTGTATAGAGATGCCAACGCGGTCCTACCACAACTATACTGTCTGACTCTTCGCAGATCGACAATCAATGGCAGGTTCATCAATGACACCGAATGACCATTCGAATTTGGGAACATCATGCCGCCAAATAGTGTCAAGATGTATGCCCAGTAATAGCACTCAACCTCGACCTCAGTGAAATCTTCATTCAATCTATTCTTGAAAGTCTCCTTCAACCATTTCAAGCGAATGAACTTTCCATTTACTACCCCCGTTCCGACTTCAACACCAAGGTATTGTTTCACAAGATATATCGGCTCGAAGTCCATCGTACCGGTCACTGTCTGTCCATCGACTGGAAGACCGGTGAGTACGAAGACGTCCTGGAGTGTTACGGTGATCTCCCCAACTGGCAGGTGGAAGGTATGGGTTTCATGCTGCCATCTCTCAAGAAGTGCGGTAAGAAGATGCCGATCACATTTGATGAAGCTCATCAGCCCAATACCATATAACCTGCAGTCCTGTAGAATCTCGTGAATCCGTGTGTGCATAGGAAGTGGATGACCTCCCCTAAATGTACACTCCTTAGATTCGCCTTCCCATACGGCCTTCGAACGGTAATGCGATTGGAGAGTAAGTGTGTAGGGTCGAAGGGACCTGGATCTCCAGGAGGAACATAAGATGATGAATAAGGAGCTGATGAAAAAGGGTCCGCCTCATTTGGTGAAGCTGTAGGATTAGTTGTGACCTACACAATGATAACATTTAAATCAATATGTCGATATTACATTTTATTGTATGATAATCAAACTAATCGAATACAAACAATTATTCACTTACATTAGTACACTCAGTACCACCACGACCACGACCATGTCCACCGCGAGGAGGTGGGCCAAAAGAAGTACGTGGTCCGTCGCCTCGAGTATTTAGAGGTCTACTACTCAATCCTTCCTCCACATTCCCCATTGTGCGTGCCATTTATAATAAACGAGAGTACACTACAACTTAAACAAATTGTTATTAACTATACAAAAATATATAACCTACATATATCTACATATATAACCAATTTTTACACTATATACCTACATATACTCAAAATGGTATGACTATATACCTACATATACTCAAAAATTTATAACCTACATATAAATTAACAATCATCCGTATATAACCAATCATCCAAAAAATATATAACCTCAAATACAAAAATATATAACCTACATATACTCAAAAAAATTTACACTATTTACCTACATATATAACCAATTATCCAATATTTTCAAATTAATAATCATCCAATATTTTCGAATTAACAAACATTAACAAACATGTCCAATAATAATGCTTAATTAACCCCAAATTAAAAATCCAATGTTTAATGCTTCAAATTTTGGGTGATTTTGAAGATCCAATGTTTACTTGGAAAGTCCAAAATTTGGGTGATTTTGGGTTGAATTAACAAACATATAATGCTAATGCTTCAAAATTAACACGAAATTAAAAAAGCAAAAGTATGAGAAATATACCGTTAAAGTTGGGTGATTGAAGAGGTAGATAGTGAATAGGAGGTCGAAGAAGCTCCTTCAACCGCACTTTTTTTCCCCAAATTCGAAAATGAACGATCTCTTGGATATTGGGGTTTAGGGTTTTGGGGTTAATCGACGATGGGAAATGTAGATGAGAGAAGTGGAAAATCGAAACGAGTTGAGAGTTGCGAGGATTTTTGGGTTAATCGATGAAATTTTAAACTGAAATGGGTTAGGGTTTCGGGATTAGAAGAGGAAGAGGAAGAGGAAGAGGAAAACGGGGAGTTGAAAGAGAGAGTGAGGTCGAAATTCGAGCCTGGGGTCAAAAAACTCCCAATCGACACTCGCAGTCTCAAAAAGCAAGTTCGGGAAAAACCCTATCGCTTTTTGAGACACCAAGTCTTGGCCAGGGAAAATGAAAACCTCACACTCGCTGTCTGAAAAAGCGATGGGATTTTTTCCAAACTCGCTTTTTGAGACAGCGAGTAGGGCGTTTTGAATTTTTTTTTTAAAGTATGGTAGTTTGGGAAAAACTTTCAAAAATATGGACAGTTTGGGGAAAAATTCCTAAACCATGATTGTTAAATTGATTTGGCTGGTCAAAGGCTTCAAACGGGACAACATGTTACATGTCCCGTTTGAGAAGAAATTGGCAATCTCTTTTTTGTTTTTTTTAATTTATGACAGAATATGTTGTTCCGTTCGATATTTTTTTTATAAAATAATTTAAATAATATTCAGGGACGAACCATCATGTGTCGTTCGATAGCAATTAATAAAAGAGGCGGAACAATATATATATATATATATATATATATATATATATATATATATATATATATATATATATATATATATATAGGCATTGTGGTAAATAATGAATGGCGTTTTAGTAATATGCTATAGAAAAAAAGGAAGAAGTTGTCGGACGGTCCGATTTTTTTTATAAAAAATTTAAATGGCAATTTTGTAATATTTGGATGGCATTTTTGTACTTTGTTTAGAAGAAATTTTTGAATTAGTTATGGGACAGAGCTTGATCTTTCGTCCGACCATATTAAATCATTATTGTAACGCCCCGGATCCCCATTACCGGACATCCGTGACATAACCAGAATCTTTACCTTCAAATGCATCTCAACACAGTAAATAACACGAAAATTTAAAACACTTTTTATTGCCATCAGAATCAATTTATCATATCAAACTGTAACGCCCCCCTTTTGACTCCAAACTCAATTCTTTCAATTTCTACATTACTTTAAACATAAACTAAGATAGTTATATTTCAATTATTTTTTAACGGACGGAACATCATCCTCCATCCTATATACTTAGTGATTACTAAATGGTAATTTCATAATATTTGAATGGCATTTTTGTACTTTTTTTTAGAAGAAATTTCTGAATGAGTTATCGGACGGAGCTTGATCTTCCGTCCGACCATATTAAATTATTATTTTTTAACGGACGGAACATTATCCTCCATCCTATATACTTAGTGATTGCTAAAGTAGACTGCTATATTTAGATGTCCACTGTTTAAAAATACATTTTTGGTATTAATAGCAAACGATAGTGAATGCTCTAAGCAGGGCCGACCCTGAGTTCTGGGGGGCTCGAGGCGAACTTCCGAAATGGGCCCCCCCTGCCCCCATACATTTTTTAAAAAAAACATGTATAAAAAAATTTGCCAAAGCAAAATATGCAAACTATATATCATTGAATAACAAGTTACTCATAAGCATCATACATATATGCAAAATAGAGTGAAAATATATAATCAAATATGCAAAACCTGTCAATGGAAAGCTCTGATTGTATCTCATTTAATGCATGAAGCTGTCTCAACAATTATCCTCCACATCTACATAGATGAAATGAAAATTATGAATTAGAAACAGAAATAATGAAATGAAAATGAAATAGCACTGAAGTGAAGAAATGAAACATAGGAGAAACATACACATTAAGGAGTTATACCTACATCATTAATCATCCCAGTGCATGACTTCTTCTCGCATTCCGTGCAGCAAACTCACTAATTAAATATTCCTGATTCAGCTACACTAATTACCCATATGCTAATGTTTTGGTTTACTGTCATTGCTGGATAAAATCTCACATAAAAATATGGAGTTTTTCTCTTTATTCAGCATGACTAGTAAAGGTAAACTAATTTTCTTCCTTAAAAGTTTAATTCACCATAATTTCACTTACCAATAGTTCCCTTGCCTATAAATTTCGCACAAATTTAGAGAACTGAATCTATATCTCACTGCATAATTCAATCCCAAATTAAAAAAACCCAGCCGCCAACCGAAAAAACAAAACCCTAAATTTCAAATCCAATTAAACAATCCACACACAATTCCATCAAATCAATATAAAAAACCGATTTTAAACACAAAAGGTTACCAATCAATACAAGATACCAGATCTATCATAGCCATAAATCATACAGGATCACATCACAATGTCTATAATTCAAATCAAGAAGAAGATGCAAGATCTGTACCCGATAACGAAGAGAATCTCCGTTTGGGAGCAAAGAAGGCTTCAAGGCGCCGTTAAGGTTTCGTTCGGGATTTTTTTGGGGAAAAGAAGAATTGAAGGAACAGGTGAGAGAGTGGGAGTGGGACTGTGGGACTTCGGGTTTGGGTTTGGGGAAAAGAAGGAAGTGGTTCGGTTTTGTTTTAAAAGAGGGTTTGGGTAATCGGGTTTCGGGTTGTAAATTGAATGTGGGTTTTTATATTGAATGTGGGTTTCCAGTTTTATATTCATTTAAATGTGGATTTGTTTTAAATCACTCAAATTTAAAACCTCAATTTCAATCAAGCCTTCCAGAGTACCCAAAAAATTAAATTTTTTTTTTTAAAGGACCAAATAATTATTTTGGGAGCCCCTAAGCAGATTTTATTTTTTTTACGCGCAAATACGTGCCTATATTTACAAGGAAAGTTCAAAATTGGGGTCCCTAAAATTGCAAAATCCGCAGGGGCCTAAGGCGGCCGCCTTACCCTTACCCTCCTCTATAGTGGGGCCGGCCCTGGCTCCAAGTACTGTCACTCGGTAGACATTCCCGATATACTTGAAGATCCAGTTATCCAATTATTATTATAATCAATTGCTAAAACCAGGCACATTTTAGGGCCGGAGAGAGTGAAGGGTCATAAGAACCTATGTGCTTGAATTGGCCGTTGCCCGTTATTATAAGCAACTGATATACCGGAATATATACTTTATCAAAAGAAAATTACTACTTACAAATAGAAAATTTTAAAAAATAATAATGTAAGAGTTAAACATTATTTTGTTCTATTATTAGAGATGGCAATGTTAGGTTTAGCAAAAGTCCACTTCAATGGAGAGAAGAAATGGTCTATGCAGTAATAATTTTACGGGAGGATCTGATGCACTTATTAACGTCGTGTAAGATGTCAGTGATAATGAAATTGATTTCGGTTTCTATTTATTTTACTTTATAAGACAAATATAAAAATATAGCAAATAGATAACAGTAAAAATACCTCGATTGTATCTTGGATAGGGCTGCAAACAAATCGAGCTATTCACGAGCTATTCGGCTCGAACTCGGTCAAAGTTTGGCTCGAACCGAGCTCGAGCCGAGCTCGATGTCAAATCCGAGCTCGTTTCATAAATGAGCCGAGCTAGAGCTTTGATTTTTTTTTTTCTTAGGCTAAGCTTGCAAGTTATTCGGTTCGAATATGGTCAAAGTTCGGTCCAAACTCGGCTCGAACCGAGCTCGAGCTCAAAATTGAGCTCGTTTAGTAAACGAGCCGAGCTCGAGCCTGAAGGTATTCGGCTCGGCTCGGCTTGGCTCGATTGCAGCCCTAATCTCGGAATAACTTAAATTAATAACTGTTGGCAACCAAGTCCCAATGTCGCTCGCGTAGTCTCTAGTAGTCGCATTGGTTGACCTAATATGTTTAAGCAAAAAAGAAAATCTACTCCCGGCCTTTTTTTTTTGTTTTTCATAATTGAATGATGAAAGGCCTGCATTGATAAAGATATGGCCATCAACATCAATCATATATAAAGGAGATGCACTACCTACATTGCTTAATTAACTAAGGAGATTAAGAATAATTCTCCATCAGGGAAAGACAAGACCATAAGAAGCTAGGAATATATATCTCCATAAGAGAGAGCCAAGCCTGCAGATTCTTGTCAATTAAAATGTTAGTGATTGAGAATGTTGTGGGCTCAACTCAGCTAAATGGACATAAAATGTTAGTGATTTCCTATCTTTAATGTTTAATATATTATCATGTTATATTTTCATGTATAAAGGGACTTCCGGAGATAGGTAGACTTTTCTATAGTATAATTTGGTTTGATTGTGGCGTACCACTCGTTTAGACATGTTTTGGATTTGTTTGTTTATGTTTGAATGTTTTATATTTGTTTGATTGTTTGGTTGAGTTTCTAATTTGGTTAATGATAGTGAGATGACCACAAAGAGTGTGAATTGTAGTGAAAACCTGAAAATGAACCATATATGTATACAAGAAAATTTGTAGTTGCATATTGCACTTGAAAATGTCATAACTACATTCACTATCTGAAATAGCGAGTCTGGCTCAAAGTGGTCCGCTATCTCCGATAGAGAGTATAATATTGATAAAATTTTCAGAGACTTCAAAGTCTCAGTAAAAATCTATACACACACAGTTGCTATATGAGATAGCGAGTGTAGTATAATGACGCTTGCTATCTGAGATAGCGAGTGTATGTTTTTTTTATTTTTCCAAAAACTTTGAGGAAGAGGAAGTGAGAGTTGAGAGTGCAATTTTTAAAATATAAAAAAAAACAAACGACACTCGTTGTCTCCAATAGCAAGTTTAGTATAACCACGCTCGTTGTTGGAGACAGCGAGTGTTAGTTTGAGATCTTTTTACTCCACGAGATTTCTCGAAGTTGTGGAGAAATACCTAAACCTACACTTGCTATCTCAAACAACAAGTATATTTTCACCAAACAAACTATCTAAGATAGCGAGTTGGTCAGTTTGGTAAATACTTTCGAAAGTGGGTCAGTTTGGTTAATACTTTCAAAAGTGGGTCATTTTGGAAAACAATCGTATAATTCAAACACTAATTAGTTAGGCTCCATTTGGATACAGAGGCTAGTAAAGGTAACTTGTCTAGCAGTAGTATCTAAACTTTGTTCCGTTTGGATCATATTTTGGAAGTATATTACCTTCATTTTTTACTTCAAACTTAAGATAAAGTGGAGGCTATTGTAGATATCTAAACTTGAAGCCAACCAAATTTATTTTTAAAGCCAAATTGGAGGTATAAATATGCAACCTATATAGTGAAAACCTCTGCATTCACTTAAAAACTACTTATATGTATCACATTTTTGTATTCAAACATGACCTTCAATGTTGTCTAAGACACAATTGCCCTAGTGTTGGGATTTACGGAAGCTCTGACATTGATTATTAGGAATTATATTCGCCGGATCTTGTTGAGTAATGTGATATGATAAATACAAACCACCAAGTAAATAGTAGATCAAATCAAACACACAAAAGCAATCAATTTTGTCCTGGTTTGGGTAAGGCGCCCTAATCCGGGGGACAAAAACAGAGATAATATTCAACTAGAGAAGACAAGAGTTACAAATCTCACCATGACCCTATCTCAAGTCTCACCAAAAGATACTAATTGTTTATAGTTAGAAAACCTCTCAAACTTTCTTCAATGAAGTGTTGTCTCTTCTGGCTCTCAATGGAGGCCAATTACAATAATATATAGAGATCTAGAGAAACCATAGTTTAACATCTTGATACAATAGTCGTTCGATATTCCTAAAGAGATAATCATGTGATGAGAGCTAGGGGTGGACAACTATTATCCGAACCGATCAATCCGAACCAATCCAATCCGAACCGACCGGTTTTTAACCGAACCAATTGGTGGTTTGGGTTGATTTGGTCCTTGATCTTCAATAACCAACTGGACCGGATCGGTTGTTGGATGGAGCTTTCAAATAACCGATGAAACCGAACCGACTGTACCTCTATGCATTAGTCCATAAAAATTTAGTTCTCTTTTAATTTCTTTAATATACAAACAGTCATTTCTTATTTTCTTAGAGATACAAACGTCTCCTTTAATTTCTTTAATACAAACCGAGCAGTTGTTCTACCTATATTTTGATTCTCTATAATCATGTGTGTTATGTTGTTGAGAAATACTTGATTTACAGTGTAGCTCAGCTTAACAGAATAATGAAGTTGATGTAACATTTAGTAGTTACTTTAATCAAGTCAGGCATAAATTATTTTCTAAATCTTTTTTATTGTGCCTGAAATTCAATTAGCTATGGTTATTGATGTTTCTTTTCTGAGAATAAACTAAGATTACAGAAATATGCAGGTGAAAAAGCAATGTATCTCACCCATTTAAACGTCATCATCTCAAACAATCGGTGTAAAATTCATTAGTAACTTATGGTTTTATAAATCTTCATTTAAATTCATTTCTAAACAATAAATAGCAAGTTGTTTCTTAAGTGTGATTGAAGTAAATCTTTTTAATTTCAACGAAATTGTAAATGATGTTAGAGGTGAAAAGTAGCACGCCAAACCGACCATCCAATTTAATCCAAACCAAGCTTAATCGGCTGGGATGGAAACCGATCCAATTAAGGCTCGGATTGGTTGCGGATGAGAAAACTAAAAAACCGATTTTCTTTGGATCGGTGGTGTAATGCCCCGATTTTCATTTATGAAAATTATTTATTTATTCTGCACGTAGTATGCACGTGCAATTTTTGTAAATTTATAACTATTTTCATTATGGATGATGAGTATATATATATATATATATATATATATATATATGTATATGTATATGTGTTCTTTAATTATCTTTATAAAGGCCCTTTTCTTCAAATAAACATATGCCCAAATCTAATTTATTTATTTTTGTAAAACTATTATTTTGGCCCATCAATTTAAGCCCATGAATTATTTCTATTTTAATTACAACTTGTAATGTGGAACACCTTTTAAAGATTTTTTTTTTATATAATGTACAACTTTTAAATAAAGAACTAGTGCATGCACGTGCATTGCACGTACACGTGCATGAGCACACTATTTTGGCCGGTTTTGAAAGAAGTGGGGTTAGTGCATGGGTGGTTACCTAGAGTGTGGGTAGTTACTACAACTCCTACTCTCATCCTAACCCTTGATCCTATAACCATCTACTAAATCCTAACCCTCCATCTCACACAAAGATTGAGTATAAATACCCCTCTCACTCAATTGTCTTCTACACTAAAATTTTATTGAAAGAAGAAAATATATTTTTAAGAGAGTTGTGAGTGAGTGTTCTTTGGAGGCCGGTCATCACTACTGAAGGAATTCTCATTTTGGCAAGGAGCAAGGAGGAGGAGTCATACTATTGCACTAGGAAGCTTTACGGATTTTCGTTTATTTCTTCAAAAGGTGGGTGTTTCTCATGACTTCTAGAATAGAAATCATGTTAGGATTGAGATTGTTTTGTTATCATGCGTGTGAAAATTTGATTGATAAAATGATGGTCATATTGAAATCCTCTATGTTATACATAAGGTGGAAAATGTGAATGAATGGTAAAGAACTAAGACATTTAGAGAAACTGGAGATTACCTGTCCAGTCGAACGATCAAGTTGACAGTCGACTGGTACGATGAAATAAAATATGTACAGTTCGAAGTTCTATGAAATGATGTATTTAATGTGTGCCGTTATCTTGACTTTCCTAGCATGTTAATTCAGGATTAATATTTATCTCCGTAGACAAATAATGAGTAAAGGACAAACGTACGATTAGAAATTTTATTTGGGTGAAAGAAAATACTAGTTATGTGAAACCTACATTTAATTGTAAACTATGTTGTGATGCTGGTAAATGGATAAGAATCGCATGTTTATGTTGACATTGAACATACTATAGTTGAATAAAATGTTGTGTGCTAATTGAAGAACAGAAGGAAGAGATATTCCTTAATTCGAAATTAACTCTGATCAGTCGACCGAATATATGTAGCAGTCGACTTTGCTGAAACATTAAAAGTTTCAATTGAACTCTACAGAACAGCCGACTGGTTCGAATGACAGTCGACTTCCCCGTAAATTATAATTAAATTTGAACGCTGCGGAACAGCCGACTGGCCATGTGTAGCAGTCGACTCTTCCGAGCAGTTTATTGAAGAACTTTCCTTGGCTGAACAAGTCGACTGAGTATGCTCTAAGTCGACTGTCCAGATCACTTTTTGATATTTCAGAATTCTAAGATTTGCTTTATGATAATGATAATGAATCTACTATTGTTGAATGATTATTTGTTGTGACAATTTAGAAGCAGTAAATTCTATTTGTCTTCGCATAAATGTATACATGAAATGAAGTAAATCATTCTATTGAATCTATGAAAAGTATGTATGATTGTGGAAGCTATGAACATGAAAAGGAAAAATCATTTGTGATTATGAAAATGAACTATTGGGTTTGAAAGGCTCAAGTCTGGTGATTGTGAATTGAAATTGAAACTAAAGAGTAGCTAAGTCTCCCACCGGCAATTGGAAAGAAATGTATTGAAATGGAATTTGAAATTAAAGACCAAGGTTGGGTCAGGTTGAATGAATGATTAAGTCCGGTATAGTGGAGAGGCTAACTCTAGAGCTTTGATTTTTGTTCATGATTCTAATAAAATAAGGACTAGATACATAGTGGAGATGTGATGAAAGTAAGAGAAAAACACGAGTATGAGGGCCATCAGATTGGCAGTGTGAGAGTGATCCACAGGCTACCTGCTTGATGCGTCAAGATATGGCGTGGGCACTACTCCAGAATTATCATTCCGGTTGCGACGCTTGTGGGATGTTTGAGTGGCTATGGGTGGTGCCATTGTTCCATGGCGGAGACTGAATTGTCCATAGGTTGCATGCTCGATGCGTCATATCAGTGCGTGGGACTTCCCTCCAGGCTGCCTGGACATGGGCTCGTAGATCATAGAACATCTAAGATACTTACTGTAGTTACCGTAGTAGAGTAAGTCATGACGAGGAATTGAACCCTATAAAATGAAGTACGATTAAGGGCTTGCCCTGGGACCTATGTAGTATGGGATGCATAAAATCCGAACAAGTGCGCATTAGTGTCATATAATATAATAACTGCATTAAGGACTAAGTGCACAATCACAACACGACATCAACAGGATAGACTCTTTTAGTTTTGTTTGTGAAAAAGTTTTGTTTTGTTAAGAATTGAGAATCGTTATACTGTTTCTGGCATAGAGAGGATGGCCATGTATAATTTTTCGTCGGTTGAATAAACTGACGTACCCACAGTTTTGTATGCAGGATAAATGGCTTGATAAAGATTAAAGGAGAACTGATGCTCATAGGTAACTCGTTGTTATATCTTTGTATAATGTTGTAAATTGCTTCTGCTGTCATTACATGTAAATTATTTGTGATATATGCTTCCGCTGTAAAATATGAAATGTAAAGATCCTGTGGAATCTCGAATTCAGTTGTATTTGGAATTCGAGGTGTTACAGAGTGGTATCAGAGCCACGCTTCACACTTGTACAAATTTATAAGGAACGATACCCTAGAAGTGGACATTAGAGTGTGTGTTTGAGTCTAGAGATTTAAATGTAAGTTACTTACATTTGTGTTGCTCTATGACTTATGCTTCTTCCTCTTTATTTCTAAGATGGCTGATCACTTCTACCCTGCTGGCGACGACAATTGGCATATTATCGAGGAAGAGTACTATCCTAGACAATCAGATCTCGAGGAAGAGTACCACCCAGGGCAAGCAGATTCTGATGAAGAAGAATGGCCTGAATCCCGAGAGATCACCCTACCTCCGGATTCATCTGATTCTTCTTCTGACGAAGAAGAAGAACCAGTTCCAAATAGTCTTGTTGCATCTCTTCAGAGGCAGGTAGAAACACTGCGGGAGAGAGTCGGATTATTGGAGGCTCAATTGGCAAAGCGTAAGGACGACTTTGCAGTTCTCAGTCATCGTGTATGGGAACTTGAGAAGAGGAAGAATATGACGATGTGCTGAATGAAGAAGTTGCCGAACTACGGGGAGAACTTCGTGAAGCGAAGAGGAATCGTAGGAGTTAGACTGTTGTAGTTTCTACTGTTTTCATTCTGATGCCAAAAAATGTTTTTCAATTCGAATGTATAAAGTTTGAAATTTAATGAAATGCAAAGTTGATTTAAAATTCATGCCTTATACTTCGAATTTAATAGATCTTTTGCATCAGAATATGGCTAGAAGAGGAGCTAGAAACGGTGAAGTTCTGGACTTGGAAACGGAACTTGCGAGGGTCTATCAGACACTCAACGCCGTGGCCATGAATCAGAACCAAGGAAGGGGGCCTGTGAATCCAGTGCCCGAGACAATTAAACTAGTGGAATCGTTCAAACGAATGAAACTACCTGTGTTTGAAGGGAAGTCGGACCCTGATGTGGCTGACAACTGGATTCGTCAGGTAGAGACTATCTTCGAAGTGCTGGAGACCCCAGAAGGCAGAAGGTGAAGTTGGTGACTCTGCAGCTTGAGAAGGATGTGGCTGTTTGGTGGCAGTCGATGAAGCGGACAATGGGAGGTATAGTTCTTGGCTGGGAGGAATTTTTGGAAGAATTCCGCAGTCACTATTTTCCCTCCGATGTCCAGGAGAAGAAGGCTTTGGAGTTTCTGTCACTACAGCAAGGTGGCATGTCAGTCAGGAAGTATGAGACTAAATTTACTCAACTTTCAAGATATGCTCCTGAGTTAGTGATGGATGAGGCGAAGAAGGCTCGTAAGTTCGAGCATGGTTTGAGGCCGAGCTTGAGGTCTCGGATGATACCTCTCAGTATCAGGAGGTTTGACAAGTTAGTCAAGCGAGCAGCCGCCATGGAGGCAGATATGGAGCAGTTCCACACTTTCAGAGTAGGAAGAACAACTAGAACGCTGGGAAGAGGCCCGCAACTGCTGGGAATGCCAGGGGACAGCCGTCAGCCCAGAGGTTCAAACCAACAGGAGCAAATGCTGTCAACATAGATGGGAGACCCGGAAATAATTGGGTGAGACCTCCTATGGTGACTTGTTTCAATTGTGGGGAGATAGGTCATTACCGATCCCATTGCCCGAAGTTGCAGGATGTTGTTCAGAAGGGACCAACTCAGTAGGCTGGGAAGAGACCGTACCAACCAGGGCGAGTATTTGCCTTGACCGAAGCTGATGCCGATGAGGTAGATCATGTCATCACTGGTACGAGGCAGATGTTTAGAGGTTCATGTTGTTTTCTTTTCCCGCTTATTTAGTGAACTGTTGCGTAATGAGTATGTATTATGTAACAGGAGAACTTTATTTAAATGGAATGAATGCTGTTGTTCTGTTCGATACTTGTAATACCCCAATTTTTCTTAATACTTAAAGATTATTTATTTATTTTCATATCATGTGCTTGTGTAGCTTGTTGTCTATTATTTTCTCTACATGATGAATAAAGTGTATTATTTTCGATAGAGCATTCTTCTTGAAGCCCAATGTTGATTTGTTCATTTTCTCTTTTTAAAATATTTATTTTTGGCCCAAATGAATTTAAGCCCATTTTGTGTAACACTTTTTATACATTATATTTTTATACAATTTTATTAGTGTGGGTGTGCATGCACGTGCATTTCACATACACGTGCATTGAGCACCTTTTCTTTTGGCCGGATTGTGGGTAGAGTAGTGGCATCCATCATGGGTGGTTGTGTGTGAGTGTGGGTAGTTTCTCAAACTCCCGATTGCATCCTATCCCTTGATCTGCAACTCCCCTATTAATCTTAGCCATCTATTCTATATATTTCCTAGTATAAATACCCCTCCTATTTCCCTATCTCTTTTACACTAAGATTTTCTAAGATTATTTTAAGAGAGTTATTTGTGAGTTTGTGTGTGTGGGAGCTTTTCTGTGGAGACGAGCAGCACTTCTGAGGAGCTCGGTGTGGAACAAAGGAGCAAGGAGTGCAGTACCGTATTGAAGAGTTTTGCAGGATTTCGATTGTTTCTTCATATAAGGTGAGTGTTTCTCAGGACTTCTAATGTAGGAATGATACTATAATTGTTATGATTGATACCATGTTACAAAAAGTGAATTGAATGCAGTAGAAATTGCTTGAACATGCTATTAATAATGAGAACGAGACTGTCGGTACAGTCGACTGCCATGTGAGCCAGCCGACTGGTACGAGACACTATTTTTCATAATGTGCTGATAAACATGTGTGCAATTAGACATGATGGTGTGATTATTATATGTATATTTCTCCCTATGACACATATGATGGAGGGAAGGTAAATGAATGAAAAGAACTAATGGTGATTAATAACTTAGAATTGTCGGAGCAGTCGACTGATGTTGTGTTAAGTCGACTGGTACTTCAATCCGACTGTGACTGTTTGGAAGTTCCATAAATTAAGATATTCCATTATGTAGACCCAGTTTAATGACTTGAGATTCATATCTTCATTGTCGTAAGAAAGTATGAGCAATGCGAACGCATATTTAAAGTATTTTCTCTAAAGAAAAGAGCATATTCGTAACTATGTTGTAATGTTACTGAACGATAAGAGACTCTGTCTATGAAACATGAATTTATGTATACTGTTAATTGACATCATGATGCAAGTGCACGTAAGAACTGTAAATAATCTTTTAAATTAAAATGGATCTATCCAGTCGACCGAATGCATGTAGCAAGTCGACTGATCTGGACATAGAATTGTGCTGTTGAAATCTCCAGGACAGACGACTGATGGATGAACAGTCGACTGTCATGAGGACAATATTGTGAACCTGAAAAATTGCAGGACAGGCGACTGGTTGTGTGCAACAGTCGACTATCCCGAGCATTATGATGATCCTGTATGTGACTGTATGAGTCGACTGGTGTTCTCCCAAGTCGACTGTACAGAGTGGACTTTGATATATTTGAATTCATGTTATTTACTGTTGGTAATGGTGAACTTTATGATTTAAGTCGATGGACTCTGTTTATGGTTGTATGAATTATGTGAAATGAATCGTAGATGAGAATTGAGAATTAATTGAAAATATGAAATGTGAAATCATGATAAGAAAGTCTGCGAGACTCTAAAATGAATGATGAGCTGATGATGCTCAATTGGATATTGTGAATTTGAAATTGAACGAAAGAGTAGCTAAGTCTCCCCGGCAGTGAAATGAAATGAAATTGAGAAATAGACCAAGGTTGGTCATGTGAAATGAAATGATAAGTCCGGTTTGATGGAGAGGCTAACTCTAGAGCTTGATTTTCATTCATGATTCTAATCAATTTAATACATAGTGTGGAGGTGATGAAGGTGAGAGAAAAACATGAGTATGAGAGCTAGGGTACGGTGCGGGTGTGTGAGCCGCAGAATGCATGCTTGATGAGTCAAGACATGTCGCGGGCACAACTCAGTAATGATCGGACTTTAGTCACGCTTATGGGATGTTTTGGTGACTGCAAGAGGATTGTGTTCAGGGAGGAGGCTGAATTGTCGCAGAATGCATGCTTGACGAGTCAAGACATGGCGTGAAATTCTTCTCCAGGGGTCAGGATACATGCTTGTACTCATAGAATCATTTAGGATACTCACTGAAATTACAGAAGTAGAGTAAGTCATGGCGGGGGATTGAACCCTACAAAAATGAAGAACAATTAAGAGGCTTGACCTCGAACCTATGTAGTATGGGATGCATAGAATTCGAACAAGTGCGCATTAGTGTCATGTTAATTAAATAAATTGTATTAAGGATTAAGTGCACAATCACGACACGACATCTTTAAAAGTTCCCTTTGATTTACATGCTTATTATGAACAAGTTGTGATTTTGTCAAGAAATGAGATTCATTATACTGTTTCTGGCATAGAGAGGATGACCATGTATAATTATCGTCGGTTGAATAAACTGACGTACCCACAGTTTTGTATGCAGGATGAATTACATGTTGATATGGCTAAAAAATAGGGGTTTAATCAAGGCCGTCAAGATGGGGCACAAATCCCGAGATTCGGGGGTGAAACAGTAATTTTACCTACAAAACAGGTCTGAAGCGGGTACTGGGTCTCCTATTCGCAGATCCAGTAACCCGCGAACGGATCCACCACAACTGGGTGCGGGTTTCAACCCGCAACAAACCCGGTCCAGCAGGATAGAATTAGGGTTTCTGATTAATATTAATCAACGGCCCTGATTCATATCTATCCTTTCACTGGGAATTAGGGATCACATTCCTTATCTGTATACACAGGAATTACATGCCTAATCTGTTCCCTGAGACGCCTATAAATACCCCCCATCCATCTCTATTAAGAGGTAATCAATCTTTTTCTAGTTAAACGCTCTTTCATAGTCTGCCAGATTACTGACTTGAGCGTCGGAGGGTGCGTCGCCGGGAACAACCCCGGTGTCTCGCACTTTTTGCAGGTGCACGGCAGGAACGACGATCGAGGCCCGACAGAACAGGTACACAGGTTTTCTATTCAGTTTCCCTAAGAATCCACAAGTTCTATCTGTTTGCCGCTACACCGAATTTAGCGGCAACAGATTGGCGCCGTCTGTGGGAAACTAACGAATAGAAACCTCTCCTCTTCCCCGAAAACAGGTCTTCTCCAGCCATGCCGCCTCGCAAAGTTAGGTAAAGGGGGTCTAATCGAGTACCCAACCCTGACCAGCAAGAGGTCCTTCCTGATCCCGCTCAGCAACAAGGGCAACTTCCCCTACCACGGAAGAGCCGCTCCAACAGAACCTTCCCCCTCCTGATCCAAAGGGTCCTAACCCTCAGATGTTTCTTCTTCACCAAGAGAACCTCTCCATCCACAACGCCTCCACTGACTCTATGGCCTCCCATCATCCCCGAGCCTCTGGTCGCCACAATGCCGTCCCCAAACGTCCGAAAGATGATGACCTCCATCGTCATCTGGATGAAAAGCGGGCTCGGGAGGAAGCCTCCCGCCAGCAAGAGCGATCCCCTCGTCACCGAGAGTACAGGAGGTCCCCCATCCGAAGAGGGAGGAAGGACTCCCCCGATCATTACCGGAGGAGGCACTCTCCCGCAGGTCGGCAACAGCCCAGGAACAATGACGCACCAATCACCCGTGCCGAGTTCCAGCAGTTCCAAGCGACCGTCCTGCAGGCCCTCAACCTCCGTCAGAATCCTATTGAACCGAAGCTCCCATCCCCTCCTCCGGTCCGAAGCCCTCGCCGACGGTCCCCCTCTCCTCGACCCGTTCCTACCAACTCCAGGCGCACCCCAAGTCCTCGCCGTTCTCGAAGCTACCATCGCCGTAGCCCTCGCTCCCCCTCATACGAAGACGAGTCCCGTGGCTCAGCAGATTACCGTCGGAGGGATGACACCATGAACCGCCGTCTTAACGAGGTGGAAAAGCTCCTGGGTCAGATAAACCGAGAAGAGGAGCTCAGGGGGAGGACCCTACGTCCTAGCCGACCCCCATTCTCCCGGACCATAGTGGATGCCCCTGTGCTGTTCGGTTTCAAACCTCCCCAGTTCGAGAATTACACCGGGGAGACCAATCCAGTTGATCACATCGAAAGCTTTAAGACTTTGATGCTCCTCCATCAAGCTTTCGATGCCCTCCTCTGCAAAACATTCCCCGCAACTCTCAAAGGCCCAGCTCGAGAATGGTACTCTCGCCTTGCCCCAGCGTCAATATTCTCCTTCGAGCAGTTCGAAACCCTCTTCGTCACCCATTTTGTCAGCAGCCGAAGGGCTTAGAAGACCAGCATCTCACTATTGCACCTCCGTCAGTAGAAGGGGGAGAAATTGAGGGACTACGTGAAGAGGTTCACAGCTGAAGCCAGAACCGTCGCATCCCTCGACCAGTCGGTTGCTACCGCAGCGTTCCAATCCAATATCCTCAATTCCAACCTCCGCTCCTCCCTCGCCAGGAAGCCACCACAGGACTTTTCCGACCTCCTCCTTCGCACAGAAAAGTACATCCGGGCCGAAGAGGCCGAGCAACAACCCAACTGGGAGGTGCCTGCCTCCGGGTTTAAGAGGAAGGGAACGGAAGAAGAAGGAGCCAAGAAGCTCTAGAAGGATAATGTCAACCAGCGCCGACCTCCCCCTAGATTTGAGAAGTTCACTCCTCTCACCACTAACATCTCCGCCATCTTCATGGAAGTCGAAAGAGAAGGGGTCTTACCTCCAGCTCCCAAGATGAACACCCCCGCCAAGAGAAGAGATAAAGAGAAATGGTGCCGGTATCACCGAGACCATGGGCATGACACCAACGACTGCCGTGCACTAAGAAACGAGATCGAAGCCCTTATCCAGAGGGGGCAGTTGGCGAAATTCGTGAGAAAGGACCGAGCCGAGCTTCCTCCCCAGCCTAGGGGGGCTAACAAATGTCCGGAACGAGAAGAGACGCCAGATTTCGAGGAAGAGCGAGTCCTCCACCTCATCCATGGGGGTCCAATGGGGGGCTCCTCGAACTCCTCTCGGAAAGCTTTTATCAGAGAAGTGAACTCGGTCCGAACCACCCCTCCTCCCAAAGGCCTCGGAGTGCCCGTCACCTTCTCTGACGATGATCTCGAGGGTGTCCGCACCCCTCATTGTGACGCACTCGTCATCAGTCTTCACATGGCCAATTTCAAAGTCGAGAGAATCTTAGTGGATAACGGTAGCTCCGTCAACATCCTCTTTCTCGACGCTTTCAAGGGCCTGAAGCTCTCCCGAGACAGACTCAAGCCCGCCGGCTACACGCTCCATGGGTTCACAGGAGTGCCGGTGACTATTGAAGGGGTGATTACCCTCGATGTCACAGCCGGCAAAACTCCTACTACCCGCACGGAGTCGATGGATTTCATGGTCGTAGATGTCCCAGCAGCCTACAACGTCATTTTGGGTCGGCCCGGCCTAGCCGCCCTTGAAGCCGTCCCTTCTGCCTATCATCTCAAAATGAAATTCCCCACCCGAGCCGGAGTAGGGGAAGTGAGGGGCAATCAGGAGCAGGCCCGCAAGTGTTATATGACCTCCACCCTCGGGCCCGTTCTCTCATTAGAAACACTAGAAATTCCCCAAGATGCCGCTCGGCTGACCTCCGAGCCGGTGGACAAATTGGAGGAGGTGCTCTTCTCGGAGCAAGAGCCGACCCACAAGTTCTTCGTTAGCAAGACCCTCCCGTCCGCCCTATACTCGGATATCGTAAAGTGCATCCGGGCCAACCAAGACCTTTTCGCATGGTCAGCCGCAGACATGCCCGGTATCCCCGAAGAACTCTTGGTCCACCGCCTGAGTGTTGATTCGGCGTCCAAACCGGTTCAGCAGAAGAGGCGCAAGTTCGCCCCCGAGCGTCAGCTCGCTATCAAAGAGGAGGTAGAAAAATTGTTGAAGGCCCGATTCATACAGGAGGTAAATTATCCTGAATGGTTGTCAAACGTAGTAATGGTGAAGAAGTCCAATGGGACATGGAGAATTTGTCTTGATTTCACCGACCTCAACAAGGCTTGCCCCAAAGATCCCTTCCCTCTGCCGAGCATCGAAACTCTGATTGATGCAACCTCGGGACACGAGCTCCTAAGCTTCATGGACGCTTTCTCGGGTTACAATCAGATAAGAATGTTCCCCCCGGATATCCCTAAGACATCTTTTGTAACCGATCAAGGCCTTTATTGCTACAGAGTCATGCCATTCGGCCTAAAGAATGCGGGGGCAACGTACCAACGCCTCGTCAACAAGGTATTCCAGGCCCAGATTGGCCAGAACATGGAAGTGTACGTGGATGACATGCTTGTGAAAAGTATCCGAGGCATTGATCATGTGGCCGACCTCCAAGAAGCATTTGATGTTTTGAGAAAGCACAATATGAGACTCAACCCGAACAAGTGTGCGTTCGGCGTCTCATCAGGAAAGTTCCTCGGCTTCATGGTTAGCCAACGAGGAATAGAGGCAAACCCGGAAAATATCAAGGCCATATTGGACATGGCCCCCCCTAGAAATATCAAGGAAGTTTAAAGATTGACTGGTCGCCTAGCCGCCATTGGGCACTTTCTGTCGAAGTCCGGGGAGAAGTGCCTCCCGTTCTTCAAAGCCCTCAGGGGGGCTAAAGGATTCGAGTGGGGGCAGCAACAACAAAACTCCTTCGACCAGCTTAAAGCTTACCTCGTCAATCCACCTCTTCTCAGCAAACCCATACCAGGCGAACCACTCTACCTTTACTTGGCAGCTTCCGAACAGACGCTTAGTGCGGTCTTAGTCAGAGAAGAAGAAAGGGCTCAGAAGCCCATTTACTACGTCAGCAAAGTGCTTCGGGACGCCGAGCTCCGGTACCCAAAAATTGAGAAAATAGCCTACGCCCTGATAATGGCCGCAAGAAAGCTTCGGCCCTACTTCCAGTCCCATTCGATGGTCGTTCTTACCGACCAGCCGCTGAAACAGATCCTTCACAAGCCAGAGACTTCCGGCCGCCTCATGAAGTGGTCGATCGAGCTGAGCCAACATGATATAACTTATCAGCCTCGGACCGCGATCAAGGCTCAGGCGCTGGCCGAATTCATAGTTGAAACAACTATCCCCGACTCCGAACAAACAATGAAGGGACCACCCGTCTGGTCGGTCTATGTCGATGGATCCTCTTGCAACGAAGGAAGCGGGGCAGGGGTCATCCTCGCGGGCCCAGACAACTTTGTCCTCCAATATTCCCTCCGTATAAACTTCAAAGCCTCGAACAACGAAGCCGAATATAAGGCACTCATAGCCGGCCTTGGAATGGCCCGAAATGCAGGGGCGCGATGCCTGCGGATCTTCAGCGACTCTCAGTTGGTCGTCAACCAGGTCCTCGGCGAATACGAAGCCCGTGATGACAGGATGGTTAAGTACTTGGCTAAAGTGAAAAGCCTCATGGCGCTCTTCGAGGAGGCCCTCATCCGTAGAATCCCCAGAGAAGAAAATGCCCAGGCCGACGCCCTATCCAAATTAGCTTCCTCATCCCTTCAAGGCCTCGAACAAATTGTTCTGATAGAAGTCCTCCTAAAGCCGAGCATAGAGGACGAGGCTCTCGACTCCGTTGAAACACTGCCAGTCCTCCTCGAAGACAATTGGATGAAGCCCCTCGTCAAGTTTTTAAGAGACGGACTCCTCCCCCAGGATCCGAAGGAAGCCCGAAGGATAAGGACCCGAGCCGAGCGTTACATATTAGTCGAAGGCATTCTATATAAGCGCTCCTTCACCCAGGTGGATGGTCGGCCCTACCTAAGGTGCCTCTCCCCCGGGCAAGCCGACTACGCCTTGCAAGAACTCCATGAGGGCATCGACGGAGCCCACTCTGGCTCCAGAGCATTAGCGCGCAAAGTGTTAAACTACGGGTATTACTGGCCCACTCTCCTACGGGACGCCGAACGACACGTTCGACAATACATCTCCTGCCAGAAGTATTCCGACATCCGACGCCTTCCGCAAGCACCACTCACCTCCCTATCAAGTCCGATCCCCTTCGCGATGTGGGGGATGGATTTACTAGGGCCATTTCCACCATCTCCCGGACAATTAAAGTTCCTAGTTATGGCAGTCGACTATTTCTCGAAATGGATAGAGGCCGAGCCCCTGGCTACAATCACCGAGCATAGAGTTGTTCAATTCTTCTGGAAAAATGTAATCTGCCGATTCGGCGTTCCTCGGGTCATAGTTACAGATAACGGAACGCAGTTCGCTGGGGCTGCCTTCCGAGCCTTATGTGAGGACCTGGCCATACAACACCGCTTCTCCTCTGTTTCTCATCCCCAGTCAAATGGCCAGGCCGAGAATGCCAACCGACAGATCCTCTCCGGCATCAAGAAGAGACTAGACAAGTGCTCCAAGGGCTTGTGGGTCGATCAGCTGCCCAATGTGTTATGGAATTACCGCACCACGAAGCGGACCCCAACAGGCGAGAGTCCGTTTAATCTCACCTATGGGTCCGAGGCCCTCATCCCGCTAGAAGTTGGGATACCCTCTCCTCGTTTGATAGCTTTTGAAGAAGAGAAGAATGCCAGAGAGCTCAGAGCAAGCCTAGACTTGATAGACGAAATCCGAGAAAGAGCCGCCATACGGCAACAAAGTTACCGGAGAAGAATCGAGCTCGCCTACAACAAACGGGTCCGCCCAACAGACCTCAAAGAAGGGGATCTGGTCCTCCGAAAATTGGCCATCTCGTTCCCCGGACAGAAAAGCAAACTGGCCCCGAATTGGGAGGGACCATACAAGATTTCAAAAGTGATCCGCCCCGGTGCGTACAAGCTAGAAGATCTAGAAGGCAGAGAAATTCCCAGGACTTGGAATGCCGACCATCTTTTGAAATACCAAGAGAAGGCAGCTACGCCTATCTAAGTAACTCGAGATGTCGGACCACTCCTTTCCTGCTACTAGTAGTAATTTTTCCTTTATTTTTTCATTGTAATAACGGCTAGCAACTTTAGAAGCAGCCGACCATTAGATATTAATAAATAAAGTTTTTCATATTTTTGATACTATCGCATCCCTCTGCCTTTAATTCTCTAACCACACGATGGTTCGGAGTCCAGCACTCGGCTCGACTCTTCCTCCTCGGCTCGTCTACAGACGAGCCGGAAGTAGATCGCCGTTCGAAATTGCTCCTGCAGCCGTTGAATGGATCGGAGTCCAACACTTGGCTCGACTCTGCTTCGCAAGTTCGCTCCTAAGCGGACTAGAAGTAGCTCGCCATTCGAAACCGCTCCTGCATCCCTTAAACTAACCACACGATGGTTCGGAGTCCAGCACTCGGCTCGACTCTTCCTCCTCGGCTCGTCTATAGACGAGCCGGAAGTAGATCGCCGTTCGAAATTGCTCCTGCAGCCGTTGAATGGATCGGAGTCCAACACTTGGCTCGACTCTGCTTCGCAAGTTCGCTCCTAAGCGGACTAGAAGTAGCTCGCCTTTCGAAACTGCTCCTGCATCCCTTAAACTACCCACACAATGGTTCGGAGTCCAGCACTCGGCTCGACACTTCTTCCTCGGCTCGCCTACAGACGAGCCGGGAGTAGATTGCCGTTCGAAATTGCTCCTACAGCCGTTGAATGGATCGGAGTCCAACACTTGGCTCGATTTTGCTTTGCAAGTTTGCTCCTAAGCGGACTAGAAGTAGCTCGCCATTCGAAACTGCTCCTGCATCCCTTAAGCTAACCACACGATGGTTCGGAGTCCAGCACTCGGCTCGACACTTCTTCCTCGGCCTGCCTACAGACGAGCCGGAAGTAGATCGCCGTTCGAAATTGCTCCTGCAGCCGTCGAATGGATCGGAGTCCAACACTTGGCTCGATTCTACTTCGCAAGTTCGCTCCTAAGCGGACTAGAAGTAGCTCGCCATTCGAGTCTGCTCCTGCATTCCTTAAACTAATCTAACGATCGGATCTCTCCCATGGCTCGACCCAATCTCTCCGACTCACCCTCAGTCGGGCCGGAATTAGGTACAAATCACAGTCCTAACGCGCCGAGCCGAGGTACCGGGGTACCGACCCTTATATATGGCAAAAAAACCTTCCGAGACGTAACCATCGTCAGATCGTCTCAGAAAAGTGTGCTAGGGCGTGATGAGCGGATCCCATTCAGCCACGTGTCCACAAAACGACAAGATAGTGTTTCCTTGGGAACCGGACCCGCCTCAAGATCCGTGCAAGCATCAGACGGCCCTGATCAGGCCACGTGGGCGCAGTCGAGAAACAACTACGCCTTAACAGCCAGACCAAGCCTATGGCTCAGAAGCGCAGCAAAAAAGGAAAATTCGAGGCCAAGGAGTTCGGCGAGGCGAACACCAGCCTCGTGGTTCGTCTCGAGCCTACTCTAGTTGACACAACAATAGCACAAATAAGGAGACAGCCGAGGATAGTTCGGATAAAACAACTCCAATTCCATTAATAAATTTGATAAAGTTACAAAGTGGATTACAACAGCAAAAACTTGCAAGTAGGTTACAACACAAAGACACGACCCATCCGCTACTTCCGAGGAAGGGGAATGCTCCGGTTTAGAGACACTTTGGGTCGACGCTTCTTAACCTCCGAGCTCGAATCCAGGCCGACGAACCGAGATGCCTCCTTACCACTAACCCTGACGGTTGCTCCTACCGAAGCACCGCTTGAAGACACCGCCACACCGCTTTGGGCATCGGCGGCTGACCTGCCTACGATAGGAGTCCGGCTCGCCGCTTGATTGAACGTGATCCCTCGCTCGATCTCTTCGCGGGTGCACGAGGTGCTCCGGACGTTAGCCCTCACCTACTGAGGCTTGAGCCGAGAAACTTCTTCCTCCAGTTCGACGATGCGATCCTTCAATGTGTCATCCTTTACTATCACCTTAAACCGAGGAAGTTTCGCCGAACCGGGGTATTCGGCGCTGTCGGAGATAACGCGACGCAAGTGGGTCACTTCGATACTCTTGTCGACCGTCACCCTCTGCAGCTCTTCCACCTTCCTCGCTAAGCCATCTCGTTCGGCTGAAACTCGTGCCAGTTCCTCTTCCCTAGCAGATAGCTCGGCCTCGACTATCCGTAGGTGGTGCAGTTCGACCAAAGCATCGCTATGCCTAATCTCTAAGTTATGAAGTATCCTCCTCGTCAAGTGAACCTCACCCTCGAGACGATCCTCCCGAGATCGCTTAAACAACTCGGCTCGGTGCTGTTCAGCCGAGGTGTTACGAGTCTGCTCGGCAATCTGAAATAAGAAAGGGATAGGATTGAAATACCACACTACCGAGCCAAACACTTAGACAAATTTCGGAGTCAAAATACTTCATTCATTAAAAAGCGGTGGCCAGTCCGCAAAAGGCATTACAATGATCGAAAACAAAAGAAAAACCACAAAGATTTAACAAGAGGATCAAGGGTCCACCTGCGTCGCCGTCTCGACCACGGGCGCAATAACAGATGGCCCCTCGGTCCTTCCTTCGTCGACCTGGCCGTCCACCACCGGTCGGTCGTCCTCCCCCTCCTCGTCTTCGCCTCCTGCGTCATCGCCTTCACCTTCCTCCCTCTCGTCGCCTGAAGGGGACCCTGGCCACAGTCGGTAGCCGACCCGATCGAAGCCCGCGACCCGTTCCTGAACATGGTCGAGCGCCATTTGGTAAGATCGCTCCATGTTCTCGGCCATGTGCTTCTTTGCTTCGTCCTCGACCTCCCTCTCCACTTCGGCCCAGATCTTCGTCGCCAGGGCCCCTTTCTCTGCCTTCTCTTCGGCCAAGGCCTTCGTCGCCGCATCCAGCTCCTCGGCGGCCTTGGCAGACTCCGCTTTTAGAGTCTCCTTGACCTTCTTCAAGTCGGCGACAAGGTCGGCCACCCGAACCTCCAAGACCTCTGCCCTCCTTTGCTCGGCCTCGAGTTCCTTGACCGCCCTCACCTTCGCCGACCGGTCTTTGTCGCTCGCGGCCCTCAGCTCCTTCTCCTGCTCGGCGAACGTCTCGAGGAGATGGCCGAAGTGACAAATGGCCTGCGAAGACAACAACGAGCACACTAAGCAAACCGAGCAGTAAACTTAGCAAAAAGAAACTTAGCAACAAGAATCTTACCGAGACGAGTGACCGAGCCACCTCGTAGGTGTCGTCACCCATCGTCCCTGCCTTTAGTGCGGCTCGATCCTTCGGGGTCGCCAAATGTTTGACGACCTGCACTGACATCTGCGAATTGCCGAGGAACCCGTCATGGTTCTTCACTCGCCAATTCGGCACGAACAGTTGCTTGTGCTGCTCTGTCAGAATCTCTTCGGCAGCCTTGGTTAGCGGTGGTGCCTCGATCGACAGCGCCGCGTTCACGTCAAAGGTCCCCTCGATCACGCCAGGGACCACAGAGGACGGGGGCTCCTCAACGATGACAACTTCCGAGGCCGCCTCAACGGCCGGAGGGGGCGGAGAGATGGTCGAGGCGACAGCAGGTGGCAGAGTCGACGAGACAGTCGCGGCCGCCCTCTTCCTCTTTTTCCCCCCGGCCAACTTAGACCTGTCGGCCATCATGGAGTTGAAGTCAATCTTCATTGCTTCTGCAACGAGCCACAAAAAAAAGAGACGAGTTAGTAGGCCGAACCAAAAACTTAAAAGAAAAATGAAAAACGAGATGTCAGGAGCATACTCGGGTCGATGGGGCTTAGGCCGGACCCAAACAACACCTCCTCAGTCAAATCCCTCCAACTCAGTATCGGAAGGGCCATTATCTTCCTCGCCACCTCTTCCTCGGCCTCAGACAAAACAGGGTCGGCGCGCGCGAAATTCGGCACCTCTACCTTCCAACGAGTCGGAATGGGCCGAATCGCCTGGCCCCTTACTATAAAATACTTTTCCTTCCAACCCTTAATCGAGTCAGGGTTTTCTATAATCTTAACACCCTTCCTCGGCCCCAAGTAGTATCGATACTCCGTCTTGTGCTGCCGGTTTACTCGATACAATCCTCGGAAGACCGTGAGATCCGGCTCTACCTCGGCTCGGTAGCACTGAAGCATAAAGGCGTTCACATGGCGCCATGTGTTCGGCATGAACTGGGTCGGCGCGAGGCAATACCAGCCGAGGATCTCGAGGATGAATGGGTGCAGAGGGAAACGTAACCCGGCATGAAAGGAGTCGACGTCGAACATGCACATGTCCGATGACGGCAGCTTGGAATTCACTCGTATCCCGGGACCTGGGAGAATCAGTTTGTACTCCGAGGGGATAGCGAAAGCCCTTCTAACCCGGAGTAGGTCCTCCTCGGATAACAGCGTGATGAGCTCATCGGCTTCGGTGGGAAGGGCCGGGTTAGGTTCTTCGACGATCTTAGACTTCCCATAGATCGCCTTCTCCAGCAAGTCGCCCTGGTACTGCCTGACCCCCGAATGACCGGACAGGACGGAAGGATACCGTCCCATCTCGGGTGCTTGCTTCGGATTCTCCACAATCACCTCCACTATGGGGGATTGGGCCTCCACCCTCCTCTTCTTCTTCTCCTTCTTCGTCTCGACTACAGACGGTCCGGCAACTTGCTTACCCTTCCTCCTAATCTCCGACCTCCTCCTCTCCTCGGCACTCTCGTCGCCCGAAGACGAGGCCCCACTCCCCGAGTCTACTCGAGACATCTCTAGAAAAATTATTCAGACTAAGTGAACTGACCTTTTGAAGTGACATCCACGGTCGGAGTGCTCTCGCCGGAAATCGCCTGGCCCACGCGACAGCTAACGGCAACACCTTAGAGAGAAAATCGCCGCTAGCAGAGAACTTAGAGATCGAAAGTAAAAAACTTGAATAAAAAGTGAGAAATGAGCTTGAGAGTAAGGGTGAGAGCTTTTAACTCCTAGCAAGTTGGGCCTCCTTGGGAAACGCAAAAAGCCCACTAAGGAGCCAAAGCGACAGGCGGAAAAGATACGAAGGTTACTCAAAGCAAGAGACTCTTCAAAATACAAAGTCAACGTCTCGGCCACCTACGAGAAAACCATAGGACAGCCCGGCTAGGCAACCGAACCACTGCCACCCTTTGGAACAAACAGCTCGGCTCCGCCGAGCCGAGATACCGGGGTACCGACCCTCGTATATGGCAAAAAATCGCTCCGAGGCGAAGTCACCGTCGGATCTCCTTAAAATTCGCGACAGAATCTGATGGACGGTTCAGATCGTGCCACGCCCACAAAACGACAAGATAGCGTTTTCTCGTGATCTGAACCCCATCCTCGAGATGCGCGCCATGATGGACCGCTCAGATCCAACCACGCGTCCCTCCTTGCTGCTTGCCATCGGCTCGCCCAGCCGAGCTACCGAACAGCTCAGCCGAGCCACCGAGCTACTAGGCGCAGAGGAGTGGAGCCCTCAGGAGGTACTTCCTCCAAAACACCCAACTCAGTACCTCGGCCAAACAGCCCTGATGCGCCGAGCCGAGATACCGGGGTGCCGACCCTCGTATATGGCAAAAAATCGCTCCGAGGCGAAGTCACCGTCGGATCTCCTTAAAGTTCGCGACAGAATCTGATGGACGGTTCAGATCGTGCCACGCCCACAAAACGACAAGATAGCATTTTCTCGTGATCTGAACCCTATCCTCGAGATGCGCACCATGATGGACCGCTCAGATCCAGCCACGCGTCCCTCCTTGCTGCCTGCCATCGGCTCGCCCAGCCGAGCTACCGAACAGCTCAGCCGAGCCACCGAGCTACTAGGCGCAGAGGAGTGGAGCCCTCAGGAGGTACTTCCTCCAAAACACCTAACTCAGTACCTCGGCCAAACAGCCCTGATGCGCCGAGTCGAGATACCGGGGTACCGACCCTCGTATATGGCAAAAAATCGCTCCGAGGCGAAGTCATCGTCGGATCTCCTTAAAATTCGCGACAGAATCTGATGGACGGTTCAGATCGTGCCACGCCCACAAAACGACAAGATAGCATTTTCTCGTGATCTGAACCCCATCCTCGAGATGCGCGCCATGATGGACCGCTCAGATCCAACCACGCGTCCTTCCTTGCTGCCTGCCATCGGCTCGCCCAGCCGAGCTACCGAATAGCTCAGCCGAGCCACCGAGCTACTAGGCGCAGAGGAGTGGAGCCCTCAGGAGGTACTTCCTCCAAAACACCCAACTCAGTACCTCGGCCAAACAGCCCTGATGCGCCGAGCCGAGATACCGGGGTACCGACCCTCGTATATGGCAAAAAATCGCTCCGAGGCGAAGTCACCGTCGGATCTCCTTAAAATTCGCGACAGAATCTGATGAACGGTTCAGATCGTGCCACGCCCACAAAATGACAAGATAGCGTTTTCTCGTGATCTGAACCCCATCCTCGAGATGTGCGCCATGATGGACGACCCAGATGATGCCACGTACCTCAGAATCATCGAGCCGAGGCACTGACCCCCGAACCGAGGCACAGACCCCCCGAGCCGGGGTACCGGGGTACCGACCCTCGTATATGGCAAAAAATCGCTCCGACCCATATCAGCCGTTGGATCTTGTGAAAAAGCGTGCTCGTCATGATGGACGGCCCAGATTTGGCCACGTCCACTAAACGACAAGATAGCGTTTTATGGGGATCCATGCTGAGATGGACGACCCAGGTGATGCCACGTACCTCGGAATCATCGAGCCGAGGCACTGACCCCCCGAACCGAGGCATAGACCCTCCGAGCTGGGGTACCGGGGTACCGACCCTCGTATATGGCAAAAAATCGCTCCGACCCATATCAGCCGTTGGATCTTGTGAAAAAGCGTGCTCGTCATGATGGACGGCCCAGATTTCGCCACGTCCACTAAACGACAAGATAGCATTTTATGGGGATCCGCGCTGAGATGGACGGCTCAGATGATGCCACGTACCTCGGAACCATCGAGCCGAGGCACTTGGCTTCGGCACGCCAGGCCGAGCCGAGGTACCAAGGTACCGAACCTCACATACGGCGAAAAAACGAGCCGAGGAACAGGGACCACACGATCTCTCCGAAAATCGCGCTCCGCTCTGATCGAGGGCTCTGATGACGCCACGTCATAAATGGATATTAAAAATCGGTTTTTATTTATTTAAATCATTTTATTTATCTAAAAAATCGTGAAAAATTACTAAAAATTTGGGAAAATTGGCTACAAATTCCAGGAAATAATTAAAAATTCGGGGAATATTTCCAAGCCTCCGAACGAATAATTATTCCCTAGAACGCGCAGCTAAAGCCCCCGAACGACTAGCTGACACATCGCGAAATCAGATAAATAGCCTGAAAAAATAGACAAAATCTCGATACACCATATGGCTTCAAGAAGGAGGAAGAAATTGCCTCACCACCCACTTCGGGATTCCAAAAATGCCCATTCAGACTCCGATACAACCCCCATAGCCAATAAAGTAGTCGAACTACTCCTCAAAGACAGAATGACCTCAGCCTTTGGGAGTGGGGGGCTCGTGATATGGCTAAAAAATAGGGGTTTAATCAAGGCCGTCAAGATGGGGCACGAATCCCGTGATTCGGGGGTGAAACAGTAATTTTACCTACAAAACAGGTCTGAAGCGGGTACTGGGTCTCTTATTCGCAGATCCAGTAACCCGCGAACGGATCCACCACAACTGGGTGCAGGTTTCAACCCGCAACAAACCCGGTCCAGCAGGATAGAATTAGGGTTTCTGATTAATATTAATCAACGGCCCTGATTCATATCTATCCTTTCACTGGGAATTAGGGATCACATTCCTTATCTGTATACACAGGAATTACATGCCTAATCTGTTCCCTGAGACGCCTATAAATACCCCCCATCCATCTCCATTAAGAGGTAATCAATCTTTTTCTAGTTAAACGCTCTTTCATAGTCTGCCAGATTACTGACTTGAGCGTCGGAGGGTGCGTCGCCGGGAACAACCCCGGTGTCTCGCACTTTTTGCAGGTGCACGGCAGGAACGACGATCGAGGCCCGACGGAACAGGTACACAGGTTTTCTATTCCGTTTCCCTAAAAATCCACAAGTTCTATCTGTTTGCTCCCACACCGAATTTAGCGGCAACACATGTAAAGAGGAATGGATGCATAAAGATCTCATTATGTTGTTATTCATTTATGTAAATGTTGTACATTTTGCTTCCGCTGTGTAAATTTAAATGTAAGATGTTGTAACTCTCATGTAAAAAGAAAAGTTTGAATTTTCTTGTAAAATTATACTCAAAGAAAGTGAAAAGATCCTGAAGAACATCTCGAATTCAATGATTTGGGATTCGGGGCATTACAGAGTGGTATCAGAGCCACGCTTTCTACACTTTCACACTTGTACAAATTTATAAGGAACGACACCCTAGATGTGGACATTAGAGTGTGTGTTTGAGTTTAGAGATTTAAATGTAAGTGACTTACATTTGTGTTGCTCTATGATTTATGCTTCTTCCTCTCTATTTCTAAGATGGCTGATCACTTCGACCCTGCTGAAGGCGACGACTGGCATATTATTGAGGAAGAGTACCATCCTGGACAGGCTGATTCTGAGGACGAGTATCATCCTGGGCAAGCAGATTCTGATGATGAGGAGTACCCTGAATCTCGAGAGATCACCCCACCGTCGGATTCATCTGACGATTCTTCTTCCGATGAAGAAGAGGGACCAGCTCTGAGTGGCACTGTGGCTTCTCTTCAGAGGCAAGTGGATACCCTGAAGTATAGAGTTGGAGTTTTGGAGGCTCAGCTGGCACAGCGGAAGGCCGATTTCTCTGTTCTCAGTCACCGAGTATGGGAACTTGAGAAGAGAAAGAACCTGACGGATGTGTTGAAGGACCAAGTGGATGAACTGCGGGATGAACTTCGAGCAGCGAAGAGGACTCGTAAAGATTAGATTGTCCTAGTTTCTGTTTTATTTATTCTGATGTCAAAATGTTTTTAATTCGAATGTATAAACTTTGGAATTCAATGAAATGAAAGTTGGTTTAATTTCTTGTCTTATACTTCGAATTTAATGGATCTTTTGCATCAGAATATGTCGAGAAGGGGAACAAGGAATGGTGAAGGTTTGGACCTGGAGACTGAACTTGCAAGGGTTTACCAGACGCTGAATGCAGTGGCTGCAAACCAAGAAAGGGGACCGATGAATCCAGTACCCGAGGCAATTAAGCTAGTGGAATCGTTCAAGAGAATGAAACCACCAGTGTTCGAGGGAAAGTCAGACCCAGATGCGGCTGACAACTGGATCCATCAAGTGGAGACGATCTTTGAGGTATTGGAAACACCGGAGGGCAGCAAGGTCAAGTTGGCGACTTTGCAGTTAGAGAAGGATGCGGCTGTTTGGTGGCAATCCATGAAGAGGACCATGGGTGGCTTGTTGCTTGGCTGGGAGTTTCTGGAAGAATTCCGCAGTCATTATTTTCCCTCCGACGTCCAGGAGAAGAAGGCCATGGAGTTTCTGTCACTCCAGCAAGGCAGCATGTCAGTAAGGGAGTACGAGACTAAGTTTACTCAGCTCTCCAGGTATGCTCCAGAACTGGCGATGGGTGAGGCGAAGAAGGCTCGCAAGTTCGAGCATGGTCTGAGGCCAAGCTTGAGGTCCTGTATGATACCTCTTGGTATCAGGCGATTCGATAAGCTGGTCAAGAGGGCGGCAGCGACGGAGGCGGATATGGAGCAGTTCCATGTTGCTCAGCACTAGAGGAACAACTGGCAGTCCGGGAAGAGGCCTGCACAATCGGGGAGTTTCAAGGGGCAACCATCTGCACAGAGGTTCAAACCGACAGGGGCAAACGCTGTCAGTGTAGCTGGAAGACCTGGAAACGATGTAGGGAGTCCTTCTGCAGTCACTTGCTTTAACTATGGTGAAGTGGGACATTACCAATCTCGATGTCTGAAACCGCGGGCTGGCAATCACAATGTGCCAATACAGCAGACTGGGAAGAGGCCGTACCAGTCAGGGCGAGTATTTGCTTTGACGGAAGCTGATGCTGAGGAAGCAGATCAGGTCATCTCTGGTACGAGGGTTGATATTTAGTGTGGTTTTGTCATTTCTCCTTCCCGTTCATATTGTGAAACTGTTATGTAATGGTGTGTATTATGTAACAGGAGAACTCTATCTTAATGGAAAGAAAGCTGTTGTATTGTTCGATACTGGATCCTCTCATACTTTTGTGTCTCCTAGATTTGCTAAAGTGTTGGGAGCTGAACCGAAGATTTTTCCAGGCAAGATCTTAGCAGTAGCTACTCCATCAGGGAAAACCTTGACCACTGATCGGTATTATGCTGATTGCGAGATAGTGATTGGGGATCGAATCTTTGGCATTGATCTGATCGAGCTGACTATCTTGGGAGTCGATGTTATCATTGGCATTGATTGAATGTCGGTGTACAGTGCAAGCATCGAGTGTAAGACCAAGACCATAACAGTGAAGGCTCCAGGTGGACCTGAAGTCACTTTTCAAGGGAAGTTGAAGTGTTCTAAGTTGGTGGCAACTATCCGCAAGGAAGAGACTCCTGTGGAATTGCAAGGGATTCATGTGGTTCGGGACTATCCGACAGTGTTCTTGGAAGATTTTCCTGGGTTACCTCCGCATCGTGATGTAGAGTTCAGCATCACTGTTCAACCGGAAAGTGCACCCATTTCTAAGGCACCGTATAGGATGGCTCCAGTGGAACAGGATGAAGTGAAATGGCAGATTGAGGAACTGTTGGGAAAAGGCTTTATTCAACCTAGTGCGTCACCTTGGGGAGCACCAGTGCTTTTGGTAAAGAAGAAGGATGGATCGATGAGGATGTGTATCGATTACCGGGAGCTGAATAAGGTCACTGTTCAGAATAAGTATCCGATTCCTCGAATTGATGACTTGTTCGATCGTCTACAAGGAGAAGCTGTATTCTCCAAAATAGATCTTCGATCAGGATATTACCAAGTGCGAGTGAAAGCTGAAGATGTGCACAAAACTGCGTTTGGAACTCGGCATGGGCATTACGAATTCTTAGTTATGCCATTCGGAGTGACGAATGCACCCGCAATCTTCATGGACTTGATGAACAGAGTTCTGAGGCCGTTTATGGATTCTTTCGTCGTGGTGTTTATCGACGATATCCTCGTGTACTCCAAGTCTGAGGAGGAGCACACCGAGCATCTAGCGGCAGTTTTGCAGAAGTTGGAAGAGCAGAGGTTGTATGCCAAGTTATCCAAGTGTGATTTCTGGAAATCTGAAGTGGCATTCCTAGGTCACATCCTTTCTAAGAAGGGAGTGGCAACTGACCCTCAGAAGATAGAGGCAGTGAGAGATTGGGCTAGGCCTACTACAGTGAAGGAAGTCAGAAGTTTCCTTGGAATGACTGGATACTACAGAAGATTTATTCAAGGTTATGCTCAAATAGCTGTGCCGCTTACTGAGTTGACCAAGAAGAATGTGAGCTTCAAGTGGACTGAGCAATGTGAGGCGAGTTTTCAGGAGTTGAAAGATAGACTGACTACTGCACCTATTTTGGCTTTGCCTAGAGCAGGAGTTAAGTATGATGTTTATAGCGATGCTTCACATCGGGGGCTTGGTTGTGTCTTAATGCAAGAAGGTAAAGTAATCGCTTATGGGTCTAGGCAACTACGACCGCATGAGAAGAATTATCCGACTCATGATCTGGAGTTGGCTGCGATTATCTTTGCTTTGAAGTAATGGAGGCACTATGTGTATGGTGAGAAGTTGAACATGTACACAGATCACAAGAGCTTGAAGTACATATATCAGCAGAGGGATCTCAATCTGAGGCAGCGGAGATGGTTGGAAGTGCTCGAGGATATGCGACCTGAGATCAAGTATCATCCTGGAAAGGCTAATGTTGTTGCTGATGCACTTAGTCGCAAGAGCAGTTTGGTCAGTTTGATTACAACTCAGAGGCATCTGATTGAGGAGTTGGATCGAGTAGGTATTGAGGTTGTCTTGCAAGGATTGGGAGCATCTTTATCTCAGTTGAAGCTTCAGCCTACTTTGAATGCAAGGATCATTGCAAGTCAGGAAGTTGATGCTGATATCTTGGAGATGAAGGAGCAGGTTGGTGCTGGCAGGTTGCCCGGATTTCAAACCAGGGATGGAGTGCTGTGGTTCGGAGATAGGCTGTGTGTTCCAGATCAGACGGACCTGAAAGAGAGTATTCTTCAGGAGGCGCATGCTACTCTTCTGTCAGTACATCCTGGGAGTACTAAGATGTATAAAGACATCAAACAACATTTCTAGTGGTCAGGTTTGAAGCGGGATGTGGCCGAATTTGTCGCGAGGTGTGAGGTTTGTCAGCAAGTGAAAGCCGAAAATCAGAGACCCGGAGGTCTATTACAGCCGTTACCTATTCCGGAGTGGAAGTGGGATAACATCAGTATGGATTTCATCATGGGATTGCCTAAGAGTTCTAAAGGCAATGATGCGATTTGGGTTATAGTCGATCGACTAACCAAGTCCGCTCACTTTTTGGCAATGAAACTCACTGCTTCGATGGACAAGTTGGCTGAGATGTATATTGGTGAGATTGTCCGACTTCATGGTGTTCCCTCAACTATTGTGTCTGATCGAGATGCGCGGTTTACTTTGCATTTTTGGAGGAGTCTTCAGGCAGCTTTGGGTACCAAGACAGTTTTCAGCACTGCTTTTCATCCATAAACCGATGGGCAGACCGAGAGAGTCAATCGTATTCTTGAGGATATGCTTCGGTGTTGTATACTAGATTTTGGAGGCAGTTGGGAAAGGCATTTATCTTTGGTAGAGTTTGCCTACAACAACAGTTTTCAAGCTAGCATTGGGATGGCGCCGTATGAAGCTTTGTATGGCAGGAAGTGCAGGACTCCTGTTTATTGGTATGAGGTTGGGGAGCGTCAGTTGTTTGGTCCTGAGCTTGTACAGCTGACTTCTGAGAAGATTGATCTGATCAGGAAAAGGTTGGTGGAAGCTCAGAGCAGGCAGAAAAGCTATGCAGACAACCGGAGAAGGGACCTTGAGTTTGAGGTTGGTGACTTCGTCTTTCTGAAGGTATCACCCAGTAAAGGTGTGGTTCGTTTTGGCAAAGGCGGGAAGTTAGCCCCGAGGTTTATAGGCCCATACAAGATATTGAAAAGGATCGGAAAAACTGCTTACCGGCTTGAATTACCGGAAGAGTTGTCTCAGGTGCACAATGTCTTTCATGTGTCTATGCTGAGAGGTTATATTCCAGATCCGAGTCATCATTTACCTGAAGTGCCAGAAGGTTTGCAGTTAGACCTGAATTACATCGAGACTCCTGTTGAGATTGTTGACCGTAGGGAGAAAGTCTTGAGGAATAAGACGATACCGATGGTCAAGGTAGTCTGGAGAAACCACTTGGTTGAAGATGCTACTTGGGAATCTGAGGAGAAGATGTTAAAAGACTATCCTGGACTTTTTGCTTGATTGTATTTTTGTATTCTTTGTATCTTTGTATCTCTTGTTGTTGTGGTGTTTTCTGTTTCTCGCTCTTGGCTGTAGTTCCGGGGACGGAACTATTCTAAGGAGGGAGTGATGTAATACCCCGATTTTTCTTAATACTTAAAGATTATTTATTTATTTTCATATCATGTGCTTGTGTAGCTTGTTGTCTATTATTTTCTCTACATGATGAATAAAGTGTATTATTTTCTATAGAGCATTCTTCTTGAAGCCCAATGTTGATTTGTTCATTTTCTCTTTTTAAAATATTTATTTTTGGCCCAAATGAATTTAAGCCCATTTTGTGTAACACTTTTTATACATTATATTTTTGTACAATTTTATTAGTGTGGGTGTGCATGCACGTGCATTTCGCATACACGTGCATTGAGCACCTTTTCTTTTGGCCGGATTGTGGGTAGAGTAGTGGCATCCATCATGGGCGGTTGTGTGTGAGTGTGGGTAGTTTCTCAAACTCCCGATTGCATCCTATCCCTTGATCTGCAACTCCCCTATTAATCTTAGCCATCTATTCTATCTATTTCCTAGTATAAATACCCCTCCTATTTCCCTATCTCTTTTACACTAAGATTTTCTAAGATTATTTTAAGAGAGTTATTTGTGAGTTTGTGTGTGTGGGAGCTTTTCTGTGGAGACGAGCAGCACTTCTGAGGAGCTCGGTGTGGAACAAAGGAGCAAGGAGTGCAGTACCGTATTGAAGAGTTTTGCAGGATTTCGATTGTTTCTTCATATAAGGTGGGTGTTTCTCAGGACTTCTAATGTAGGAATGATACTATAATTGTTATGATTGATACCATGTTACAAAAAGTGAATTGAATGCAGTAGAAATTGCTTGAACATGCTATTAATAATGAGAACGAGACTGTCGGTACAGTCGACTGCCATGTGAGCCAGCCGACTGGTACGAGACACTATTTTTCATAATGTGCTGATAAACATGTGTGCAATTAGACATGATGGTGTGATTATTATATGTATATTTTTCCCTACGACACATATGATGGAGGGAAGGTAAATGAATGAAAAGAACTAATGGTGATTAATAACTTAGAATTGTCGGAGCAGTCGACTGATGTTGTGTTAAGTCGACTGGTACTTCAATCCGACTGTGACTGTTTGGAAGTTCCATAAATTAAGATATTCCATTATGTAGACCCAGTTTAATGACTTGAGATTCATATCTTCATTGTCGTAAGAAAGTATGAGCAATGCGAACGCATGTTTAAAGTATTTTCTCTAAAGAAAAGAGCATATTCGTAACTTGAAAATTCATGTTGTAATGTTACTGAACGATAAGAGACTCTGTCTATGAAACATGAATTTATGTATACTGTTAATTGACATCATGATGCAAGTGCACGTAAGAACTGTAAATAATCTTTTAAATTAAAATGGATCTGTCCAGTCGACCGAATGCGTGTAGCAAGTCGACTGATCTGGACATAGAATTGTGCTGTTGAAATCTCCAGGACAGACGACTGATGGATGAACAGTCGACTGTCATGAGGACAATATTGTGAACCTGAAAAATTGCAGGACAGGCGACTGGTTGTGTGCAACAGTCGACTATCCCGAGCATTATGATGATCCTGTATGTGACTGTATGAGTCGACTGGTGTTCTCCCAAGTCGACTGTACAGAGTGGACTTTGATATATTTGAATTCATGTTATTTACTGTTGGTAATGGTGAACTTTATGATTTAAGTCGATGGACTCTGTTTATGGCTGTATGAATTATGTGAAATGAATCGTAGATGAGAATTGAGAATTAATTGAAAATATGAAATGTGAAATCATGATAAGAAAGTCTGCGAGACTCTAAAATGAATGATGAGCCGAATGAACTCTAAAATGATGATGCTCAATTGGATATTGTGAATTTGAAATTGAATGAAAGAGTAGCTAAGTCTCCTCGGTAGTGAAATGAAATGAAATTGAGAAATAGACCAAGGTTGGTCATGTGAAATGAAATGATAAGTCCGGTTTGATGGAGAGGCTAACTCTAGAGCTTGATTTTCATTCATGATTCTAATCAATTTAATACATAGTGTGGAGGTGATGAAGGTGAGAGAAAAACATGAGTATGAGAGCTAGGGTACGGTGCGGGTGTGTGAGCCGCAGAATGCATGCTTGATGAGTCAAGACATGGCGCGGGCACAATTCAGTAATGATCGGACTTTAGTCACGCTTATGGGATGTTTTGGTGACTGCAAGAGGATTGTGTTCAGGGAGGAGGCTGAATTGTCGCAGAATGCATGCTTGACGAGTCAAGACATGGCGCGAAATTCTACTCCAGGGGCCAGGATACATGCTTGTACTCATAGAATCATCTAGGATACTCACTGAAATTACAGAAGTAGAGTAAGTCATGGCGGGGGATTGAACCCTACAAAAATGAAGAACGATTAAGAGGCTTGACCTCGAACCTATGTAGTATGGGATGCATAGAATTCGAACAAGTGCGCATTAGTGTCATGTTAATTAAATAAATTGCATTAAGGATTAAGTGCACAATCACGACGCGACATCTTTAAAAGTTCCCTTTGATTTACATGCTTATTATGAACAAGTTGTGATTTTGTCAAGAAATGAGATTCATTATACTGTTTCTGGCATAGAGAGGATGGCCATGTATAATTATCGTCGGTTGAATAAACTGACGTACCCACAGTTTTGTATGCAGGATGAATTACATGTAAAGAGGAATGGATGCATAAAGATCTCATTATATTGTTATTCATTTATGTAAATGTTGTACATTTTGCTTCTGCTGTGTAAATTTAAATGTAAGATGTTGTAACTCTGATGTAAAAAGAAAAGTTTGAATTTCCTTGTAAAATTGTACTCAAAGAAAGTGAAAAGATCCTGAAGAACATCTCGAATTCAATAATTTGGAATTCGGGGCGTTACAATACTGGATCCTCTCATACATTTGTGTCTCCTAAATTTGCTAAAGTATTGGGATTTGAACCGAAGATTTTTCTGGGCAAGATCTTAGTAGTAGCTACTCCATCAGGGAAAACTTTAACCACTGATTGGTACTATGCTGATTGCGAGATCGTGATTGGGGATAGAATTTTCGGGATTGATCTAATCGAGCTGACTATCTTGGAAGTCGATGTTATCATTGGCATTGATTGGATATCGGTGTAAGGTGCAAGCATTGAGTGCAAGACTAAGACGGTAACAGTGAAGGCTCTAGGTGGATCTGAAGTCACTTTCCAAGGGAAAGCAGATGTTCAGAGTTGGTTGCTGCTATCAGTCAGAAGGAAGGGATTCCGGCAGAGGTGCAGCTGATTCCTGTGGTTCGGGACTATCCGACTGTGTTATTGGATGATTTTCCTAGGTTACCCCCGCATCGTGATGTGGAGTTCAGCATCACTGTTCAACCAGGGAGCGCACCCATTTCTAAGGCACCGTATAGGATAGCACCAGTGGAGCAAGATGAGATCAAACGGCAGATTGAGGAACTGTTGGAGAAAGGCTTTATTCAACCTAGTGCGTCACCTTGAGGAGCACCAGTGCTTTTGGTAAAGAAGAAGGATGGTTCGATGAGGATGTGTATCGATTACCGAAAGCTAAATAAGGTCACTGTTCAGAATAAGTATCCTATTCTCCGAATTGATGATTAGTTCGATCGTCTACAAGGAGCTGCTGTCTTCTCCAAAATAGATATTCGATCGGGATATCATCAAGTTCGAGTGATAGCTGAAGATGTGCACAAAACTGCATTTAGAACTCGACACGGGCATTACGAATTCTTAGTTATGCCATTTGGAGTGACGAATCCGCCCGCAATTTTCAAGGACATGATGAACAGAGTTCTAGGCCGTTCATTGATTCTTTCATCGTAGTGTTTATCGACGATATCCTCGTGTACTCCAAGTCGGAGGAGGAGCATACTGAGCATTTGGCAGTAGTTTTGGAGAAGCTGGAAGAGCAAGAGTTGTATGCCAAGTTGTCCAAGTGCGATTTCTGAAAATCTGAAGTGGCATTTCTAGGTCACATCCTTTCTAAGGAGGGAGTGGCAACTGATTCTCAGAAGATAGAGGCAGTGAGAGATTGGGCAAGGCCTACTACAATGAAGGAAGTCAGGAGTTTTCTTGGATTAACTGGATATTACAGGAAATTTATTCAGGGCTACGCTTAGATAGCCATGCCGCTTACTAGTTTGACTAAGAAGAATGTGAACTTCAAGTGGACTGAGCAATGTGAGGCAAGCTTTCAGGAGTTGAAAGAGAAACTGACTACTGCACCTATTTTGGCTTTGCCTAGAGCAGGTGTTGAGTATGATGTTTACAGCGATGCTTCACATCGTGGGCTTGGTTGTGTCTTAATGTAGGAAGGAAAAGTAATCGCTTATGGGTTTAGGTAACTAAGACCGCATGAGAAGAATTATTTGACTCATGATCTGGAGTTGGCCGTGATTATTTTTGCCTTAAAGCAATGGAGATATTATGTGTATGATGAAAAGCTGAATATATACACAGACCACAAAAGCTTGAAGTACATATACCAGCAGAAGGATCTGAATTTGAGGCAGCAGAGATGGCTGGAGGTACTTGAGGACATTCGTCTGGAGATTAAGTATCATCCTGGGAAGGCTAATGTTGTTGTTGATGCACTTAGCCGCAAGAGCAGTCTGGCGAGTTTGATTACAACTCAGTGGCAGTTGGTAGAGAAATTGGATCGGACTGGCATTGAAGTTGTTTTGCATGACTTGGGAGCATCTTTAGCTCAGTTGAGGTTTCAACCGATACTGAACGAAAGGATTATTGCAAGTCAGAAGGTTGATGCGGAAATTCAGAAGATGTTGGAGCAGGTTGGTGCTGGCAAGTTGTCCGGATTTCAAATCAGGGATGGAGTGCTGTGGTTTGGAGAGAGGTTGTGTGTTCCGGATCAGGCGGACCTGAAAGAAAGTATTCTTCAAGAGGCGCACGCTACTTTTTTGTTTGTATATCCTGGAAGTACTAAGATGTACAAAGACATCAAACAGCATTTCTGGTGGTCAGGTTTGAAGCGGGATGTGGCTGAATTTGTGTCGAAGTGTGAGGTTTGTCAACAAGTCAAGCCGAGAATCAGAAACCTGGAGGTCTATTGCAACCGTTACCTATTCCGGAATGAAAGTGAGATAACATCAGTATGGATTTCATTACGGGTTTACCCAAGAGTTCTAAGGGCAATGATGCGATTTGGGTTATAGTCGATCGACTAACCAAGTCCGCTCACTTTTTGGCAATAAAACTCACTGCTTCGATGGATAAGTTGGCTGAGATGTATCTTGGTGAGATTGTCAGGCTTCATGGCATTTCGTTGACTATTGTGTCTGATTGAAATGCGTGGTTTACTTCGCATTTCTGGAGGAGTCTTCAGACAGCTTTGGGTACCAAGACAGATTTCAGCACTGCTTTTCATTCCCAGACCGATGGGCAGACCGAAAGAGTCAACCGTATTCTTGAGGATATGCTTCGGTGTTGTATACTAGACTTTGGAGGTAGTTGGGAAAGGCATTTACCTTTGGTAGAGTTTGCCTACAACAACAGTTTTCAGACTAGCATCGGAATTGCGCCGTACGAAGCTTTGTATGGCAGGAAGTGCAGGATACCTGTTTGTTGGTTTGAAGTTGGGGAGCGTCAGATGTTTGGACCTGAGATTGTTCAGCAGACCTCTGAAAAGATTGATCTGATCAGGAAGAGGTTGGTGGAAGCTCAGAGTAGGCAGAAGAGCTATGCAGACAACCGGAGAAGGGACCTTGAGTTTGAGGTTGGTGACTTTGTCTTTCTGAAGGTATCACCCAGTAAAGGCGTGATCCGTTTCGGTAAGAGTGGGACATTAGCCCCGAGGTTTATAGGCCCGTACAAGATATTGAAAAGGATCGGAAAAAATGCTTACCGACTTGAGTTACCGGAAGAGTTGTCTCAGGTACATAATGTCTTTCATGTGTCTATACTGAAAGGTTATATTCCAGATCCGAGTCATCATTTACCTGAAGTGCCGGAAGGTTTGCATTTGGATCTCAATTACATTGAGTCTCCTATCAAGATTGTTGATCGTCGAGAGAAAGTCTTGAGGAATAAGACGATACCAACGGTCAAGGTAGTCTGGAGAAACCATTTGGTCGAAGAGGCTACTTGAGAGTCTAAGGAGAGGATGTTGAGAGATCATCCTGAGCTTTTTGCTTGATTTGTATTTTTGTATTTTCTTATGCTTGCTTTTGTTTCTCGCTCTTGACTGCAGTTCCGGGGACAGAACTATTCTAAGGAGGGAGTGTTGTAATGCCCCGATTTTTATTTATGAAACTTATTTATTTATTCTGCACGTAGTGTGCACGTGCAATTTTCGTAATCTTATAATTATTTTTATTATGGATGATGAGTATATGTATATATATATATATATATATATGTATGTATGTATGTATGTATATGTGTTCTTTAATTATCTTTATAAAGGCCCTTTTCTTCAAATAAACATATGCCCAAATCTAATTTATTTATTTTTATAAAACTATTATTTTGGCCCATCAATTTAAGCCCATGAATTATTTCTATTTTAATTACAACTTGTAATGTGGAACACCTTTTAAAGATTTTTTTTTTATAATGTACAACTTTTAAATAGAGAACTAGTGCATGCACGTGCATTGCACGTACACGTGCATGAGCACACTATTTTGGCCGGTTTTGAAAGAAGTGGGGTTAGTGCAGGGGTGGTTACCTAGAGTGTGAGTAGTTACTACAACTCCTACTCTCATTCTAACCCTTGATCCTATAACCATCTACTAAATCCTAGCCCTCCATCTCACCCAAAGATTGAGTATAAATACCCCTCTCACTCAATTGTCTTCTACACTAAAATTTTATTGAAAGAAGAAAATATATTTTTAAGAGAGTTGTGAGTGAGTGTTCTTTGGAGGCCGGTCATCACTACTGAAGGAATTCTCGTTTTGGCAAGGAGCAAGGAGGAGGAGTCATACTATTGCACTAGGAAGCTTTACGGATTTTCGTTTATTTCTTCAAAAGGTGGGTGTTTCTCATGACTTCTAGAATAGAAATCATGTTAGGATTGAGATTGTTTTGTTATCATGCGTGTGAAAATTTGATTGATAAAATGATGGTCATATTGAAATCCTCTATGTTATACATAAGGTGGAAAATGTGAATGAATGGTAAAGAACTAAGACATTTAGAGAAACTGGAGATTACCTGTACAGTCGACCGATCATATTGACAGTCGACTGGTACGATGAAATAAAATATGTACAGTTCGAAGTTCCATGAAATGATGTATTTAATGTGTGCCGTTATCTTGACTTTTCTAGCATGTTAATTTAGGATTAATATTTATCTCCATAGACAAATAATGAGTAAAGGACAAATGTACGATTAGAAATTTTATTTGGGTGAAAGAAAATACTAGTTATGTGAAACCTACATTTAATCGTAAACTATGTTGTGATGCTGGTAAATGGATAAGAATCGCATGTTTATGTTGACATTGAACATACTGTAGTTGAATAAAATGCTGTGTGCTAATTGAAGAACAGAAGGAAGAGATATTCCTTAATTCGAAATTAACTTTGATCAGTCGACCGAATATATGTAGCAGTCGACTGTGCTGAAACATTAAAAGTTTCAATTGAACTCTACAGAACAGCCGACTGGTTCGAATGACAGTCGACTTTCCCGTAAATTATAATTAAATATGAACGCTGCGGAACAGCCGACTGGCCATGTGCAACAGTCGACTCTTCCGAGCAGTTTATTGAAGAACGTTCCTTGGCTGAACAAGTCGACTGAGTATGCTCTAAGTCGACTGTCCAGATCACTTTTTGATATTTCAGAATTCTAAGATTTTCTTTATGATAAAGATAATGAATCTATTATTGTTGAATAATTATTTGTTGTGAGAATTTAGAAGCAGTAAATTCTGTTTGTCTTCGCATGAATGTATACATGAAATGAAGTAAATCGTTCTATTGAATCTATGAAAAGTTTGTATGACTGTGGAAGCTATGAACATGAAAAGGAAAAATCATTTGTGATTATGAAAATGAACTATTGGGTTTGAAAGGCTCAATTCTGGTGATTGTGAATTGAAATTGAAACTAAAGAGTTGCTAAGTCTCCCACCGGCAATTGGAAAGAAATGAATTGAAATGGAATTTGAAATGAAAGACCAAGGTTGGGTCATGTTGAATGAATGATTAAGTCCGGTATAGTGCAGAGGCTAACTCTAGAGTTTTGATTTTTGTTCATGATTCTAATAAAATAAGGACTAGATACATAGTGGAGATGTTATGAAAGTAAGACAAAAACACGAGTATGAGGGCTATCGGATTGGCAGTGTGAGAGTGATCCACAGGCTGCCTGCTTGATGCGTCAAGATATGGCGTGGGCACTACTCCAGAATTATCGTCCCGGTGACAATGCTTGTGGGGTGTTTGAGTGGCTATGGGTGGTGCCATTGTTCCATAGCGGAGGCTGAATTGTCCATAGGTTGCCTGCTCGATGCGTCGTGTCAGTGCGTGGGATTCCCCTCCAGGCTGCCTGGACATGGGCTCGTAGATCATAGAACATCTAAGATACTTACTATAGTTACCGTAGTAGAGTAAGTCATGGTGAGGGATTGAACCCTATAAAATGAAGTACGATTAAGGGCTTGCCCTCAGACCTATGTAGTATGGGATGCATAGAATCCGAACAAGTGCGCATTAGTGTCGTATAATATAATAACTGCATTAAGGACTAAGTGCACAATCACAACACGATATCAACAGGATAGACCCTTTTAGTTTTGTTTGTGAAAAAATTTGTGTTTTGTTAAGAATTGATAATCATTATATTGTTTCTGGCATAGAGAGGATGGCCATGTATAATTTTTCGTCGGTTGAATAAACTGACGTACCCACAATATTGTATGCAGGATAAATGGCTTGATAAAGATTAAAGGAGAACTGATGCTCATAGGTAACTTGTTGTTATATCTTTGTATAATGTTGTAAATTGCTTCCGCTGTCATTACATGTAAATTATTTGTGATATATGCTTCCGCTATAAAATGTGAAACGTAAAGATCCTGTGGAATCTCGAATTCAGTTGTATTTGGAATTCGGGGTGTTACAGGTGGTGGATGGTCCATATTAGGTCGGATACTGACCGATGCCTACCCCTAATGAGAGCCATACGATCTAACATGAAGAACAAGTTGGACTTCAAACGAATTCCAAAAACCCACACCTGAATCTACAAATAGCCACGACGTGGTCAACTGCTCAAAGTGGTGGTCAACCGCACAAGATGTCTCACCAATCTAGTAAATTTGGGCAGTCGACCATCCCTTGCTCTGTTTCTAGTTGCTGGCTGTTGCTGCCTTTCTTCCAACCAATCGTCGGTTCGACCTCCTTCCCTTCATCGTCTTTATATCGAACTAATATGCAAGACATAAAACCAACACCTAGTAGTTTAGTAGTCAGTGGTAGGTCTCACTAGAATGCAAGAAGTCGAGGTTTCAAACATTCGCTTACACAATTCTCTAAATATTGAATGTGAAAGTGTGTATGCGGAGTGGGATCTTTAATAAAAATTGAATAGATAAATTAAAAAAATAAATGTTGTATTTCCTCATTTTTAAATAGAAATGCAAATTCGCAAAAAATAAAAACTGTAAATGTTAGATATTATAGTCCCATATTGGTGGTAGAGTTGTTTTGATATTCGTTCACCTCCTATATATAGGTGGTATTGTACTTGGTTAAACTCAATTCAATATTCAATACTGTTTTCATCTCTCTCTGATTTATCTTAACATGGTATCAGAGCTAATTACTCAAGTTTTCTTTTCTTAAAATTTTTCCATCCAAAAATCCTCAAATTCCAAACAGCAAAAGTTATACAAATTTCTTCCCAAAACCCTAGTTCAAAAAAAATAAATAAATAAATAAATAATTAAAAAAAATCCAGATACCATCGTCTTCAACCTCTACATCAGCATCTGAAGGTCTCCTCTACATCAGCATCGTCTTCAACCCTAGTTCTCTTCAACCTCTACATCGTCTTCAACCCTAGTTCAAAGTCCCGCAGCCTCCCGCAGTCTCCCGCTGTCGAGATCCATAAGTCCCGCAGCCGCACCCATCGGCAGTCGAGATCCAAAATCCCCACCACCAGCCGAACCCATCGGCAAACCCCAGACTTCGTCGAGATCCAGCATCGTCATCCCCGACATAGCATCGTCATCCCAGATCTCCATTGTTAAATTTGGTGAACAACTTTTATTTTTTTTTAAAAGGTTGGGTGTCCCCGTTGGATGGCCGACCATCATATGTAAAATCATTAGTTTTTGACAATTTTTTGGGCGACAGATTGAAGCCCGTTTTGAAGGAAAATTCATTTCAAAAAAAAAAACTGGGAAAAAAAATCAAAAAAAAAGTTATTATTATATTATTATTATTATATATATATACAGGTCCTACAACTTGATGGCATCTCAGTCTCTCCCACATATTTCTGGCTCCACTGACTTCCCCTATGCAACCACCACTCGTTCCTCCTCCAGATGCAACAAGCAGCAGTGCCATTCTCAGTCTTCCTTCGGCCTTCTACCTTCTCCTTACATCACTCATCACCATACTCCACCTCTACTTCCGCCACCGATAGCACCGCCCTACCCCCTACCCCGATCCAAGCACCAGCAACATCTCCTTCCACATTGTGCTCTCAGTCATAGCAGCGATGGTCTTGTTTCTCCTCGTAGTGCTTCTTCCCTCACATCCTCGGCCATGCCCGTCACCTCGGCCATGCCCGTCACCTCGGCCTTGCCATCTCCTGCTGCTTGGGCTAATACTCAGCAACGCCTCACTCAGCTGGAACTACAGCTCATGGGTCAGTCTATCAATGCTGACTCTTCTGCTCCTGCCTTTCTGCCACTCCCAGTATGAATTCGTTCTGAATTTTAGATTCTGGTGCATCATATCATCTCACTAATAATCAGACACTATTCACCACCTACACAACACTTTCCTCTCACTCTCCATCTCTACACACAGCTGATGGCTCACCACTTCTTATCACACACTCAGGGACAATTACCTCTCCCACTCTCACATTACCATTTGTTCTCTATGCTCCTCATTTATCAATAAACCTTATTTCTATTAGTGCGTTGTGCGATAGTGGTCTTGTCGTTACTTTTGACTCTTTAGGTTGTTCTATTACTGATTCCTCCACCGGTGAGGAGTTTGGACGCGCTAGTCGTCAGGGTCGTCTATATTATCTAGATTTTCTTCGTGCACATCCCTCTCCTTCTAGTTTTGCCGGTATTGTTTCCTCTGATGCTGATCTATGGCATAGACGTTTAGGTCATATTAGCGCATCACGACTTCAGACTATAGCTCGTAGTGGTGGCCTTGGTTCTCTCACTTTTAAATATTTATCTGATTGTCAGGGTTGTCATTTGGCCAAACATATTGCCCTACCCTTTAGTCACAAAAGAACTTCTGAAACCACTCACCCTTTTCAACTTGTTCATTCCGACATATGGGGACCCTCTCCCTTACCATCGTGGAAAGGCTATCTCTATTATGTTACCTTCATCGATGACTTCACTAGACATACATGGGTTTTTCTTATGCATCAGCGATCTGAGATACCTGATATTTACCGGGTCTTTACAACCATGATTCACACTCAGTTCGGTGTACGCAATTTTTGATCGGACGGTGCACGTGAGTACACTTCTATCACAATGAGAACAATCCTTCAGTCTCATGGCACCCTATTTCAGCAATCATGCCCTCACACACATGAGCAGAATGGTGTAGCTGAACGCAAGCATCGTCACATCCTTGAGATGGCTCGTGCTTTTTTACTCTCCTCTTCTGCTCCTCGTTCCTTCTGGGCTGAAGCTATCATGACCTCTGTTAGTCTCATCAATATTACTCCCTCGTCTGCCTTAGCTGGTACGACGCCTTACGATGCTCTTTATCATTCACCTCCCGACTACAGTATACTCCGCACCTTTGGATGCACCCGTTACATCCTTCTCCCTCCTACTGAGCGCACGAAGCTCTCCGCTCGTGCTGCTAAGTGCGTTCACTTAGGTCTTAGTCCTGAACATAAAGGTTATTATTGTTTCGATCCATCCGCAGATCGTGTCCGCATTTCTCGACATGTCTCCTTTGTGGAAAACTCACCTTACTACCTGACCCCTCCCGAGGATACTAGATTTCTTGATTCCCTAGTTGTTGCTAGCCCCTCGACTTTATCTTCCCGCATTCCTTTTGATCCCACTCCTCTGGCTCCATTCACATCTCCTGCAGTCCTTATACCTGTTGTTCCCCCTACCGAACCTTCACCTGCATCCCCACAGCAGCCAGCACCCATCCCACCTACTTCCCCACTGACACATGCACCTACTCCACCGTCCTCACCCCCACACCCTGTCAGTCCACCACCTCTTCGTCAGTCTACCCGTTCCACTTCTGGTATTCCTCCGGCACGTTATACATCTAATGCCACTGGTCCTTCTGAACAGTTTAGTTTTGCCACCCTAGCTTCCTACTCACCACAGTTTCATGCATATCTCACTACTATACACTCTACACGTGAGCCCAGAACCTATCAAGACGCAATTCAATATCCTGAATGGAGGAAAGTCATTGCAGAGGAATTCAGTGCATTTGATCAGACTGGCACTTGGGATGTTGTTCCTCTACCAGAGGGTGTTCAGCCTATTAGCTGCAAGTGGATCTTCAAGGTCAAATATCAACCTGATGGATCTATTGAGCGGCACAAGGCCCGTCTAGTAGCCCGAGGGTTTACTCATGAGCATGGCATTGACTATGATGAGACCTTTGCTCCCGTTGCACAGATGACTACTGTTCGCACCCTTCTTGCAGTTGCCGCCATCCGCCACTGGCTGTTATTCCAGATGGACGTGAAGAATGCTTTTCTTCATGGTACCTTATCTGAGGTTGTTTATATGGATCCTCCTCCTAGCCTCCCTACTCCTCCTCGTCATGTTTGCCAGCTGCGTCGGGCTATATATGGTTTGAAGCAGGCCCCTCGAGCCTGGTTTGAGTGTTTTCGTCTTGTCATCATCAAGGCTGGTTTTAGTCAGAGTTCTCAGGACCATTCTATGTTTGTGCGGTCATCACCACAGGGGAGGGTAATTCTACTACTATATGTTGATGATATGATCATTACTGGGGATGACTCCGTCGGCATTGCATCCACCCAGAAATACCTTCACCAGCAGTTTCATATGAAAGACCTTGGTAAGCTACGTTACTTTCTGGATTTAGAAATTGCTCATGGATCTCAGGAGATACTCATTTCTCAGCAGAAATACACATCAGATATTATTTCCGTTGCATGCCTCTCTGACAGTCGATCAGCTGATACACCCTTAGAGCTTCATGTGAAGCTTCGTCCCACAGATGGTGAGTCCCTTCCTGATCCCACTAGATACAGGCAGATTATTGGACGGCTTATCTATTTATGCATGACTAGACCTGATATTGCTCATGCAGTTAGTATTGTCAGCCAGTTTGTTTCTGCTCTTACATTAGTTCACTACGGTGCTCTTCTTCGAATCCTCAGATATCTTCGATGCACCATCACTCGCTCATTATTCATGCTGTCTACATCCAAATTAGAGCTCAGTGCATATTCTGATTCAGATTGGGTAGGGGATCCAACTACCAGAAGGTCTACCACAGGTTTCTGTCTATTTTTTGGTGATTCGCTGATCTCATGGCAGAGCAAGAAACAGGCAGTTGTTGCATGTTCTTCCACCGAGGCTGAGTACAGAGCAATTGCAGCTACTACTAGAGAGATTGTTCATGTTCGTTGGTTGTTATCAGATATGGGTGTTACCCTTACAGGAGCTAGTCCACTTTATTGTGATAACCGGAGTGCATTGCATATTGCAAGCAACCCGGTCTTTCATGAGCGAACGAAGCATATTGAAATTGATTGTCATTATGTTCGTGAGCGTTCTGAGGCAGGGACCATTTCTCTCTATTCTGTTACCTCTTCCCAGCAGACTGCAGACTTCTTCACCAAATCTCATACAGTTCAGAGATTCCGACACTTAGTAGGCAAACTCACATTGTTTGACCCATCGTGAGTTTGATAGTGGGTGTTAGATATTATAGTCCCATATTAGTGGTAGAGTTGTTTTGATATTCGTTCACCTCCTATATATAGGTGGTATTGTACTTGGTTAAACTGATCAATTCAATATTCAGTATTGTTTTCATTTTTCTGATTTATCTTTAAAGTAAATGATTAAAATTCTACCAAAGCCAGATGATTAAAGAAATCTTTAAGAGGCTCTGAAGCTCAAGGACCTTTTTTAAATCTCTTTTAAACGGTTAAGGTAGGCAAAGTGTCTGAATCATACGTCAAAGGTTAATTGCCGATAAGACAAGTTGCAAAATGTTGTTTGTTTTTTTTCTTTTTTCTATTTTATTAATTTTAATTTTAAAATTAAATTAAGGCAGACACCACATGTACACCGTAAGTACGCACGCACTATTACAATAATTCCATAAAAAAGATAATAGAAGCAAGGATTGAACCACCAATCTCTTTCTCACTAATTAAGATACTTAACACTAAATTAGAGTAGCATTTGCCAGTAGAACCTAGTCATGCACATAAGTCTAACACAAACCAAAATAGGTAAGATTGTGTAACTGATAAATGAAATGAAACACATGTAGCATGAGGAAAGCATGGGGAGAGGACAAAATCAGTGCACCATCACTTGCAAGATTAGTCCATTGCAGTATACATCTCTAGCTGTGTTCAGATGCCAATTGCATTAGAGCATCCACAGTCGGTCATCAAATACTATAAAATAGCAAAGTTGAACAAAATTTGATCCGACGAAACTTGAAGTTTCCTTCCGTGAAAAAAAAAATATTTTAAATATTTTTTCTGCTGAATTGAATATTTTAATAATTTAAATTAACAGACGAAACTCGAAGCTTGTCGGAGTGGGAAAAAAAATTCTTAATTCCCCGCTTAATTCCCCGCGGATGGGGAGCTGGGGAGCTGTGACTTTCTACCCCCACTTAACCCCTATAATTAATTAGTTAACTATATAACTAAACTTAACTATTTATTAAATGACTAAGTATAATAAACTAATTAATTATTAAATTAATTAATTAACTTAATAAATACTTTAAATTTACGGACGAAACTTGAAATTTTGTCCAAGCACTTTTCATATTTTCAGGATTTTATTAATTTTAAAATGCATCGGTAAAAAATGTTGCTATATCCTCTCTTATATATAGCAATCTATACAAAATATGCATAAATAGCAAATGATTGCAGGGATCCAAAAGCTAAAATATGTATATTATGCAAATATAGCAAACGACAATGGATGCTCTTACAGATGCAATTGCAGTTGTAATTACAATATTTAGAAAAATTGTAGGAAAATTGTAGAAAAATTTATATGTACAAGTCATAGAAATTACTTAAATATCACATTTAATTCACTTGTACTCAATACATTGCAAATTCAAAGTTACAAGTGAGCTCCCTTATAAAGCCACGTACTTCTCAGTTGTAGCTTTAAAAAAAATTTGATAAAATTGGTTGCTCAATTATAACAGCTAGAATTAATTAATTTTGCAATCCCAATAAAAGATAGGCCTAATTATAATATTATTTGTTATTGTCAAACACTCTATATACATATCTAAAATCTAATCTCTAATATCTAGTATTTTAATGAAGAGTTTGTCACCAAATAAATATGTACATTATAACTCAACAAACACGTGCAATCACTTGTATAACTAATATAAAGGAGGTCTTAGCTTCGATGCCAGACAACGTTGGATTTTTAAAATATTAAAATTATATATATATATATATATATATATATATATATATATATATATATATATATATATATATATATATATATACTATTTTAATGGACAGTTTGTAACCAAACAAACACGTGCATTATAACCCAACAAATACGTGCAATGCACATGCATAACTAATATAAAAGAGGTTTTAGGTTCGATGCCAGACAACGTCAAATTTTTCTAAAAATATATATATATATATTTATAAAGACGTGCATCGCAGGTGCAAATTACTAGTTATATCTATATTATAATGAGAGAGAGTTGTAATTTGCCAACAAACAAATCTGTGCGTTGCACATACAACACCAACTCCCCCATTTTTTACTTAATTTTTTTTTTAATTGAAACGGTGCATTTTATGTGCAACTTCAACTCTCCCATTTTTCCTTAAATTTTTTTAATTGACACGTGCAACGCACGTAAAACATATTTAATTTTTACTTAAAATTTTTGAATTAACACGTACACCACCTGTTTACTTCAAAATTTTTACTTTAAAATATTTTTATTAACACGTGCTTCGCACATCACGTCAAACTCTTCCATTATACCCTTTACTAGTAATTTACACGTGCGATGTACGTTTTAATAATTTCAAAAAATAAAAATAAAAACTCTGACGTAAGGAGGATTTGAACTGAAAATCTCCTTTTTTATATTAGTTATATACGTGCGTTGCACATGTTGGTAGAATGACAAAATGACAAATGACACTAAGGCTTTCTCCCATTATAATATTAGAGATATACATATTATTAACATGTGCCTCGCACGTGCTATATTATATTATTTTCAAAATATATATTTACTTTTAAAAAATTACATTTATTAAGACCTGCATTGACATGCAAACCACAGTTTTTTTACTTTAATTTTTTTAAATTAACACGTGCATCGCACATGTATATTACTAGTTATTATAATGAGAGAGTTTGGATTGTCATTTTGTAAATAAATAAATACGTGCATCATTCGCGCATAACTAATATAAATGAGGTCTTAGGTTCAGGACCAAACAACATTAGAGTTTTTATTTTTCAAAAAATATATTTATTAATACGTGCATCACACGTGTAAATTACTAGTTACCTAGAAAGGCAACAATGAGGAAACTCAGGTAACAGAGAGGAAGCTCAAGGCCTAATTGATTAATGATGGGCCTGGCCTTGAAGACTTAGCCCAACTACCCATAATGAATATATAGTCATAAGCCCAGGTAGGCTTTTTTTCAGCCCAAATTGCTGGCCATAAGGCCCTTAAAGACAGAATAATTAATATTCCAAGCCAAAAAAAATGGACCAAAACCACAAGAAGAAAAGGGAAAACTAGTTGCACTTAACCAGATTAGTACTTTAATAGCTTATATTTGATAGTGCGAAAACATGTTATGATTTCATCTTTCAAGATCACAATAGTAATTAAAGCTTTAAAGACAAAAGGAAGATGGTGATACAACAATATCTATAAATGTTTTTTTTTTTTTTCAGGAAAAAGATGGAATCTGGCCACCATGTTTCATTAATCAAAGCTTAATGAAACAAATCCAGAGTACTGGGCCCAAATATAAACTACAGACAAAAAATAAAATATATATGAAGCAACATGACGCGTACAAACAACAAGTCCCTCCAACAACTCTGGAGGGTGGGCCGACAAACAAGCTCGGTTCAGTAAAATTGTAAGTACGTCAGTTTAGCTTCGTACAGTGCCTCATCTATAAATGTTGTTGAAATAAGGGATTCTTGGGCAGATTTGAGAGCAAATCATCTTCTCCCTTTTTGATTAAAGGGAATTCTAAGTACATAACTGATCAGAATTGTATGGTAAGTAAGTTGATCGACCTAATTCATCCTGATATTCTTGTCTTCGTTGGTGTCCTTTGAGGCTAATTATATGTTTCGCAAAGAAAATATGTACGCTGATTATACAACGAATGTTAGTAGAGATACTAAGTTATAGTTTTCTTTTGATGATCTTTACAGATATTTTTTATTCTCAAATCTTTTTTAGTGATGATGTGAGTAAAGCAGCAGCTACAGCTTGGGAGCAGTTTGTTGCTTGTAGTTTTTATAAAAATAAACCAAACAAACAAATGAGGATGAGAAATTATTTTTTGGGAAACCAAAATAGAGAAGAATGTGTCCATAATATTCCTCCATACTGGAATGGGTACAAGTATAAAAGAACAAAGCAAAAGACAGAGAGAGCTCCCCCCTATTAATTAGGGTTCTGTATTGCGCCAGCTTTCTGCATCAAAATTGGACCCCATTTCAGTCAATGTATTTTTGTAACCTTCTTCACTTCACTTCATGTAAAGCCCACATATCCTAATAAGCCTCTTGTACTTATGTCTCTGCTTTACTTTAGTTGGTTTTCAGTCAGTTCTTACTATTGAGTTACTAACTACTTTTTACCTTAATATTTCACAGCAACTAAAAATTCTACTATAATTACCATTAGGATTTAGTGATTATATGTTCGCTGGTAAACCAGAATTTAAGAGTTCAACTCCTAGATATATTATTTCATTTTATAAAAAAATAGTGTGGGTAAGTAGGGCTGCAATCGAGTCGAGCCGAGCCGAATACCTTCAGCCTCGAGCTCAGCTCGTTTAGGAAACAAGCTCAGTTTTGATCTGGAGCTTGGTTCGAGCCGAGCTTTGACCATATTCGATTTAAATAGCTCGCGAGCTTAGCCTGAAAAAAAAAACCGAGCACGAGCTTGGTTCGAGCTGAGCTTTGACCGAGCTCGAGCCGAATAGCTCGCAAATAACTCGATTTGTTTGCAGCCCTATGTGTAAGCGTGTACTCAACATCCTTCTTCCCGGAAAAATAAAAAATAAAAAATAAAAAATAAAGAAACAAAACATAACAAAATATATAATTTATACTTATATGTTGTTAATGGATTAATGTGATAGAAATAAATTTTCTTGTATATCTAAATTTTAGGGTAATTGTAGTAACCGTCCTCATCCATCACAATGTTATTTTCGTTTTCATGTCAATCCAAATAATCTGGTAACATCCTTGATATGTGTATGTATTACCTTTGCAAACTAAAACTGGATCAAACATTTTATTGATATTTTACCTTTATTTTTATGACCATTTTACTCGTGATCCGATGTTGATTATTGAAGATTTGTACCGCCTACTCTCCCCCTCTGGTAGTGTGCAACCTAAGATAGTGAAAGAAAAATTTGTAATCAATGAGGGATAAAACTATTAAAACAGTGTTAAAATATGTTTAATCTGATCAGCTATTGTTCTAACCTCCTATAAGACCATAATGTTTGTGTTTTGACATAAATGAATGTGTTATTTTTATCAAACAATAATCGAACTACAACTCAGTGGTTAAACTATAGGGTTATATATCGATTAGAGTTGCCATCCTTACTTTGAGTCTCCCTTATACACCCAACTATTTGATGCACCATCGAAGCGAACTCAACCCCTCACTACTAGGGCTGCAATCGAGCCGAGCCGAAAATCTTCAGGCTCAAGCTCGGCTCGTTAATAAATCGAGCTTAGCTTTGAGCTCGAGTTCGGCTCGAGCTCGGTTCGAGCTGAGCTTTGACCGAGCTTCCACCGAATTCGGGCCGAATAGCTAGTGAGCTTAGCCTAAAATTAAAAAATTTCCAAGCTCGAGTTCGGCTCGTTAAGCTATTGAGCTCAATTTTTAAACTCTAGCTCATCTCGAGTCGAGCTTTGACCGAGCTGGAGCCAAATAGCTAAGCATTGCATGTAACAAAGGATTGTTACCTGCTTTTTTCTTCTTATTAATTAATAGTCAATTGTTTATTGTTTGGAATAAATGAACAGTCAATTGTTACATATAACTAACCATCTGTCACTTTCAATGTTTTTGTCTAGGCATATCACTAATCATGTCACTTGGTCATAGTTCGGCACAATTGGTCATAGTTCGGCACAATTGGATGTATAAGGTTAGCTAGAAATGTTCGAATATGACTCGGATTAGGTAGATTTAGTCGGCCTAATCCCGGTATTACAAGGACAAAGTAGAGGGTAAAAAAAATCTTTATGTTTTTTTTTTCAATTAATGAAATTATTATATGTAAATCAAACTTCATAAAAATCATTTTTAGAGTGCCTTTTAGTATGTATTAATTTGCACCAAAATCCTCTACAGTACAGAGTGTTGAGTTGTGCATATATTAGACAAAACCCGAAAAAATATGTGTGAGACACATGATAAAGATATGATCAATGATAGCGGGGAGGTGTACCGATGATAGATACCTTCAGAGGTAAAAGCAGTATGTCCCCCTAACATTTGAGGCCTAAACCAGTTTGCCTCCCTAACGTTATTTTCGAGCAAACAACCCGCTGCCTAAACCCAGTTGCGTTAAGTTTAATTAATTCATTAAAATACCCCCCTCACACATTCAATTAATTTAAAAAAAAAGTTAGCTTATTACTTTTACCCCATACCATCATGAATATAATGTACCGGTTGTTTTCTAGACCAGTTGGCTTCAGTCGACATCATGTTCGACATCATGTGTGTGAGCTCATGATCGAGGAAGCGAGAAGGAATCCAATTTTGTTATTCTTGCAAGTCTTATCTAGCGGAAAAAAGAAATGAGGAAATTTTATTACAAAACATTGTTACTTTCTAGAATTTACATGCTTTTAAAATCTTATGTAGATGCTAAAGACTACATTTGAAGGAGCCTTTGTGTTTTGTGTTGAAGAGTAAGCCAGATGTTTAATTCAAATACAATTATAATGAATTAATGGTAAATGAGATCTATTTTATCTAGTGCATATCCAAATCGTAGAGGTGTCTGTATTGATTTTGACTGTTAGGAAAAACACATGTGATGTTGACAGTGTAGTTGACCATTATCCAGAAGAAATCACAGAACTTTTAATACTCTTTTTTGAGCGTAGAAAAGATTTTTATTTATTTATTTTTTTTTAATTTGTAGAAAACGGACAGAGCCTTCGACTTCAGTCAGATAAACAATATTATAAATCAAATATAGTATAAAATGAAGTTTTACATGCCGTAAAACCAAACAGAACAAGTAAAGATACAGTTAGCACCCGGCAGAAAAAAATAAACAAATAGCCCAAAGAACTGAAAAAGACAACGCTATAGTTAGCAACAAAACGAGACTGCGATCGGGCCAGTTGACGAAGACTGAAGCCGTCGAGAAGGATCGCCTGACGACTCCCTAGTGACGGAAAAAGACCAGCTCGACTCGAGGATGACTGCGCTAGAATAGTCCCCCTCAGATCAACATTGATAGAGTAGATAGAAGTGAAGCCCAACGATCACAGCACGCTGCCAGGGATGTGGGTACAACTGATCTAGATGCCTGAAGGGAAAAGAACGGTCTAGTAATGGGCAAGTCCCAAAAAGCCTGTTGCACCCCCAAACGATCGGATCGAATCGTGACTATGAGGAGATTAAAGTAGCTCAACATAACTCATATCATGATAATCTGAAGGAGAAAAACATGGGGCGATACAGATAAAAATAAGACAAGAGGAGGCCAATCCCTCCAAGGCCATCACACAATCAAGAAGAAAACTCACAGAGCCTACAAGCTCGCCAAATTAACCATGCCTAGAAATATTTTAAGGTACCACAACAAAGACAACAACACATTAGAAATAAGCTCCATAAACAAGAGAACATAAATACTATACAACCATATGTTAGAACCTGAATAAGAAATTCCAACAAAGTTGTGAAGAAATCAAATACAGAAAGGAAAACAGTAAACAATGAAGTTGTACAGAGTCGAGATTTTTTAAGAATCTCTGTCCTTAAAGCAGAATTTGCCCCGTAGTGTGACGGTTACCGGCAAATCGCTTCCCAGGATACAACTATACCTTCTCTGAAGATGCAGCACCCTTGCTTCAGAGACAACGAACTGCTGTCTGTGTGTACTCTCAGTTGACAGACACTGACTCAGAGCAGAGGAAGAAGAGAGTAAAAAATGTGAAAATTCTGTCTCTTTTCTGAAGATTTCAGTCTGGTTTTATAAACTGGGACTGAGACTGTTCAGCAGCCATTACTCTGTAACAGCAGAGTAATGGGGACTCTTCAGTTGAGTAACTGGTGAGCCATTACTCTGCTGTTACAGAGTAATGGCCCCAGTTACTGAATCTGAAAGGTCTTTTCAGTTCAGTAGGGGAAAAAGGCTGTCTGGGCAAAAAGTAAAATAAAAATTTAAGCCAGACCAAACCGAGCCGAGCCGAGCCGAGCCGAGCCGGAGCCGGAGCCGGGGCCGGGGCCGGAGCCGGGCCGGGCCGGGCGCGCGCGCGCGCGTGCGCGCGTGTATGTTTGTCATTTTGACTAAGTCCTCTCTCCACTACACATTAGTGGTAACCCCCGGGCCACGCCCTCTAGTCCAGTTTTCTAGTATATATACTAGTATAAATCTTTTCCAATTTCCGATATGGGACTATCCATTTGTTAAGTTGGTACCTTTCAAGTACCCAACTTTGGATCAACATTTCTCATTCATACGGAATTCGTTTTTGGCAAGTAAGTATACTACGGAATAGTACTCGACGAGAGGATCGCAATCCACTCATTTTCCGGTGCCGCCGGTGGCCGGAGCTTGCCGGAATCCGGCCCGGAAAACTGCAAAAATTAATTCCAACAATCCCCCACATGAATGGAAATTACCAGACCATGTAATCCAGACACGACAGAAAAAACAAAAAAAATATGACAGAAAGACTCTGAGAGTACAATCGGAAAATCACTGCATCAGGAATGGTAGTAATTTTTCAACTTTGAACCACCCTTAGTAATTAGCTATCGGATTCACTTGACCAGGTAGTGATCATGATGTCTTGAACTACCCGGGCGTTCATGTGAACCTAGACAATAACTATCACACAGTTTCATCTCCTCACAGAACTAAGTTCTCTTGTTGTGTTCATTTTGGCCTTGAACATCCCTGGTTAATCATGAGTGAACTTGGAGAATGTAGCCTCTCTTCATTCTCCTAGAAACGGCCCCATTTCACACTCACAAGGTGATTTCCCATAAAGAGTATCCTGCTATACCCCACTTTTATTTCAAAGCTATGGGAATCATTAAAAGCCAAGCTTATCCTAACTATTTGCAGGCAGCACTTGTTTTATCATCCTAAGAATGGGTATGAGATGTTAATCTCTCAGTGCTTTCGTCGATTCAACAAGATTTAGTTGTCTCTTTGAACCTAGATCTTGGGATCTCCAATTTCTAGGTAGGGTTTCCATCAAGTATCCTCTTTCGTCATAGGCTTTAAACCCATTCCTCTTGATGATCTCACAACCTGCTCTCGCGACAGACCTTTAGTAAATGGATCTGCTAGGTTGTCGGCCGATTTTATATATTCTATAGAGATTACTCCATTTGAGAGCAGGTGTCTAATGGTTTTGTGTCGCCTTCTGATATGACGAGACTTACCATTATACATGCAACTCAGTGCCCGTGCTATAGCCGATTGGCTGTCACAGTGTACACATAAGGCAGGCACTAGTTTTTCCCACATAGGAATATCCTCTAAAAAGTTGCGAAGCCATTCTGCTTCTTCTGCCGCCTTGTCTAAAGCAATGAATTCAGATTCCATGGTGGATCTGGCCAATAGCGTTTGTTTAGAGGATTTCCATGACACAGCTGCACCACCAAGTGTAAAGACATATCCACTTGTGGATTTTGAGTTCTTTGAGTCCGATATCCAGTTGGCATCACTGTAGCCTTCAAGTACTGCTGGATATCTGGTGTAATGCAGCGCATAACTCTGAGTATGTCGCAAGTAGTTCAATACTCTAGTTATTCCTTTCCAGTGACTTCGTCCTGGATTACTCGTGTATCGGCTTAGTACGTTTACCGAATGTGCTAGGTCCGGTCTTGTACAATTTGTTGGGTACATCAGACTACCAATTACACGTGCATATTCCAGTTGTGATATGCTTTCGCCTGTATTTTTGAACAGGTGAAGACTGGGATCGACGGGACTTTTTGCTGTCCCATTGGAATAATTCTTGAATCTTTCAAGTATTTTCTCAGCATAATGAGCTTGAGACAAAGTAATTTCCTCAGATGTCCTGCAGACTTTGATTCCTAGTATGACATCTGCAACTCCCAAGTCTTTCATGTCAAACTTGCCACTAAGCATGCTCTTAGTTTGTTTGATAATGTCGTTATTGCTTCCAATAATGAGCATGTCGTCTACGTATAGACAGACCAGAATGTATCCGTTTGGAGTATCTTTGATGTAGATACATTTATCACACTCATTTATTTTGAAACCATTTGACATCATGACATTGTCAAATTTTGCATGCCATTGCTTTGGAGCTTGTTTCAGGCCGTACAGTGATTTTACAAGCCTGCACACTTTATTTTCCTGTCCAGGAACTACGTAACCCTCAGGTTGTTTCATGTATATTTCTTCTTCTAAGTCCCCATTTAGAAATGCAGTTTTAACATCCATTTGATGTATTTCCAGGTTACGTAGAGCTGCAATAGCTATCAACATTCTTATGGATGTTATTCTTGTAACTGGGGAATATGTATCGAAGAAATCTAGGCCCTCTTTTTGCCTAAATCCTTGTACCACAAGTCTAGCCTAATGCTTCTCTATTGAACCATCTGGTTTCAATTTTTGTTTGAAAATCCATTTGCATCCTAGAGCTTTACATCCAGAAGGCAAATCGACTAACTCCCATGTATGATTTTGCATAATGGAGTCTATTTCGCTTTTGATTGCTTCCTTCCACATAGGAGCATCAGGCATAGACATGGCTTCCTTGAACGTTCTGGGCTCATTCTCTAACAGAAAGGCCGTCACAAAGTCAGGACCAAATGATTTTGATGTTCTTGCCCGTTTACTTCGTCTAGGCTCATCGATATCTTGTTCTGGTTCATCAACTGAAGTGCTTGCAGTCCCTTGTTCACGTGTATGTTTAGGGTATATAGTATCCTTGCACGGAAACACGTGTTCAAAGAATGAAGCATTTCTCGATTCCATTATTGTATTTACATGAATATCCGGTATATCCGATTTGTATACCAAGAACCGATATGCACTACTGTTGTGTGCATAGCCTATGAATATGCAATCAATCGTCTTAGGTCCGATGGTGACCTGTTTCGGGTTAGGTACTGCCACTTTTGCTAGACACCCCCACACTTTGAGGTATTTATACGAAGGTAAGTTATCTTTCCACAATTCATATGGTGTCTTGCCGGTTTTCTTATGAGGTATTTTGTTGAGAATGTAGTTGGCAGTCAACAACGCTTTCCCCCACATGTTTTGGGGTAGGCCAGAATTCAACAACAAGGCATTCATCATCTCCTTTAGAGTTCGATTTTTGCGCTCGGCAGTACCGTTTGATTCGGGTGAGTAGGGAGCAGTTGTCTGATGAACTATTCCATGTTCCGAGCAGAACATGTTAAATGGTGCATCATATTCTCCTCCTCTATCACTTCTAACGATTTTAATCGTTTTGCCAAGTTGATTCTCAACCTCAAGTTTATATTCTTTGAATTTATCCAAAGCCTCATTTTTGCTATGTAACAAATATACATAACAAAATTTTGTGCAATCGTCTATGAAAGTCACAAAGTACTTTTTGCCACCTCTAGTCTGCACATATTTTAAGTCACACAGATCCGTGTGAATTAGACCTAGAGTTTCTGTGTTTCTTTCTACAGAACGCGATGGAGTTTTAGTGAGTTTGGCCTCCGTGCAAACTTCACATTTTTCTGAGTTATCTACCTTAAACTTTGGTAGCAAATTCATGTTAACTAATCTACGCATAGAATTTACATTAACATGGCCTAGTCTTTCATGCCAAACAGTAGAAGACTCAACAACATAGGCAATAGGAGTTATTTCATTAATTTTGGGAACAGCAGGAACAATAGTTTTAGGGATGACTGTCATTACATTAAACTTGAACAGTCCATCCTTTACATATCCTTTACCCAAATATACCCCATTCTTGGACAGTACAAAATTATCAGAAACAAGTACAACTTTGAACCCATTCTTACTTAGCAAAGAACCTGATATCAAGTTCTTTCTAATGTCTGGGACATGCAGCACATTTGTGAGTGTTAGCTCTTTGCCTGAAGTCATTTTCAGCACTATCTTCTCTGTTCCTTCAATTTTGGAGGTGGAAGAGTTTCCCATGAACAGTTGTTCATCTTTGTTGCATTTCTGGTAGGAGGTGAACATTTCCTTATCCGAGCAGATATGCTTGGTGGCCCCTGTATCGTACCACCATTCACGAGGATTGCTCCCCACAAGATTTACCTCTGAAACAACAGCACAGAGGTCCAGGTCAGAGAGACCAGTGGACAAGTTCTCAGCTATGTGTACATGGGATTTTTCATTTCCTTTTACATGTCCAGTTTTTGAATAATTACTGTCCTTACTACGGCACTCAGAAATTTTGTGCCCCAACTTACCACACTTGTGGCATTTCCCAGCAAACCTCTTTGCAAGAGGTTTTTTGTTGGAGGCCTGTGGCAGAAACTTCCTCTTCTTGCCCTTCTGTTCATGCTCCACCACATTAGCCTTTTCTATGGACTGATTTCCATAGGACCTCTCAGCCTTGCGATTCTCTTCTTCAATTCGCAACCTGATAATTAGATCTTCAAGAGACATCTCCTTTCGTTTGTGTTTGAGATAGTTCTTGAAGTCTTTCCACCCAGGTGGAAGTTTTTCTATGAACGCTGCAACCTGGAATGGTTCGCACAGCGTCATATTCTCTGCAGCAATGTCGTGCATTATAACCTGCAGTTCTTGGACTTGACTCACCACTGTTTTGGAGTCAATCATCTTATAGTCCAGAAATTTGCCGACAACAAATTTCTTGGACCCGGCGTCTTCAGTTTTGTACTTCTTTTCCAGGGACCCCCACAGGAGTTTGGATGTCTTGAAGACACAGTAGATGTTGTACAGAGAGTCTACCAGGCCATTCAGGATGTAGTTCCTGCACAGGTAGTCGCCCTGTGTCCACGCGTCAACTGCTGCAACAGAGTGTGCTTCCATTGGCGCCAGCATCGGGGCAGATTCATTGAGGAATCTGTCCAGCTTCAATGTGGTCAGGTAGAACTGCATCTTCCCCTGCCACTTTTTGAACCCAGTTCCATTGAACTTCTCCGGTTTTTCTCCCACGCTTATGTGCGTGGGCAGAACGACCGAATGTGCCGCAACCGATTGTGCAGTCACATTCTGGGTCACCGGAGTTTGGGTACTGATAAGCCCAGCAGCAACTTCAGTTTGTGTGTTTTCCATGTTTTGATTTTGTTCTCTTCTCTGAAATTTGTTGAAACAGAAACTATTAGTTATTTTTCCGAACAGAACCTGTAAACAAAACTTCACAAAAATTGTTAGAATCTGTGAGGAAAAATTCTGCTTTAAGATTGTTAGAACCTGAATAAGAAATTCCAACAAAGTTGTGAAGAAATCAAATACAGAAAGGAAAACAGTAAACAATGAAGTTGTACAGAGTCGAGATTTTTTAAGAATCTCTATCCTTAAAGCAGAATTTGCCCCGTAGTGTGACGGTTACCGGCAAATCGCTTCCCAGGATACAACTGTACCTTCTCTGAAGATGCAGCACCCTTGCTTCAGAGACAACGAACTGCTGTCTGTGTGTACTCTCAGTTGACAGACACTGACTCAGAGCAGAGGAAGAAGAGAGTAAAAAATGTGAAAATTCTGTCTCTTTTCTGAAGATTTCAGTCTGGTTTTATAAACTGGGACTGAGACTGTTCAGCAGCCATTACTCTGTAACAGCAGAGTAATGGGGACTCTTCAGTTGAGTAACTGGTGAGCCATTACTCTGCTGTTACAGAGTAATGGCCCCAGTTACTGAATCTGAAAGGTCTTTTCAGTTCAGTAGAGGAAAAAGGCTGTCTGGGCAAAAAGTAAAATAAAAATTTAAGCCAGACCAAACCAGGCCGAGCCGAGCCGAGCCGAACCGAACCGAGCCGGGGCCGGAGCCGGAGCCGGGCCGGGCGCGCGCGCGCGCGCATGTGTGTTTGTCATTTTGGCTAAGTCCTCTCTCCACTACACGTTAGTGGTAACCCCGGGGCCACGCCCTCTAGTCCAGTTTTCTAGTATATATACTAGTATAAATCTTTTCCAATTTCCGATATGGGACTATCCATTTGTTAAGTTGGTACCTTTCAAGTACCCAACTTTGGATCAACATTTCTCATTCATACGGAATTCGTTTTTGGCAAGTAAGTATACTACGGAATAGTACTCGACGAGAGGATCGCAATCCACTCATTTTCCGGTGCCGCCGGTGGCCGGAGCTTGCCGGAATCCGGCTCGAAAAACTGCAAAAATTAATTCCAACACCATAATCATCCAATTCCAGTTACAGCCAGGATACTCGGCAAAGAGGTGCCATCCCAGTAAACATCCAGGGAAACAAAAGCGGAAGAGCTAAACCCCAAAAAGAATCAGCTAGAGCCAAGAGAGGCTCATTAGAGCAACACAAAATATTTTATGAACAAAGGAGAGAAGAGAGAAATTAGTCCAATGTGATACTTGCACGGACACTACGTAACTAAGCAAATAGCGTGTCTGCGCAGTTGTCAAAAGAGAAGTCCGATAACATCAACAATCCTGCGAACAAGATGAATGGTTGTTAAAAATTGCAACAGCCAAAAGAAATACTCCGCTAAGCTCAGAAACATAGAAACTTATAAAGCATTAAGGTTACGGAGGCAAAGTACAGCATCATCCAATCTACTACTGTAAAGAGCATCTCTAGCTTCAATTTTTAAAGTCGAGGATCGGAATTCAAAAAGGAAAAAAAAAATCTTCAATAATGGAATGGGCTGGGGACGCGCAATGTCTGAATAATCTCTTATTTCTTTCCAACCACGTGATCCAAATTATAATTTGAGTCGAAAGATTCCACGATTTGTGGTAGCTTTTATTAGTGGGCAGAGTTGACCAGCAATAGAATAATTTTGACAGGATAGAAGGGAATTCCCATGCTAGCGAACTAATTTTTCACAGTGGACGCGTGAAAGTCGCAACCAACAAACAGGTGATCTACGTCTTCGAAATTGTTAGAGCAAAGGGGACACAATTGACCCCACGCTAAATTCCTTTTGTTCAGTACTTCGACAGTAAGCAGCCTATTGTTGAGACGAGCCAAGTAACTATTTTAACTTTAAGGGGGGCACATGACTGCCAAATGAAGTCAGCGTAAGGGGAGAGAATGCCTCTAAAGTTAAGAAAGTGATAAAACGATTTAACTGAGTAAATTCCCGCCGAGATCCAATGCCAAGAGAAATCTTCTTTTGGGTGCCACTCGTAATTGTTGAGGGAAACAAGGAGGTCATTAAAGTCAGAAGTTAAATGACTCGGAAGATTAGCCGAGAACGGGATAATCTAATGGCTTTGAGAATTAATAAGGGTGAAAGAGTCAGCCACTGTGGCTAGGGGATTGGAGGCGAGTTGGAAAAGAGCTGGGAAAGAAGAGGCGAGTTTGGTGTTACCAATCCAGAGATCGGACCACAACTTGGTCTTGGATCCGTCGAAACACTCATGGATGATACCGCATTGGAAAGTAGTGACCGTCTTCCAAACCCCTTTCCAGAATGGGGAGGCATTGCGATGGATACTTGGGGGGAACTCCCACATCTGGCGGTTGGAAAAGCAGTTAACCTGGATACTCTGGATCCAGGGTAAATGATCAAATTTTAAGAATCTTCATAGCCATTTACCTAACAAAGCAATATTTTGGTGCCTGAGGTTCAAAATCCCTAAGCCCCCGGCCTCTTTGGAAGAGCAGACCAATTTCCAGTTGGAAAGGTGGGAACCTGGCTTGTGGTTGGAGGACCCTGACCAGAAAAAATTACTTCTAATTTGGTCTATCCTCTTGATAACCCAAGAGGGGACATAATAGAAAGATCATATAAATGGGGATACATGAGAGGACCGAGTTAAGCAGGATCAGTCTATCTCCATGGGAGAGGAGTTTCCCTGCCCAAACATTAAGCCTGGATTCAACCTTATCTACCATGGGTGACCAGTCAGATTTGTGCAGTTTACCCCATCTCAGGGGAATACCCAAATACGTGATTGGAAAAGAGGCAATAGGGCAGTTAAAGAAATTGGAGATCTCACTCTGGCGATTGGGAGAACCTCCAAACCAAAGAACCGATGATTATTGAAAATTGATCAATAGTCCCAAAGCTAGTTTGAAACAGTAGAGTATAAGTTTTAGGTTACGGAGAGAGTGAGAATTTGGTTTGGCAAAGATGATAGTATCGTCAGCGTATTGCAGATTAAGAATACCCTGGAAAAGGCGCGAGTCACCTAGGCCTTCGATGACCTGCACTTCCCAAGCATTGCAAAGAAGTTTACTGAAAACATCTGCAACCAGGGAAAATAAAAGGAAAGAGAGCGGGTCACCTTGGCGGAGACCGCATTTGATTTTAAATGTGTGACCTTCAGAACCGTTAATAAGGATGGAAGAGATGCCTGAGAAGAGGCTGGATTTAATTCAAGCAATCCATTTGGGACCGAATCCCCTATTAATAAGAATATCAAACAAGAAATCCCAGCTTACATTGTCGTAAGCTTTTTGGAAATCGAGTTTGAGAAGGATACCTTCTGAGTTGGAGTTGTGACAATGGGAGATAATCTCTTGTGCCGAGGCAACACTATCAAGGATAAAACGATCCTTGATAAAACCTGATTGAGCATGATCAATGAGGGGTGAAAGGACCGTGCTGAGCCTCGCTGTAAGAACTTTCATAATGATTTTGAAGGTGGTGTTGATCAGGCTAATAGGCCTAAAGTTCAACACAGAGTGCGCTCCTGTCATTTTAGGGATGATCACTATGTGCGCAAAATTGATACGATCGAAAGAAAAAGAGCCCAAGTGAAGTTCCGTAAACATACGGAGGAGATCATCTTTTAAACAGTGCCAGAACTTTTGGAAGAAGAAAGCAGGAAACCCGTCCGGTTCTAGTGCTGATTCGCTTTGTAAAGAGAAAACCTCCATTTTAATCTCTTCCAAGGAAAAAGGGGGCGTTCAAGGAAGAAAGATCCTGAGACTGAGTACCATAAAGCTGGTGCCAATCAAGGCTAATGGATCGCTGTTTGTAAGATCCAATAAGATTTTTATAGAAAGAAAGGAAAGCCGATGGATTTCATTATTGGAATTGAGCTCAACACCGTTGTCAGTAATCGATGATATCTAATTACAACACTGCTTGTGCGACGCAAAATTATGAAAGAATGTGGTGTTACCGTCTCCCTCCTCTAACCATCTAAATCTAGCTCTTTGAGCCCATTTGATGTGGTCTTGATAAAGAATGTCGGCGTAATCACGCTTGCAAGAGAGCCATTCGGCATGAAGGGAATCAGAAATAGGACCCAGTTCCTCCATCTTATCAAAAGATTCGATGGAGGCTAGTAAAAAGTTTTTTAGGAAATTAGTGTTATTCTGTCTTTCGTTGCGCCAAATCTTACACCCGAATTTGATAGCGTGAAGTTTGAGGAGGATGTTACCCAGTCCGGATGATCCAGTAACTGAGGATAAGCATTCCACTATAAAGTTGACGAATAGTTGATCTTGTAACCAAAATTTTTCGAAACGAAATTTTTGCTGATGAGGGAAGGGGAAGTTAGAGTAGAGGGCGATGGGAAGGTGGATAGAGGAGGGATTAGGTAAAGCCTTGGCAAAGGTGTTGTGAAACTGGTTGGTCCAGTTATGGGAAACAAGGAAGCGGTCAAGTTTGGCCATCGTCGAAGTTTGACGAAGGTTAGATCAGGTGAAAGATCTACCGTTGAGCGGTAGATCGATCAATTGCAGAGAACGAATGCACTCGTTAAAATTGTTAGAGTGCAAATCATAGAGGTGAGAAGGGTTCGACCTTTCGGAGGAGAACCTGGTGACATTAAAGTCCCCACAGAAAAGAAAATTTTGAAAAATAAATTTAGAGATGATCACTTTCTATTTCTATTTCTTTATTTCTTTAATTTTTTTGACAAATAAGAGCAACTCCAATGTTGTTCTTAAACTTTAAAATAGAGCAAGTCTCAAGCCTCTTTATATTTAGAGATTACTCTCCAAATATAAATGGCCTCTATAACACTTTTCAAACTTTTTCCTCATTTTTAACCATCTATTTGCATACAACTTTTTCTAAATACTACTTGTATCCTTTTTAAACTCTAAACTAGTTAATTAAAATCAACATTAATTAAAATCATAATTAATTAAAAAGTAGTAATTATTTTTTTAACAAATATTGAATAATTTTAATATTTTTTTTTGACGGGGAAAAGGTAGGGTAAGTCCCTACCTCACAAAAATATATATTAAAAACTAAGTATAAGTATAAGTTTAAAGTACAAAACAGATCAAGCTAGTTCAGTATGTAACCTGAACCCTTGATCATGGTGCTATAGCATCCAAAACAAGAAAAGAAAGAGTACTCGAGCTGCTGTCATGCAAGGCCCCAAAAAACAACCCATACAGAGTATAAAAGAAGCAAAATACGGTAAGATAATCTTCCTGCTGATGAAGCTACCATGAACAGCTCCCCTCCTCGCTCTCAGTCTGGCCAATGCGGGCAAGGGTCTCATGAAGAAGTAAGTCCTGCACGTTTGCTTCTTCCATTTCTTTCTCCATAGCCTTCTTCTTCTTGTCGCTGCCGATCCCATCTAACCATGATCGAAACCAGAAAGTAGCATTAGAAATGATCCGATGAGTTGTAGGAGACTTAGCAGAAAAAACACAATCATTCCTAGTTATCCAAATGCTCCAGCATATTGCGACAGTAAGAAGGTGCCAAGTGTGCCTGTGTGCCCGTGTACTAAAATACCATGAGGTAAAGCAGTCGTGCATGTCTGTGGGGATGGAGTGCAGTGAAGAACTTCCAGGTTTCATATGCAACAGGGCAAAGGAAGAAAATATGATAAACTGTTTCAACAGGGCACGCACAAGTTGTGCATGCGGTGTCTCCCGTCCAGCCTTTTGATCGCAGAAAGTCCTTCAAATTGAGTCATCCCCGACTCAGTTGCCAGATAAAGATCTTGTACTTCAAGGGAGCCGCCGAAGCCCATATCGCCTTGTAGAATGGAGATCTCATTCCTGAAAAGATGAAGAAGTTATAGGCTGATTTAACTGTGTAAGTCCCAACTGCAGTAAGGCTCCATGTTGGCTTATCACTATCGTTTGAGGGCTGTTTATCTTCCAGGGCTAGGAGGAGGTTATGCTTCTCTGCACGAATAAGTGGCGAAGCTATACAGTTTAGCCTAGGGTGCCATTCCCAAACACCATTGACCCATGCTCCTTGTGAAAGGACCTCAGCTTGAGGGTTCCACGCTGCTGCTACCATTGAGGGAAAGAGTGTGGTGATGCTGTGCCCATCAATCCATCTAGATTGCCAAAATTTGATGTTGTCTTCGTTTCCAAGCTTCCAGTGTACATTTATGAGGAACTGATCTTTGAGGTTGAAGATGCCATTCCAAAACTGGGTTGCTAATGGCGTGCATAGAAAGTCATTCGCAGATCTTCTAAAATAGAGGTTGTGCAGTGTTTTGCTGACAAGGGATTCTGTGGCTAAAAGGTTCCACCACCACTTCATAAGAAGTGCCTCATTAAAAACTTTCAAGTCAAGTACGCCAAGACCTCCTTGGTCCTTGGGTTGGCAGATGGTGTGCCAATTTGTGCAAGCAATTCCCCTTGCGTCTTTGTCAGCTCCACACCAAAAGAATCTGCTTCGAATTTGGTTTATGCGCTTAATAATCCATAGAGGTAACCTGAAGAAGGATGCAAAGTAGACGGGGAGAGCACTCAGCACTACATTGATGAGAATCAACTTGCCTCCTCTAGAGAGCATTTTGCCCTTCCATACCGATAGTCTCCTTTTGATCTTGAGAATGAGCGGTTGCCAATATCGCTTAATAATTTTAATATTGATTAGTAATTTTTCACTATATTAAATTCATAATTAATTAAAATCATAATTATATTCATTCATTAATTATATCAGCGGTTGTTTATTTTATTCTATTGTCTAATTTATATTATATAATGATAATTTTAATTATGTTATATATTATATTATTAAATTAATTCCTAAATAATTTTACACTTGATTATTTTAAATTGTTACTACAAGCAAAAAGTTCATAATTTAAAATTAGTTCCAAGAAGTACTAATATTAGGCTCGTTTTAAAGCTTTCGGCAGGACATTTTCAATGTTATAAAAAAAGTTCCCAAATTGATTATTTAAAAGTAATTCAATGTAAAATTTATTACAACAAAACTAATTTAAAACACTTTTTTTTGCTAAAAAATTATATTATATAAATTATAGAGAGACATGATTGGAGTGCCCATTATTTTTCATCTCTATAATAAAATGTTCTCAGAAATTTATATATATCTTAAGCTAATAGGCCTACCCCATATCTCCTTTCTCTATTTTGAAATAGAGAAAGGAGAGCAAAAGTAGGAATTTACACGTGCAGTGCACACCAATTGCCCAAAACAGAATCAATTTTAAAAAACACCAAAAAACCCCTTTCCTCTTCTACATCTCCCCAAAACCCACAAACCCTAACTCTCCCTACCCAAAACCCACTCGGGGAGCTGTCACCGTCTTCAAGAAGGAGAAGAAGCCACAGTCGGAGGCGAGGGCAAACCCGATGTCGGAGGCTACCCAAAACCCACTCGGGGAGCTGTCACCATCATCAAGAAGGAGAAGAAGCCGGAGGCGAGGGCGAACCCGCTATTGGAGGCAAGGGTGAACCCGCTGTCGGACCACGTTAGGGTTTGGGCCGAGAAGAAAGCGGCTATTTTGATTTTGGTTTCAAGTAAAAGAGGTACCTTTTTTTGATATTATGGATTAGAAATTTAGGGATGGATTTTGGTTTCGAGTTTCACGAAGTTTGTGAATTATTCACGCATGTTTAAGCCACAAAATTTAAGGATTAAAGAAGATATTTTGAGATCTAAATGGGTTCAAGCTGGATGGCTTGGAGAGAATGAAGGAGAAGTAAATAATTAGTAAAAGGACGGTACCGTATTTTTTGATCAATTACAAGTAAGGTTGTGTGTCAGATTGGGTGGGGTAGATTAATGAAAATTATTCCCTTACTCACATATTGAAATAAATATTCTATTAAACCGCCAAGTTTTTATTAAATTGGGAGTACACCCCCATTTATACATATTGAAAATTGTTAATTAGAGTTTATTGACAAACGTTGTTATATACTGGAGAAGAGCTTCCCATAGCCATAGAAGTTCGGTAAGCATTCTCCAAATTATCCTAATTAAATAGATGTTAGATTGGCTGTAAGGAATTACATTTTAGTGTAGGGTTCATGTAAATGCATGATTTATACAAATTACCGTTCCTACATTTTGTTAGTTTTTCGTTATATGTCACTGCCATTCAGCTTCAATCAGGAAATGAGAAATGATTACTTTCTCTATAGATATTAAATTGCAGTAAATAATATCCCCTGTTGAGTGTAGTAAGCTAAAAATCAGTCTTTTCCTTTTGAGTGAATCCCTATAGTTATTTATCTCAATATGTAATGTTTCATTATATTTTTCTACATGTGTTTTATTGAGTGTAAAATGGTTGATTTTGTTTTCAGCAGTAGGTGTGAACATTCAAAGATACAGGGAGATTTCCAATTATATTGAGGGAAATCAGACGCTTCCATTACATCAGGTATGTTATATGTGTTCTTATCTCCTATGTCTCCTATCATACTTTCTTTTGAGTTAATCCCTATAGTTATTTATCTCAATATGTAATATTTCATTATATTTTTCTACATTGTGTTTGATTACATATTTATTATTCATATTTATATAATTGTCCAAAACTACACTTACTAATGTAGGATGCAAGACAAAAATAATATTTCGTCTTTCCAACTTAATAAGGCAATTTATGCATTTGCACGCCGTTGGAGATTTGAAATATTGCAGCGAAAAAGGCATCGTCCTATTAGGGCACTGCTGACTTCAGATCAACATAAAATTATACGTTCTATAAGAATTCTAAAGTTAAGACAAAAACGCTAGTACTATGGCAAATGATTTGCTTACCTATACATTTGAAAGGAGGGTGACCTTCAACCTAAACACTTTAGATCAACACTCTGAGTTAATTAGAAACATCCATCAAGAAAACATGTCAATAGTGAGTGATGCAGCAGATGAGAGACATGAAAGAAATTCAGCGACGTACAGTGCTTGGTATGTTGGTAAATCATCAACAGTGGGTGGACCATCTTTTCCATAAGATGATTTGAGCAGTAATAATGATTGATGTGGAGGCGAGCCATCAAACGGAAGATCGTCATCTCTAACAATTCAAAATGAAGATACACATGATGATGGTAAGTTCAGTGTATTGTACTATAATGCATAAACTATTGAAAGTATGATATCTCTCTCCTACAATTCAAGCCATTATTAATTATCTCCCTTCTATAATTCTTTCTAAAATTGATTGTGCAGGATGTTCCGCTCAGATTGGTCATGCAATTGTAATTGAAAAAGGTGAAGGTGTAGAGCCTATAAGAAGTAAGAAAATTCGGTATCTATATATGGTTTAACACTATTAAATAATTTTATAACAAAATTATAAAATGAATGAAATTCTTTTTAATAGGTACGATGAGAACGTATAAACCAAATATCGGGCGAAGTTCCTACTTAGGCAAGCAAGATGTTGAGTGTCGTAGTTGTCATGCTCAAATGTGGAATAGAGAGCGTTCTTCTACAACATCAATCAGTCGTCCATGCTTTCAAATGTGTTGTAGAGAAGGTTTAGTTACTCTACCTTTCTAGCCAACATCACCCCAGCTTATTATGGAGCTTCTTGATGGAAAATATGACATACCTCAGTCAAAATTCAAAGATCTGGCCAGAATTTATAATTCATTGTTCTCCTTCACATCGATGGGAGGAAAAATTGACTTGCGGGTCATGGATGGCAGGGGTCTATATACTTTCAAGATAAGTGGATCAAATTATCACCGTATTGGTTCTCTTCTTCCAGTTGAAGGTTTCGAACCCAAATTTGCCTAGTTGTATATACATGATGGTCTTTACAAGTTGGATCAACGTACAAATCATGCAAAAAATATGGGCATCAATAACATAGATAGAGAAGTTATGGAGAAACTACAAAATTTGCTGAATGAAGTTAATCCATACGTAAAGATGTTTCGACGTGCAAGAGATCTACTTCGACCTCCAGGAGAAAATATACATCAACATAATTTGTCAATGAATTTGAGAATACATATCATAAATGAGAGGGCACGTGATGGTCGACAGTATATTTTACCTTCCTGTGATGAGGTTGCTGTCCTCATGTTCGGTGATGGTTCAGAGAATGTGAGTAAGCAGGATATCGTAGTATGCACGGAAAGTGGAGCCTTACAAAGGGTATTTAAAATACAACCATGTTACATGCCTCTACAATATCCATTGTTGTTTCCATTTGGTGAGGAAGGGTGGAGAATTGACATTAAATTTAATGATGGAAGGCACGTTGGTTGACAAACAACTGTTTCTATTCGAGAGTATTATGCATTTCGCTTGCAATCATGCAGATGTAAGGATAATGCCCTATTAAGAAGTGGTCGACTAACTCAACAATATTTTGTTGATTCATATGCCGCAATAGAATAAAATCGTCTCAACTGGATGAGGATGAATCAAACAAGTATACGGAATGATCTGTTATGTGGTCTTCAAGATGCATTCACCACAGAGGAAACAGAAGCAAGGGCAGTGGGTAAACGATATGTTCTTTCATCTTCTTTTAATGGGGGACCGTGAGATATGTATCAACAGTATCAGGATCCTATTGCAATATGTCGTTGGGGTGGAGCACCCGATTTTTTTTTTATAACTTTCACATGTAATCCTAAGTGGACCGAAATCATTGAATCACTACAGTGTTTTTCAAATCTAAAACCCAAAGATAGACCAGATATTGTTACTAGAGTGTTCAGGTTAAAATTAAAGGATCTTATGAAAGATATCAATGGGTATGGAAACCGGTGGATAGGAAGTGGTCAAGAAGACTTCGTGGTCTCGCAATTGGAAGGCTGTATTATGCACCTCCAGCTGCAGGAGAGAGGTTTTATTTACAGATGTTGTTGTGCGTGGTACGTGGAGCGACTAGCTATGCACATTTAAGAATCGTGAATGGAGTGACCTATCATAATTATCAGTCTGCATGTTGTGCACTTGGGTTTTTAGAGGATGACAACGAATGACACTAGACACTAACCGAAGCATCCTCTTTTGCATCAGGTCATTGGCTCAGCTTTTTTGCTTCGATATTGATTTTTTCTGAGCCAACTAATCAAATCGATTTATGGAACAAACATTGGAGCAGTCTATCAGATGATATATTGCATAGATTTAGGACTGAATCACAAGATTTTGGATTAGAGCTGACAGAAAACTAGTTGAAGAATTTAGCTCTTTCAAATATTGAAAGCATTTTGAATCAGAACGGGCGATCTCTTAAAAAATTTCCATCAGTCCCATTTCCCGAGGATGTACATGTACATGTCATTCAAAATCGACAGATACGCGATGAATTGTGTTATGATGTCGACGAGTCAAAACAAGAGTTTGAGCAATTATTCTATAAGTTGACACATAAGCAAATTCAAATATTGGAAGTTGTGGTTTCAGCGCACTCAAGTAATAGGGGCGGTATTTTCTTAGTTCATGGTAGCGGCGGTACAGGAAAAATATTTTTATGGAATACATTAGTTGCAAGGTTTCGAGCGGAAAGAAAAATAGTCCTCATTGTAGCTTCTTCTGGAATAGCTACTTTGTTATTACCTAGAGGTCGCATTGCGCATTCGAGGTTTCATATTCTAATAAAAGTCCATGAAACTTCTACATGTTCTATCTTCCAACAGGATGATTTATCTCAACTCATTCAACAAGTAGATTTGATCATTTGGGACGAAGTGCCAATGATGCATCGCCATGCATGTGAAGCTGTTGATCGAACTTTCAACGATTTAATGAAGTTTAATAATGAAAGTGCAGCTGATGACGCATTTGGCGGAAAAGTTATTGTTCTCGGCGGGGACTTTCGACAAATTTTGCCTATCGTGCAAGTAGGTGGGCGACCCCGTATTGTATCTGCATCATTACAAAGATCACATATTTGGTCTTTATGTGAAGTGTATGAGCTGATGAAAAACATGAGATTGATGGAGAGTTCACTCGATCAAGCTAGCAAAAATGAACAAGAGACCTTTGCAAAGTGGATTTTAAATGTGGAAGAAGGTAAAATTCCAGGTGAATCTAATACTGGAGGTTCTGCAAATGATTGGATACAAATACCAAATGACCTTCTAATTAAAGCTGCAGATGGTCTAAAGGGTTTGATAGATTGAACTTATCCTAATATTGAATCTAGATATAATGACCCAGCATTTCTTGAAAAATGGGCTATTCTAGCACCTACTAATGAAGAAGTTGATGCCATTAATTCTCATATTTTGTCTATGGTTCCTGGACAAGTTGTCAACTACTTAAGTGCAGATTCAGTCGAACAAACCCTGAATGGTACAAATAAGCAGAATATGCATCCGCCGGAATTTCTATACACAATTAAGATGAGCGGGCTACCAAATCATTGTTTAGAATTGAAGCAAGGAGTACCAATTATATTGCTGAGAAATTTGAATCAGTCTATGGAATTTGCAATAGAACACGTCTTATTATTCATACTCTGGGGGAACATATTATTATAGCTACAATTATTATAGGAAGGTGTGCAGGTGAGATAGTTGTGATTCAAAGAATGAGCATGTCGCCTATAGAAATCAGGTGGCCATTTGTCCTCAGAAGAAGACAATTTCCTATAAAATTGTCATTTGCTATGAAAATAAACAAGAGCCAGGACCAAACTCTCCATAGCGTTGGGGTCTATCTTAAAAAATATGTGTTTACGCAGTATGTAGCATTATCGCGTTGTACTTCCCGTTTTGGCTTGAAGATATTACTGACAGATAACTCAAATGATCCCTAACAGACTAATGATCGTACACGTAATGTGGTATATCAAGAAGTTCCTCAAGAAGCGCGTAACCCCATGATAATCAATTGAAAGGTAAATGTAATCAACAATCTAATAATATTCAAATGATTAAAATAGTATTTATTGGTACGCAATGTTTTTATATTTTAAGAATCTCATAATGTCATCTTAGTAGAGTTTATCAAAGCCTTATTTATTCTTTTTTTCTTTTTTCTTTTATGTATCGTCTTATATCGATTCGCATTGGTTCATTCCGCTATATAAATAATTATTTTTTAATGTGATGCACCTAACTAAATTTTCATTTCATATTTTTTTAAATGTTGGCCGGCATATGATGTTCATGTGTGGAGAATTCCGTCGCTCGGTAATGTGATTCCATGTTGAAATTACTAAAATATTTTGATACTACAATGTTGAAATTAGTATACGTTTTGTTTTTTTTTTTTTTGTATTTACGTAGCTATAAACAATAGTTGTTTAGAATATAAATTTTGCATTTTAACTGTTTGGATTGGACTCTTTTATTATCGTGAACATTTTATTTAAGTCATCTGTTGTATATATAATTGTGATTTAAGTATGAAAGATTATTGTGATTGAGTTTGGATGTGCCTTATTATCATTAAATATTTGTGTTTGAATCATTTGTTTTATGTGCAAAACTTTACTTCATAATTGTTGAATATTAAATTATAATTATGATGATTTTGAAATTGTAAATATGGGGAGGTTCTGCCGATTTTTTTTTAAATGTTGTTAATATTTTAATTTATTTTTTGGTAAAGTCTGTATAATTTACACAGGAGATATATTAGTATTTCATTATAGAAATGAGAAATAAAGCCCATGCTCTAAGGAGCAATGACATGCAACTAGAAAGTAAAATGTTTGGAGATGCGAAGTTTGCACAAATTGACTGCAATCTGGGTTGAAATTTTCAACTTCGATAGCACAATTTTTAATAAATAAAATGGTTTAAAATACATTGGCCGATAAAAGATTTTGGTGTAGTAAGTAGCAGATGATTAATAAGGATGCTTTACGCATAATTTATTCAGTGCTTAGAAGGGTTTAATTAGTTCTCAGTAATTAAATCATTAGATAAATTATATACAATAATGCTGCGCCCATAATTTTTTCTATAATATTTTTTTTACAACCTTAGGTGGCAGGGCCGCAGGTCGGGTCCTGACAATTTGGAGGTTCAGGGGAACAAAAGGTTATAAGGCACTTCTTTTAGTAATTGAATTATATTAATATATAAAAATAATTTATATGTCTAAAATTACCACAAAAATAAATTTATATATAAATACTTAAATGGTTTGAACGCTTTAAAATTGCTCCAAATATTTAAAAAATCGTCATACAAACATCTATAATCTCTAATCTCTATTATCTAATCTCTAATATTATAATGAGAGAGCTGGGTTGTCATTTTTATACAACTTGTAATTTGTAGACAACCAACCATTCAATCTTAACCATTTATTTTTAAGTGGAGTTATATTAACCATTAATTTACTCAACTGTTGTTAGTTACCATAATACCCACAAAGTTCTAATTTATTTACGACATAATTATTTACAAAGTGTCACTCATATAAAACAACAGTTGATTTCACTAAGGGTGATTTGTAAAGAGTATTTGATGAGTAAAGAGATGTCCCCAGTTCGAGGCCAGAATATGTCTTAGAATTTACTTTAAAAAGAAAAGAAAAAATATTAGGACAAGCATCGCATGTGTAGATTACTAGTTATAATAAATGGCCTCAAATATGTCATACAAATTGTATTTTTACAACTCCAAAATATTTTCAACTGCAAAACAAAATGACAATAAAATAAAAAATATATCAATCATCATTTAAAATGACTTCTTCTGGTAGTTTGCGAAACAAATTCATCAATAATGTTTTCCAAATCATTTTTTTCAGACAAATTCTTATTCAATACATAAGATTACTAAATCGTTTAACCTCTCTTGTGACATAGTCGATCACAACTAAGATTTTTTCATTTTAGATTTAGAAAACTTCTTTTAACAGATGTCACAGTCACAGGTATAGTCAACAATATTCTATAAGCAATCTAAACATTAGCAAAAATATATATATAATGCTCCTTTTCGTGATAAACTTAATTGTTCTAATCTTTTTCTCTTTTGTCTTTTTTCATATCTGGATTCTTACTTCCTGGGCAACATGACAAAAAAAAGTTTCAACACAATGATAAATATAAGAAATGTTGAATACACCTGATAAAAGTGGATCACGGAAGCTGTTGGAGCAATGTGAATGGATGTCTAGAGATGAGAAAGAATAGTAGAATTTCATCCAAATTGAACTGAATTCTTTCTTAGATGAAGATAAGAAAATTAGATTTGAATTGGAAAAAAAAATTTTGAAAATAAAAGTTGAATTAAAAAATAATAATAATGATGCCCTATAAACTATAATTAAATTCTTTTTAATTTTCACTTATGATTTCCAAGTACCATAATTACTTATCATCATTACCAACCCAAGACCTTAAATACAATTACCGTTGGAGACTTGGACTCTTGCAGTCTTTTTGGAATATTTTTAAAATTTAAACCAAAAATAAATAAAAAGTTTTCATATAAGGACCATGTAAGGCTCCAAAATTTGGGGGTCCAGGATGGTCGCCATTTGGGCCCTGCCCTAGGGCCTACTCTGTTAGACGGCACAAACACTGTTTGAGGTTTTTACCACATACTATATACCTACTTTAGAATGATTTTCATTAGTAGTGTGTCACCTAAGTTTATAAAAAAAAAGTAACAGAAAAATTGTGGGTGAAGCATTATTGTAATTTATAATCAATGTGTATGTCCAAACAGAATTCTCAAAAGATCAATCAATCTTAACTATGCAAAATTGTTTCGTGCTTAACTTGCAACAAACATATTTATATTGATAATTTCTAAATGGATAATGCTACATCTACTACCAAATTTACTACCTTTTCCTTTACTATCTTAGGTGGCACACTATTAGTGGATGTTTCTACAACATCCACTAATAGTGTGCCACCTAAGGTAGTAAAGGAAAAGGTAGTAGATTTGGTAGTAGGTGTAGCATTACCCTTTCTAAATATTACTAAATGAGTAAACTTGTTTTAACTCATTAGAACTCACTCACATTTGTTGATGTTAAATATTGACCGAAACTGTATACCTTGCAAATTAATTCGAAACCAAAACCTATGTAAGCTATTAGATATTATGTTAGATGCGATATATTATGTAACGCCCCGCATTCCAAAACACGGTAATTCATAACACAACAGGATCTTTTACTTCAAATTCGTATAATTTTACAAGAAATTTTAAAAAAATTCATACAACACTGTTCTTTTACATTAACGCAACGGAAATAAATAAATACAACATGATAAATACAATTTGGAGGACAACAACTAAAATTCGAAAGCAATATTTAGCACCAATTCAGCTTTGTGTTCTTTTTTGTCAATCCTAACCCTGCACTGAAAACTATGGGTACGTTAGTTGCTAACAATCGACGCAATATTATAAAACAGCGATCATCGCTATGCCATAATATAACGATTCTTTATACTTTAGCAAACACAAACTTGAATGCATTATAAAGTGTAAAAGTGACTATCATAAACATATCCGTGTATGATATGCATTAGATGCCTAATGTAGATTTACACTACGATGCACTAATGCATACTTATTCGAATTCTATGTATCTCATACTACATATGTACGAAGGCAAGCCCTTAAGGTACTCCTCATTATAGGGTTTACATCTCACGCCATGCAACCTAACCTATTGAATATACTCAAACGCATAGTCATCGAGGAGTCGCACCCCCAGGATATTGGACCTTACCGGCCTACCCCTAACCCACCTCAGTGGATTTATCGGGCGTATCCGGAATGTCCCAAACATTCCTAGAAACTGCAGCCTCTTTACCAGCCTTTTTGATGATAGACAGACATACCCCTAGCCCACACCGTAGATTTAACGGGTGTATCCTTAGTCGTGAACAATCCTAGGGACCGCAGTCCTTTACTGGCCATTTCATCAACCTCACCTGCCTACCCCTAGCCCGCACATGTAGATTTACCGGGCGTATTCCACGATCTCGAACCCCTAGGAACTCACATTCTTTGCCGGACATGTTCGTCGTTATTTCCTTCATATCTTCTTCTAGTGCCTATCCTTAGGTTCAAATATGAATAATAATACCACCTAGAGCTAGCTTACTCTCCTACTGGTCTTAAATAATACACCGAGAACGATAGCCCATATTGTCCACTTATCAAATCAATTAACCATTTTCATCACTTTGCCGGTACCTAGGTATCACTTAGCTTCTAAAATCAACATCTTTCATGTTCAACATTATGGGGTACTTATACCCTCATATTCATATTTCCAATTTCATTCACTCATATCTTATTCAATTCTTTCATCTTTATTAATTAATCATGAAGTAAGTACTTCTTAGTCGACCAAATCAACTATTCACTTTAATAATTTACAATAACCTTTTCATGTTTATCTATACTTCAAGTACAACTCTCAATAAAAAGTTAATTAAGATTTAGGACAGCTAGAAAACTCAACTCAATGGTATTGAGAAAATCATATAATTTTCAATACTACAGATTTATTAATTTCAAAGAAAATATAAATGAGTCTACTACAACTTTGTAGTCAAGATCATTTACATTCATCCTCAATTACTTCGTCTAATTTCATTTACAAAATAGTGGGTTGACAATCCGAAAACTGCAGCTCATGCTACTTGTAGAAATCATAGAAATCTATATACTTCATGAAAATTTGTGTTTTTATATCAAATCAAAGGTATACAAGTCTACTATAAATTTGTAGTTATAAGTTTCCCCAAAATATTATGTCTTTAATCTAGAATTCTTCAAAATATATAGTAGGGTCAAAATTTTATACTGCAGTTAAAATACAGCTACTGTTTGATCTTGGAAAAATCAATATAAATTCAATTCTCTATGAAATATTGATTTCTTAGACTTTACAGAAAGGTTAACGAGTCTACTAAAATTTCTTAGTTATAAGTTTCGCCAAAATATTATGTCTATAACCCAGGATTCTTCAAAATATACAGTAGGGTCAAAATGTTATACTGCTGTTGAAATACTGCAACTATTTGATCTTGGAAAATTCATTATAAATTCAATTTTGTATGAAAAAATTGACTTCTTAGACTTTACAGAAAGCTTAATGAGTCTCCTACAATTTCTTAGTTAAAAGTTTTCTCAAAACACTTCATTTACAGAGTTGAATTGATCAAAACCCGAAATGTGTACAAATTTCCAACAAACAGCCAAAAACCAACCAGCCCTAAGTTCGGATTTTATTACAATAGTAAACGACCTCCAAATCTTATTTAAAGGAATGTTCCTGACACATACAAGATACTCCTATAAAATTTTTAGCACTAGATTTCATCTATTCTAATCGTTATAATTTTTGAAGTGCAATTAGAACTCAAAAACAGAGCATCAAAGAAGAGCTCCCACATCAATTATGGCATAATTTCACACATGTAATAAACAACAATTTATCTAAATATCTAGCATGTATCAACAATTTATCCATAAACTATCTACAATAATTTAGAAAGCAAAAGAGATACCCACTTTAATGATGAAAGTTGCAAATAAATTTCTAGAAAGTTGTTCCCAAGCTCCACACAAAGCCTAGCACTTCTCCTCCTAGCAAGACAAAACCAAAATCCCTCTTGTAAAGAATTCCCGAATTCTACCTTCTCTCTTCTATTTCTTTTGTTTCTTTTGATTTAGTGCATTAGTTCATACAATAGGATGGGGTATTTATAGGGTTATTATGTGGATGAGAAAGCTCTAACTACCCAAATAACTACCCACTCTCCCCACACACTCTCTCCCACTCTCCCCTCTCTCTTTGTTTGGCCTACACTCAAGTGCACAAGCACGTGCACGTGCATGTGCACACTCTCTTCTCCTTTATTTAATTAATTTTTAATGGGCTTAAAAATAGGTTTTAGGCCTATTGGATTTAATTAAAATAAATTTAAAAAATGTGAAAATTAAAATGAGAAGAAAAATGTTCATGACTCATTTGACAAAAAAAATGCACATAAAAATTTACGTGCAATCCATGTGCAAAAATATTAGAATTAATTTGAGAAAACAAAAAACAGTCAAAAGAAAAAACATGTATATTTAATATTGTTACGGATATTTCACATAACGAAAATTATACGTAAGCAACACGTGTATTGAAAGCACGTGCAATATACGTAAAAACACATGGATTGAAAATTAATATTTGAGTTGGCTCAAAATATGATAAGAATGAATCTTGAGAAGACGGAAAATATACAAATAGTCGAAATACAAATACTTATATTAAAATACGTTACGAATATTACCCGTAACAGTACAAAATACACTTGCGTAACATGTGAGGGAAAATTGTCATTACTCAATGATGTGGCTAAAAATAGGGGTTTAATCGAGACCGTCCAAATCGGACACGAATCCTAAAGTCCAGGGGTAAAATAGTAATTTCACCTACAAACGGGTCTGAAGTAGGTACTGGGTCTCCTTCTCACAGATCCAATAACCCGTGAACGGATCCACCTCAACAGGGTGCGGGTTTCAACCCGCAACAAACCCACTCCAGCGGGATAGAATTAGGGTTTCTGATTAACATTAATCAACGGCCCTGATTCATATCTATCCTCTCACTGGAGATTAGGGATTACATTCCTTATCTATACACAGGAATCACATGCCTAATCTGTTCCCAAAGACACCTATAAATACCCCCCATCCATCTCCATTAAGAGGTAATCAATCTTTCTCCAGTTTTTGCGCTTTTTCATAATCTCTCTGATTACTGACTTGAGCGTCGGAGGGTGCGTCGCCAGGAACAACCCCGGTGTCTCGCACTTTTTGCAGGTCTCCGGCGGGATCGACGATATCAGCCGACGGAACAGGTATACAGGTTTACTATTTAGTTTTCCTAAGAATCCACAAATACTATCTGTTTGCCCCCACACCAAATTTAGCGACAACAGCTCCGAACCCAACTTCTCGTCCAGCCCCTTTAGACGACGACGAGCACGACCCATCGTCGAGCTTGCCAACTTCGTCGCCGAGCTCACATGAGTAGCCGAAGCTCGTCATCGAGCCCTTCTTCGACGAACACTGTCGCCTCCAAAGCTCCGAGCCGAGCTCCTTTCCATGGAGTCGCCGAGCTCCGAGCACGAACCACCTTCGACGAGCTCCCTCGCCGTGGCAGTTAGAACCCCTCGCCGTGCCAAGCCCCACCTCCGACGACCACCTTCGAGCTCCTTCGTCGGAGCCTCCTTCAACGTCGAAGACGGGGGGAAAAAGAAACGAGGAGAAGTAACAAGAAGGAGAAGCGAAGAAGAAAAACAGAGGAAAAAAAAAATCACCACGTGGCATGCCACGTGGCAGCATCCTACACGGTCGGCTGATCCAGGTCGCTGCGCCGAAGCGCCGAGCCGGGGTGCCGAAGCACCGACCCTCGTATATGGAGAAAATACTCGCCGACCCACACGATCCATCCGATCGTCTCAAAATCTGCGTCGCCACACGATCGATGCTCAGGAATGCGCCACGTGTCCAGATCGTGATCTGCCTCACGATGCGCGCACATCTGATCATGATGAACGGTCAGAAACGCGCCACGTGTCCAGATCGTGATCTGCCTCACGATGCGCACTTATCTGATCATGATGGACGGTCAGAAACGCGCCACGTGTCCAGGTAATATTTAAATTATTTATTTATTTATTTGTTTGTTTTTTTTATTTAAAAAATCCGAAAAAAATATTTAAAAATCGAAAAAATTAATTAAAAATTCTAAAAATAATTATTAATTCAGAAAAATTATTTTTAAATTCTGAAAAAATAATTATTAAATTAGAATAATTAATTAATATTTTTGATAATTAATTATTTAATTCGGAAAATGAATAAAAAATTCAAAAAAATGAGAAAAAATTCAGAAAAATCTGGAAAAATCACCAAAAATCCAGAAAATTCTGAGAATATTTTTAGGCATTTTACAAGCCTAGAATAACACCGTTACACCACGAGCAAGATCCAAACTCCCTTAAGAACACCGATAAAATCCCGTACGCCATTAGAACAGTAAACTACTCCTCAAAGGCTGATCAAACTCAGTCTTCAGGAGTGGGGGGCTCGTGATATGGCTAAAAATAGGATTAAATCGGGACCATTCACATCGGACACGAATCTTAAAGCTCAGGGGTAAAAAGGTAATTTCACATACAAATGGGTCTGCAACGGGTACTGGGTCTCCTTCTCACAGATCCAATAACCCGCGAATGGATCCACCTCAACTGGGTACGGGTCCCGACCCGATATAAATCCAGTCCGACAGGATAGAATTAGGGTCTCTGATTAAACCAAATCAACGGGCCTGATTCGCGACTATCCTCTCACCGGAAATTAAGGGATTACATTCCTAATCTGATTACGAGGATTTTACGCCTTATCAGATCACAGGAATCACATTCCTTATCTGATCCCAATGACGCCTATAAATACCCCCCATCCATCTCCATTAAGAGGTAATCAATCTTTCTCCAGTTTTTGCGCTCTTTCATAATCTCTCTGATTACTGACTTGAGCGTCGGAGGGTGCGTCGCCGGGAACAACCCCGGTGTCTCGCACTTTTTGCAGGTCTACGGTGGGATCGACGATATCAGCCGACGGAACAGGTATACAGGTTTACTATTCAGTTTCCCTAAGAATCCACAAATACTATCTGTTTGCCCCCACACCAAATTTAGCGGCAACAGATTGGCGCCGTTTGTGGGAAACCATACGAATAGCTGCCTCTCCTCTTCCTGTCGACTAGCTCTTCTCCAGCCAGGCCTCCGAGGAAAATCAGGTCCAGAGGGTCCAACCGTGGGCCCAACCCCGCCGATCAGCAAGAGGTAGTCCCCGTTCAACCCGCTCTGCAGCAGGGACAACCCCCGCTTCAAGTAGAGGACCCTCTTCAACAAGATCAGCCTCCTCTTCAGAATCAACAACCCCCAAGGGTCCTGCCGGTCCACAGAATGCCGGTGCGGGGGGCTCCCGCATGAAGCAACCTCTCCACCAAGACCGCGTCTCCATACACAATGCCTCTTATGCCTCCCACAGTCCTCAGGCCCCTGACCTTCGAAATACCATCCTCAACCGGCAGAAAGATGAGGATCTTCGCCGCTGTCTAGATGAAAAGCAGGCCCGAGAGGGAGCCTCCCGCCAACAGCGTCCAGATAAGCGAAATCCTCACCACCGAGACTATAGAAGGTCCCCTACCCGAAGAGGGATGAAAGAGTCCCCCGAGCATCACAGAAGAAGACCACGCTCCCCCGCGGGTCGGCAGCAGCCTAGGAACGATGAGGCGCCAATCACCCGTGCCGAGATCCAACGAGTTTGGAGCACAACTCTCTCATAGAGTTCCTCCTCACACTCGTCTCACAAACAGCTCTTTCCCAGAGTCGGGCTCTTCCGCTCCGCTCACCTCCGAAGCGGACCTCTTCTTAACGAGTTCGAAGCACAACTCTCTCCAAGAGTTCCTCCTCACAATCGTCTCATAAACGGCTCCCTTCCAGAGTCAAGCTCTTCGCTCCGCCCACCTCCAAGGCGGACCTCTTCTCAACGAGTTTGGAGCACTGGAGCACAACTCTCTCCTAGAGTTCCTCCTCACACTCGTCCCGCAAACAGCTCTTTCCCAGAGCCGGGCTCTTCCGCTCCACTCGCCTCCGAAGCGGACCTCTTCTCACACAGTTCAGAGCTCACAACTCTCTCCTAGAGTTGCTCCTCAAACTCATCTCCCAAATGGCTCTCTCCCAGAGTCGAGCTCTTCGCTCCGCTCGCCTCCGAAGCGGACCTCTTCTCAGACAGTTCGGAGCCCACAACTCTCTCCTAGAGTTGCTCCTCAAACTCATCTCCCAAATGGCTCTCTCCCAGAGCCGAGCTCTTCGCTCCGCTCGCCTCCGAAGCGGACCTCTTCTCAGACAGTTCGGAGCCCACAACTCTCTCCTAGAGTTGCTCCTCAAACTTGCCTCCCAAACGGCTCTCTTCCTGAGCCGAGCTCTTCGCTCCGCCCACCTCCAAGGTGGACCTCTTCTCAACGAGTTTGGAGCACAACTCTCTCCTAGAGTTTCTCCTCACACTCGTCCCGCAAACAGCTCTTTCCCAGAGCCGGGCTCTTCCGCTCCGCTCGCCTCCGAAGCGGACCTCTTCTCAGACAGTTCGGAGCTCACAACTCTCTCCTAGAGTTGCTCCTCAAACTTGCATCCCAAATGGCTCTCTTCCAGAGCCGAGCTCTTCGCTCTGCCCACCTCTAAGGCGGACCTCTTCTCAATGAGTTCGGAGCTCACAACTCTCTCCTAGAGTTGCTCCTCAAACTCATCTCCCAAATGGCTCTCTCCCAGAGTCGAGCTCTTCGCTCCGCTCGCCTCCGAAGCGGACCTCTTCTCAGACAGTTCGGAGCTCACAACTCTCTCCTAGAGTTGCTCCTCAAACTCGCCTCCCAAATGGCTCTCTTCCAGAGCCGAGCTCTTCGCTCCGCCCACCTCTAAGGCGGACCTCTTCTCAATGAGTTCGGAGCTCACAACTCTCTCCAAGAGTTTCTCCTCGCACTCGTCTCACAAACGGCTCTCTTCCAGAGCCGAGCTCTTTGCTCCGCCCACCTCCAAGGCGGACCTCTTCTCAACGAGTTCGGAGCTCACAACTCTCTCCAAGAGCTCCTCCTCACACTCGTCTCACAAATGGCTCTCTTCCAGAGCCGAGCTCTTCACTTCGCTCACCTCGGAGCGGACCTCTTCTCAACGAGCTCAGAGCTCACAACTCTCTCATAGAGTTCCTCCTCACACTCGTCCCACAAACGGCTCTCTTCCAGAGCCGAGCACTCCGCTCGCCCCCGAAGCGGACCTTTTCTCAACGAGTCCGGAGTCCAACACTTGGTTCGATTCGACTTCGCAAGTTCGCTCCTAAGCGAGCCAGAAGTAGTTCGCCATTCGGAACTGCTCCCACAATCCTTGAACTACTCTAACGATGGTTCGGAGTCCAACACTCGGCTCGACTTTACTTCCCTGGCTCGCCCATAGGCGAGCCAGAAGTAGATCGCCGTTCGGAATTGCTCCCGCAGCCATTGAATGGTTCGGAGTCCAACACTTGGCTCGATTCTACTTCGCAAGTTCGCTCCTAAGCGAGCCAGAAGCAGTTCGTCATTCGGAACTGCTCCCACAACCCTTGAACTACTCTAACGATGGTTCGGAGTCCAACACTCGGCTCGACTTTACTTCCCTGGCTCGCCCATAGGCGAGCCAGAAGTAGATCGCCGTTCGGAATTGCTCCCACAGCCGTTGAATGGTTCGGAGTCAAACGCTTGGCTCGATTCTACTTCGCAAGTTCGCTCTTAAGCGAGCTAGAAGTAGTTCGCCATTCGGAACTGCTCCCACAACCCTTGAACACCTCTACCGATGGTTCGGAGTCCAACACTTGGCTCGATTCCTCTTCAAATAACCTGCTCTTCAGCGGGTTAGAAGTGGTTCACCAATCGGAACTGCTCCCACAACCGTTGATTCTGTCACTTAAATAGCGAGTTCGGAGCACAACTCTTCCCTAGAATTGCTCCTCAAAACTCGTCTTCCAGATGGCTCTCCCAGAGCCGAGCTCTTCACTCCGCTCGCCTCCAAAGCGGAGCTCTTCTCAAACGAGTTCGGAGCTAAAACTCTCTCCTAGAGTTGCTCCTCAAACTCCTCTTCCAGATGGCTCTTCTACGAGTCGAGCTCTTCGCTCCGCTCGCCTCCAAAGCGGAGCTCTTCTCAACGAGTTCGGAGCTAAAACTCTCTCCTAGAGTTGCTCCTCAAACTCCTCTTTCAGATGGCTCTTCTACAAGTCGAGCTCTTCACTCCGCTCGCCCCCAAAGCGGAGCTCTTCTCCACGAGTTCGGAGCTAAAACTCTCTCCTAGAGTTGCTCCTCAAACTCGTCTTCCAAGTGGCTCTTTCCTAGAGCCGAGCCCTTCACTCCGCTCGCCCCCAAAGCGGAGCTCTTCTCCACGAGTTCGGAGCTAAAACTCTCTCCTAGAGTTGCTCCTCAAACTCGTCTTCCTAGTGGCTCTTCCCTAGAACCGAGCTCTTCGCTCCGCTCACCCCCAAAGCGGAGCTCTTCTCAAACGAGTTCGAAGCTAAAACTCTCTTTTAGAGTTGCTCCTCAAACTCGTCATCCAGATGGCTCTTCTACAAGTCCAGCTCTTCACTCCACTCGCCTCCAAAGCGGAGCTCTTCTCAACTAGTTCGGAGCTAAAAACTCTCTCCTAGAGTTGCTCCTCAAACTCGTCTTCCTAGTGGCTCTTCCCTAGAACCGAGCTCTTCGCTCCGCTCGCCCCCAAAGCGGAGCTCTTCTCAAACGAGTTCGAAGCTAAAACTCTCTTTTAGAGTTGCTCCTCAAACTCGTCGTCCAGATGGCACTTCTACAAGTCGAGCTCTTCACTCCGCTCGCCTCCAAAGCGGAGCTCTTCTCAACGAGTTCGGAGCTAAAAACTCTCTCCTAGAGTTGCTCCCCAAACTCCTCTTCCAGACGGATCTTCTACAAGTCGAGCTCTTCACTCCGCTCGCCTCCAAAGCGGAGCTCTTCTCAACAAGTTCAGAGCTAAAAACTCTCTCCTAGAGTTGCTCCTCAAACTCCTCTTCCAGATGGCTCTTCTACAAGTCGAGCTCTTCACTCCTTTCGCCTCCAAAGCGGAGCTCTTCTCAACGAGTTCAGAGCTATAAACTCTCTCCTAGAGTTGCTCCTCAAACTCCTCTTCTAGACGGCTCTTCTACAAGTCGAGTTCTTCACCCCGCTCGCCTCCAAAGCGGAGCTCTTCTCAAACGAGTTCGGAGCTAAAACTCTCTCCTAGAGTTGCTCCTCAAACTCCTCTTCAAGATGGCTCTTCTACAGGTCGAGCTCTTCACTCCGCTCGCCTCCAAAGCGGAGCTCTTCTCAAACGAGTTCGGAGCTAAAACTCTCTCCTAGAGTTGCTCCTCAAACTCCTCTTCAAGATGGCTCTTCTACAGGTCGAGCTCTTCACTCCGCTCGCCTCCAAAGCGGAGCTCTTCTCAAACGAGTTCGGAGCTAAAACTCTCTCCTAGAGTTTCTCCTCGAACTCCTCTTCCAGATGGCTCTTCTACAAGTCGAGCTCTTCGCTCTGCTCGCCTCCAAAGCGGAGCTCTTCTCAAACGAGTTCGGAGCTAAAACTCTCTCCTATAGTTGCTCCTCAAACTCCTCTTCCAGATGGCTCTCCCAGAGCCGAGCTCTTCACTCCGCTCGCCTCCCAGGCGGAGCTCTTCTCAAACGAGTTCGGAGCTAAAACTCTCTCCTAGAGTTGCTCCTCCAACTCCTCTTCCAGATGGCTCTTCTACAAGTCGAGCTCTTCGCTCTGCTCGCCTCCAAAGCGGAGCTCTTCTCAAACGAGTTCGGAGCTAAAACTCTCTCCTAGAGTTGCTCCTCAAACTCCTCGTCCAGATGGCTCTCCCAGAGCCGAGCTCTTCACTCCGCTTACCTCCCAGGCGGAGCTCTTCTCAAACGAGTTCGGAGCTAAAACTCCCTCCTAGAGTTGCTCCTCCAACTCCTCTTCCAGATGGCTCTTCTACAAGTCGAGCTCTTCGCTCTGCTCGCCTCCAAAGCGGAGCTCTTCTCAAACGAGTTCGGAGCTAAAACTCTCTCCTAGAGTTGCTCCTCAAACTCCTCTTCCAGATGGCTCTTCTACAAATCGAGCTCCCCACTCCGCTCGCCTCCAAAGCGGAGCTCTTCCCAACGAATTCGGAGCTAAAACTCTCTCCTAGAGTTGCTCCTCAAACTCCTCTTCCAGATGGCTCTTCTACAAATCGAGCTCCCCACTCCGCTCGCCTCCAAAGCGGAGCTCTTCCCAACGAATTCGGAGCTAAAACTCTCTCCTAGAGTTGCTCCTCAAACTCCTCTTCCAGATGGCTCTTCTACAAATCGAGCTCCCCACTCCGCTCGCCTCCAAAGCGGAGCTCTTCCCAACGAATTCGGAGCTAAAACTCTCTCCTAGAGTTGCTCCTCAAACTCCTCTTCCAGATGGCTCTCCCAGAGTCGAGCTCTTCACTCCGCTCGCCTCCAAAGCGGTGCTCTTCTCAACTCTTCTCAACGAGTTCGGAGCTAAAAACTCTCTCCTAGAGTTGCTCCTCAAACTCCTCTTCCAGACGGCTCTTCTACAAGTCGAGCGCTTCGTTCCGCTCGCCTCCAAAGCGAAACTCTTCTCAACGAGTTTGGAGCTAAAACTCTCCCCTAGAGTTGCTCCTCAAACTCCTCGTCCAGATGGCTCTTCTACAAGTCGAGCTCTTCACTCCGCTCGCCTCCAAAGCGGAGCTCTTCTCAACGAGTTCGGAGCTAAAAACTCTCTCCTAGAGTTGCTCCTCAAACTCCTCGTCCAAGATGGCTCTTCTACAAGTCGAGCTCTTCGCTCTGCTCGCCTCCAAAGCGGAGCTCTTCTCAAACGAGTTCGGAGCTAAAACTTTCTCCTAGAGTTGCTCCTCAAACTCCTCTTCCAGATGACTCTTCTACAAGTCAAGCTCTTCGCTCCGCTCGCCTCCAAAGCGGAGCTCTTCTCAACGAGTTCGGAGCTAAAACTCTCTCCTAGAGTTGCTCCTCAAACTCCTCGTCCAGATGGCTCTCCTAGAGCCGAGCTCTTCACTCCGCTCACCTCCAAAGCAGAGCTCTTCTCCACAAGTTCGGAGCACAACTCTCTCCTAGAGTTCCTCCTCAAACTTGTCTCTCAAATAGCTCTTCTCGACGAGATCGGAGCGCAACTCTCTCCTAGAGTTCCTCCTCAAACTTGTCTCTCAAATAGCTCTTCTCGATGAGATCGGAGCACAACTTTCCTCTAGAGTTGCTCCTTGCACTCACTTCAAAGAATGGGTCTTCCCATGGCTCTTACGAGGATCTTCCCAGCACCGCTTCTCCACTGTGCGAGAGAACAAGGCAGAGGAGAGAACCCAAATGCCTCTCCTCCCCTTCCTCTTCTCCTCTTCTCCGAGCTACTACGGGCAGAGGGTGAACTACTAAGTCACCGAGCCGAGCGGACGAGGGACCGACCCTCATATATGGAGAAAAATTCTGCCGACCCGATCTCACCGTTAGATCATCTCCAAATTCGCACTCAAGCATGATGGACGGATCAGATCGCGCCACGTCACCACAAAACGACAAGATAACGTTTTCTCGAAACTCGCGCCTCTTGTCTCGTGATTCGTGCCACGATCGTGATCAACCGTCCAGATTGAGCCGCGTAGCTGGGATCTGCCAATCTACCCAACTGCGGAGCGGCGAAAAATGTACCTCGAAATCCGAGCTCGGATTCGCCGAACGAAGCAAGCAGATGAAGAGGGAGAAAGAACAAGAGGCTAACGGTCGGGGTCGGACCAGATACCCACGGTCCGACCCATACCCTTCTTAGCTCATTCATTCTTCTCCTTCTTCCCCAACACTTCTCCTCTTCTCCACTGTGCAGAAGAACAAGGCAGAGGAGAGAACCCAAATGCCTCTCCTCCCCTTCCTCTTCTCCTCTTCTCCACTATGCGAAAGAACAAGGTAGAGGAGAGAACCCAATTGCCTCTCCTCCCCTTCCTCTTCTCCTCTTCTCCACTGTGCGGAAGAACAAGGCAGCGGAGAGAACCCAATTGCCTCTCCTCCCCTTCCTCTTCTCCTCTTCTCCACTGTGCGGAAGAACAAGGCAGAGGAGAGAACCCAATTGCCTCTCCTCTCCTTCCTCTTCTCCTCTTCTCCACTGTGCGGAAGAACAAGGCAGCGGAGAGAACCCAATTGCCTCTCCTCCCCTTCCTCTTCTCCTCTTCTCCACTGTGCGGAAGAACAAGGCAGAGGAGAGAACCCAAATGCCTCTTCTCCCCTTCCTCTTCTCCTCTTCTCCACTGTGCGGAAGAACAAGGCAAAGGAGAGAACCCAAATGCCTCTCCTCCCCTTCCTCTTCTCCTCTTCTCCACTGTGCAGAAGAACAAGGCAGAGGAGAGAACCCAAATGCCTCTCCTCCCCTTCCTCTTCTCCTCTTCTCCACTATGCGAAAGAACAAGGCAGAGGAGAGAACCCAAATGCCTCTCCTCCCCTTCCTCTTTCTTCTCAGAAGAGCTGCCGACCCCAATGATCCGAGGTGCCGAGGTACCGACCCTCGTATATGGAGAAAAATTCGGCCGATCCCATCTCACCGTCGGATCATCTCAAAATTCGTGCTAAAACATGATGAACGGCTCAGATCTCGCCACGTCTCCACAAAACGACAAGATAATGTTTTCTCGAAATTTAAGTCTCTTGTCTCGTGACTCGCGCCACGATCGTGATCAACCGTCCAGATTGAGCCACGTCGCTCGGATCTCAAATCCGAGCAACCGACCCACTGAACAGCAAAGTGGGAAAAAATTCTCCTCAAAATCCGTGCTCGGATCTGCCGAACCAGATTCATTTGCCGAGCAACAAGGAAGAAGAGAGAGAGAGAGAGAGAGAGAGAGAGAGAGAGAGAGAGTAAAATCACGTGGGCTGGGGTCGACCCGTTAAGGGATCCGAACCCATCAACCCACGTCAACCTCACTCCTTCTCCCCTACACTCTCCCGCCAAAAACTACAGAAGAAAAACCCAAACTCCTCTTCACAGCACCGAGCAACTCACGCCGTCGAGCCCTCCCTCTATGGGCTCACTCATCTCCGACCTCCACTTCATGGCCGAGATCGCCGCTGCATTGAGAACTCACTGCTTCGCCATTACTGCCGAGCTTTGGTGCCGACCTACTGTGCCGAAGCTCCTCGCCCTGTTACGCGCTGCTTCCGACGAGCTCACCTCCGACCTCCACTTCATGGTCGAGCTCGCCGCCGCTTCGAGAATCTCACTGCTACTACCGAGCTTCGATGCCAAGCTACTGTGCCGAGCTTACCACCGAAGCTCCTCGCCCTGTTACGCACTGCCTCCGACGAGCTCCTCTCCACTCCTTCATGAGCTCCCCTCGCCGAGATCGACCATAGCTCCTCGGTCGACCCCCATGCTCGAGCCACCTCTTCGTCAACCTCACCAAGCTCACCTCAGACGTGCTCCGCTCCGCACATCTTGCTCCAACCCCTCCACGGTGTCGAGCTTTCTCCCTCAACCGAGCTGCACTCAGACGCCGAGCACGCCTCAAGCTCTCGCATGCTCCTCGCCTGTCTCCTTCGGCAACTCGCCGAGGCTCCTCCTCCGACTTCAACGATGGAGAAGGAGAGACGAGGTGGGAAAAGGAGACGAAGAAGGAGCAGAAGAAGAAAGAAGAAGCAGCGGGAAAAAAAAGGGGGGCGCCACGTGGCACTGCCACGTGGCATCGTATCAAAGGTCAGTCGTTCTGAGTTGACCGAGCCGAGATGACGAGGTACCGACCCTCGTATATGGAGAAAAATCCTCCCGAGACGAAGTCACCATCGGATCTCTCCAAAATTTGCGTCAGAATTCGATGGACGGCTCAGATCTGGCCACGCCCACAAAATGACAAGATAACATTTTCTCGTGATCTGAACCCCATCCTCGTGATGCGCGCCCTGATGAACGGACCAGATCCGACCACGTGTACCTTTCGAACTGCCTGCCATCGGCATGCTCGACCGAGCTACCGAACAGCTTAGTCGAGCAGCCGAGCAACTGGGCTCGAAAGGCAACAACCAGTCCAAGACTTTCAAAATACCCAACTCAGCGCCTCGGCCAACAGCACTGATGCTCTGAGCCGAGATGACGAGGTACCGACCCTCGTATATGGAGAAAAATCCTCCCGAGACGAAGTCACCATCGGATCTCTCCAAAATTCGCGTCAGGATTCGATGGACGGCTTAGATCTGGCCACGCCCACAAAACGACAAGATAACGTTTTCTCGTGATCTGAACCCCATCCTCGTGATGCACGCCCTGATGAACGAACCAGATCCGGCCATGTGTACCTTCCGAACTGCCTGCCAACGGCATGCTCGACCGAGCTACCGAACAGCTTAGTCGAGCAGCCGAGCAACTGGGCTCGAAAGGCAGCAACCAGTCCAAGACTTTCAAAATACCCAACTCAGCGCCTCGGCCAACAGCACTGATGCTCCGAGCCGAGATGACGAGGTACTGACCCTCGTATATGGAGAAAAATCCTCCCGAGACGAAGTCACCATCGGATCTCTCCAAAATTCGCGTCAGGATTCGATGGACGGCTCAGATCTGGCCACGCCCACAAAACGACAAGATAACATTTTCTCGTGATCTGAACCCCATCCTCGTGATGCACGCCATGATGAACGGACCAGATCCGGCCACGTGTACCTTCCGAACTGCCTGCCATCAGCATGCTCGACCGAGCTACCGAACAGCTTAGTCGAGCAGCCGAGCAACTGGGCTCGGAAAAACGGAACAATCAAGGGACGCTTCCTTCAAAATATTCAACTAAGTGCCTCGGCGAACAGCTCTGAAGCTCCGAGCCGAGATGACGAGGTACCGACCCTCGTATATGGCGAAAAAACACGCCGACCCATATCAGCCGATTGGATCTTGTGAAAAAGCGCGCTCGTCAGGATGGACGGCCCAGATCTTGCCACGCCCACTAAATGACAAGATAGCATTTTATGGGGATCCACGCTGAAATGGACGGCCCAGATGATGCCACGTACCTCGGATCCTCCGAGCCGAGGCACTGACCTTCCGAGCCGGAGCGCTGAGGCTCCGAGCCGAGATGACGAGGTACCGACCCTCGTATATGGCGAAAAAACATGCCGACCCATATCAGCCGTTGGATCTTGTGAAAAAAGCGCGCTCGTCATGATGGACGGCCCAGATCTTGCCACGTCCACTAAACGACAAGATAGCGTTTTATGGGGATCCACGCTGAAATGGACGGCCCAGATGATGCCACGTTCTTCGGAATCTCCGAGCCGAGGCAGTGACCTTCCGAGCCGAAGCGCTGACCTCCCGAGCCGAAGCGCTGACGCTCCGAGCCGAGGAACCGAGGAGCCGACCCTCGTATACGGCAAAAAGTCCTGCCGAGGAACGGAGACCGTCTGATCACTCAGAAATTCGCGCTCCGCGCTGATCGAAGGCCCAGATCATGCCACGTCATAAATCAGTATTTAAAAATCGATTTTTATTTATTTAAATCGTTTTATTTATTTAAAAATTGCAAAAAATTGCTAAAAATCGGGAAAATTAGCTAAAAATTCTAGACAATAATTAAAAATTCGGAGGGATATTTTTGAGCCCCTGAACGAACAATTATTGCCTAGAATGAACTGTTGAGCCCCCCGAGCAACTAGTTAACACATCGCAAAATTAAATAAATAGCCCGAAAAAATAGATACCAACCCGATACAGCCTCGGAACACCGTATGGCTTCAGAAAGAAGGAGCTACCTTTCCCACTTTAGGATTCAAAATCACCTATTCGGACTCCAATACAACTCCACTAGCCACTAAAATAGTCAAACTACTCCTCAAAGACTGATCGCCCTCAGCCTTTAGGAGTGGGGGGCTCGTGATGTGGCTAAAAATAGGGGTTTAATCGAGACCGTCCAAATCGGACACGAATCCTAAAGTCCAGGGGTAAAATAGTAATTTCACCTACAAACGGGTCTGAAGCAGGTACTGGGTCTCCTTCTCACAGATCCAATAACCCGCGAACGGATCCACCTCAACAGGGTGCGGGTTTCAACCCGCAACAAACCCACTCCAGCGGGATAGAATTAGGGTTTCTGATTAACATTAATCAACGGCCCTGATTCATATCTATCCTCTCACTAGGGATTAGGGATTACATTCCTTATCTATACACAGGAATCACATGCCTAATCTGTTCCCAAAGACGCCTATAAATACCCCCCATCCATCTCCATTAAGAGGTAATCAATCTTTCTCCAGTTTTTCTGCTCTTTCATAATCTCTCTGATTACTGACTTGAGCGTCGGAGGGTGCGTCGCCGGGAACAACCCCGGTGTCTCGCACTTTTTGCAGGTTTACGGCGGGATCGACGATATCAGCCGACGGAACAGGTATACAGGTTTACTATTCAGTTTCCCTAAGAATCCACAAATACTATCTGTTTGCCCCCACACCAAATTTAGCGGCAACACTCAACTTTGCGGGGTGTTACATATTATGTCACGCCCCGCTTCCCAAAAGGAATACTGAATACGGTACATGACTAAGCCCAGCAGATAGTTTTCATCATCCATAAGCTGTACGGACTTGCTTGACTCATCATAACAGTAAATATAACAGTATATTCCAACCAGGCATACAGAAAAAAAATCATAACTCAACAGTATTTATTGTATCAATAATAAATGTTTCAACAAATACTAGATCCAAAACAAAACAATAATCCTAGGACAATAAGCCTAAATACAAGTCTCAATACAGTTCATGAAATAAAATAGTTCATCAAAATATTTTTAAGCAAACTATTCCAATTGTGAAGCTCAAAACTTTTGCTTATCAACTCCAGTAGGCAATTGATCAGCAAAACCTGCTCACATAGCAATTACATGGAAAATAGAGAAAATAGGAAAATATATCGTCCATTAGATGCAAGTAGGACAATGAAGGGAAACTAAATAAACAGGCAATACTAACATGGAGAAAGCAGTAAGTACAACAGTCTACAAATGACTGTAAGCAGTGTAGTGATAACAGGAGAAACATAACAATAACAGTAAGGGTCAACGGTAACATTGTGTTAACGGTAGCAGTAATCAACAGTAACAGTAAAGATCCACAGTAACCGTAACAGGATATGACAGTGTAAATAGTTATTCTTATGTCTAATGTTCATTACTAACTAGGTAGCACTTCATGTGTCCCAAATTTTACCACATGGTTGCTGCAGCAAACAGTTTCGTTTTAGATTTTGTAGTAGAACTTCTATAGGGCAATATATTCAGACAAACAGTAACAGTAACAGTAATAACAGACAGTAACGGTGTCATGGATCCTGCCCTCATACATACCGAGATAAACAGTAGGTACCACAGTAAACAGTGGAGAAACCAGTCCATTCCGAATATGTATTTATATATTGTCCACTACTCGATCTTTTCCCTTAAAAACCCCGACTTGATTTCTTTTATTATCAATAAATATGTGTGAACGGATATAAACAGTCTAAAGACATGGCAAGTACAAGAAATAACTCTAAGAAGAAATAGTAATTGCAACGGTTGATAAAAACAACTCATAATAGTCAAAACAACGAAATTTTCAGTTCTGGATAGCAAGACACTGCTATACCAAATCTAAGATTTCCGTTGCTACAGAATAGTAAATCCAGAATTGTCAGAGAATATAGAAACTAGACACTCTGACGATTCCAGCATATATATAAGTCGCATATCAGCCACAGTAACAGGACCGAAAACAACATTTAATACAGAAATCGTGTTCAGCAAGAAAATACAAAATCTTGTTTATAAGCATGAAAAGAGTATAAAATCAGCATTAAAAAATCTGAGAAAAATCTGGAAGATTCCCTAACATATCTAGTTTCAAAATTTAAAATATCATGAATTTTTATTACAGATAGTATGGTTAACAAAATTGGGAAAATAGAGTAATGCAACAAAATCTCGATTCTAAAAGTTCAGACACAGCAGTACCAAAACAGAGATAAGTCATAAAATATAATTCGAAATCCAGATCCGTCAAAATGATAGTAAAATAGAAAATAAGGCCACGGTTCTTATCTACAAAGTTTTCATCAAAAACGAATAGAATCTGGATGAAAACATAATTCTTTACTGAACTGCATGCAGTTTGGAAACATATCGACTATTTCATAAGTATGAAATGAGATACAAAGGTCATTAATTAATTCCACAAAAATTATGGATTGCTCCCAGTCATATCTAAACATACTCAGCAAAATATAGAGTTCAAGTTCTACTTTTAATATCAGTTTTAAAATAAAATTCCATACAGAATACATATAGTTCAGAATCTGGAAAATACAATATGTCTGCAGTAAAACGGCAATAACTCATGCATCAAAACTCGGAATTCAGATCCGTCGAAAGTTCTGGAAACTAGAAACCAGAGGCCACAAATCATGTTCACAAACTTATTTATTTTACTAATGTTAATAGGGTCGAAATTACTGTACAAAATAGGGCAATAGCAAAACAAAAGTTCTTTTATGCATTTTATCAAACAACTTAACTACAAACGGTCCAATCTAGTTTTCATACAAAGCATGGTATATGTGGGTTACTCAAATCAGTATGGCATGTGAATAAACGGTCTATAATGAGATAATACATCCAGCACACATCTATGCAACAGTCATCTACAACATACGGTGTGCCACAAACAACATACAGTCCAGATGTCCACTAATCTAATTGTTTTCATGCAACGGGTGTCAATTATTGTAACTACTCATGATTAAGAGATGATGCCAATGGTTAAACTAACAAAATAGGATCATCATGAGAGTACAAATATTTTCATACTAGATTACTTACGGTATTAACTTGTATGACAAAAAAAACACATACAAGCTACTTGCTTGATTATGAAGATGACGAAAACGAAGAATAGATTAACAGGAACGGATCCCGAACAACGAACACGAACACACGAATAGAGATGGCACGAACCAACACCAACACGACTCACGGCGAAGCACGTGTGTACTCACAAGACGGCAGCAACAACACAAGACGGTCGCAATAATAAAAACGGCGGCAGTAACACAAGAGGGACAGCGGCGCTCGACACAGAGAAGACGACAGCGACGAGGTGGCTAGGGCTGGAGTTGTGCTGCTCTGATACTATCTGTAACGCCCCGAATTCCAAATAAGACCGAATTCGAGATTCCACAGGATGTTTACTTCACTTCGTACAATTTTACAAGGAAATTTAAATTTTTCAATAATACATCAGAGTTTGTTACATGTATTACACAGCGGAAGACAAAATAAATTACAATGAAACATGTACAACATCTTTAAACAAACAGCATCAGCATATCCACTTTATACCTTCATGAACATCCATTACCTGCATGTAAGACTGTAGGCACGTCAGTTGATTACAACCGACGAAATGTTATACACGGCTATCCTCTCTATGCTGGGATTAGTATAACAATCTCCATACTTTAACAAATCACAAAAGTTGAATGAACAATAAAGTGTTAAATTGTGACTATGCTAAACATGTAAGTGTATGTCATGTCTTAATGCCTAATGCACACATTTTATACTAGGATGACACTAATGCACACTTGTTCGGATTCTATGCATCCCATACTACATAGGTCCGAGGGCAAGCACCTACGTACTCCACAATAAAGGGTTCGATCCCTTGCCATGACAACTATCCAGTAATAAAATAAAGTTGAGACATTCCACGAGTACGGATCCCAGTTCCGGGGAACCGCCGCAACAAATTCCCGCCGACTGTTATACAGACTCTTCGTCATGCGAATCTCCCGCAAGTGCCCCTTTAGCCCCGATATACATATATACATGGAGAACGGCAAACTATCCGCCCAACTATGCAAAGTTCCGGATTTAAAAATAAAAGTCCATCTCCCACGAAGAAATCACAGTCCACTAACTAGGTCTATAGTCCCGATGAACTGCCGCAATAAGCCCACCGCCCGACTATATAGAGTGCCTTACTTACGTTTGCCTAAGTCTTACTACATCTTCACTTATGTGTCTAAATTTTAAGTTCAAGACATGAATCAATTACAACCCCTAAAGTTATCTTTAACCCCCTGTCGGACTTAATCACAAAACCGAGATAGCTCCATAGCCATATCTCAAAATATGTCAATCATTTAATTTAACTTTCCAGTACCCGGGGCCTCACTACACCTCTAGATCACAACTTTTCATGTACTCGATTTTCATGGGTATTCATACCCTTCAATAAACATGTCTTAAACATAGATATTTTCATCATCAACTTATCCACAATTGTCTTTATCTTAATACTACTCATGATTCGTTCATTCATTCATAATTCTCCATAGAAAATAATCCTTTTTCATGAACAAAATTTTCATCCATTATCAATCTCTTTAACAACTTAAGCACATATAACAAATTCATAACTCAACCCAAACCAAGTATGTCTTAATTCAAGTGAGTGTATAATCACATCAAAAAAATCAAATTCACATGAATAAATCACTCTTCTAAAAAAATATAAAGCTCGCATCCTTTAATAATTTATTTGTGTCAAAAACTCATTAACAATTTGAACTCATATGATATGTCTCAACCATCGTGAAATATTTCTTGAATCAAGTAAAAGTAAAATATCTTTCCAAGAGAATCAATTTACATAACAATAATTCATCTTTCAATATTAATACCTTTATATAGATTAATTTAAAGTCCTAAACTCATTTTTATTTAAATTTCACTTTTAATCTTTCAAAATATACATGAAAAATCTAAAATAAACCTCATTTCATCTTATAAGAATAATCGAATTTTCTCCAGTTTTTAGTTGTATTTAAACTCCTTAAAAATCATTAAAAACCCAAAAAAAAAGTTTTGCGGCTACTGGGTTTTGAACCCATGTCCAAGACTCACTCAACTAACCACTAAGTCCTTTATGGACTTGTGTTCTAAGTCTTCACCGAAAGCCCCAAATGCTAATCCTGGGTTTCGGAATTATTTTAAACAAAAATCAAATAAATTGAGACTAACAAGTTTCGAACCCTTACCTCCGACAAGCACAGTGGCGACCCTATGGCGCCCTCGCTAGCCAGAAAGTCCATTTGTGCCTATTGTTATGAAAGCAGGGATTAGTGTTTTGTTCACACGACACAGAAATTTGTTTATTTTCACAAAATCCAAACATGCAATTGATCTAATCTTTTAAATAGATTGTAATCATCTCACTCATACTGATTTTTACTTGAAATCAGAGATTCAAAAATATTCCAAACTTATATTTTTGACATATTGCAAATTATTTCTTCTTTTTAATAAACGCGAATTTAATATAAAAAAAAGCAATTTGTATCTCTTACAACCAATTAAAATGAATCTATGTGTACCACATTAACTTTACTACATATTTCTTGACTACAAGAAAAACTTTTAACACTTCTTCATGCATCTTATAAATTTTGACATTACCATTTCGATCACGCATAAATCAGTATACTATATAGCATTATCTCACTTATCATTACTTTCTTTCTAACTATCATGATGTCAATTTCCTTTCTTGATCACAACATGGTTTCTATGAGTCATGGCATAAACACAATAGCATGGGTTAAATCTATATTTACCACATCAATATTAATCTACTTTATTCATTTGTTAAAATCAGCATGCTTGTCCTACAATTAGAAAGCATAAAGATCACCCACCTTAATTGAAGCATGTACAATGAAAAGAAAGATGGAACACCACTTCTAGCTCCAAAGCAACTCCTTTTCCTCCTAGCAAGAATTTCTCTAAAGCACAATAACACTCATTCTCTCTTTCTTTTTCTCTCTCTTATTTTTTGTTTACTTTTTGGTGTGTAAAATGAGAAGAGAATGAGTACTATTTATAGGACAAGTTGAGAATTTAATTTGCAAAATTACACACCTAATAAATTATTTAATTTAATTTTTAACCTTTCACATTTCATAACTCTCAAACTTCCAACTCTTGACATTTCCACTTCTCTAAATTCTATAGCCTCCAAAACTTCCAACTCTTTCTCTCTCCCCACTAGTGCCACGCCATCTTTTTCAAATAGCACACATTTGTGCCGTTCTCAAGGTAGTGGCCCCACCCTAATTCACATTATACACAATTGCCTCATATCAATCCACACTATTCAATTACAATATACTACCAATCTGCCATAACCCAAATCAAACAGGGGCCCGTCGGACCCCCATCACAATACCATTCATTCTCACATTTTTAATTTTACCAAACCAGACAAGTAATCAGCCAATTTACTATTACTTTTTCACCATATATTTTATATATAAACTAGGTTTGCCCGTTGACACGTGCCTACGGTACTTCTTTAGAACGGTGCACCTTATTTGATTATATAAAATAGTTTTGGAGGTCCAGTAAATTAATTGAAGTAACAAACATATTATATGAGAAACTTTTGGGGATTCAGCAAAAAACATATTATATAAATTTTTTTGATTTTTTGAATTATTTTTAAAGTTTTTAATTTTTTTATTTTTTTCGTTTTTTAGTTTTTAATTTTTTTTAAATGTTTAAAATTATCATTTTCTTAATTTTTTTTAGTAGAAGAGGGAGTGAGAGAGAGAAAAAAAATTTTAATTAAATAAATATAGGAGTTGTTTTGGGTGGGCGATTTGAATTCGAGTTTTTGGGGGAAACTTTTCGGAGGGAAAATAAGTTTTGTGATGTTAGATCTGGACCTTTGATTTTTTGGGATTGAAGGAGAGCCACTTGATAGCTTTCTTTGTGTTTTATTATATAGATATATTTTATACCCTTTTGAAAACTACCGGGGTGTTACACACACTCCGAAATTTATTTAGAAAATAAATACACTAAAATATGTTCGCCGAAAACACGTGCGTTGCACGTAAAATATCAAAATGCGAAATCGATTTTACCAACGGAAAATTATTAAAATATAATCGAAAACAACATTAAAAAAATTATATCTACTAATTTTATATATTTCATGATGATCACTACACGTAGAAAACACGTGCATTATACATACAAAATTATCTTAATCAAAAATAGGGGAAATGAATTTTCGTTTTATAAAATCGATTTGAAAACATAAAATAAATAATTGAAACCCAGAAATTATCACCTGTAGCGGCGGAAAATATGTAATTAATACGTGCATTGAAAACACGTAAAGTATCAAGATTGAAATATATAGGATAAAATCAATACGGGACATGCATAAATAGTCGGTAATCAAAGTACGTGGTGAAAACACGTTACAAAATACACGTGCATAGCACACAAAGGTACAATTATCATTTTCAATTTTGCGGAATGTTACGATGTTTGTCTTAACATCAGACAAACATCAAGTTCCTTAAATGCTTGAGATTCTATCCCAAACAATTGATGGGCGGTAAATGCGTCTAGTATTATAAATTATGAACTAATTATACATAATCATCTACATACCAACCAAGTGTTAAACAATGGTTAGCACCTGGTAAGTTATAACCAGGTGATCAAGGCATGTTTAATACTTAAACAAGTCCCTCAAAATACCAATCATGTTTGAAATGGTTAGACTGTTCTCACAGTCACAATCTCTTTCTCACTGTATAAAAGGTATTGTTCATATGTCTGTTTCTTGGTTCTTGATAACTTCGATTTGCATTTCATTTTTGGTTAATTTGTTTGTGCTTGCAAACAAAGGCGGGTGTAAGGGGACTGTTGGTAGCAGGACAAGAGAAATATCACTCAGGAGTAACCAATGCGGAGAGCCCATTTCTCAAGGATTTACTGGTTATAGAACTTATTGCTTAGTTAGAGCATCTGTAGTCGTGGGCTAAATACCCAAATTTTGCAAAAATTTGGAAAAAAGGAGCTGCACTCGTCGTTCAAATATTCAAAATTTGGCAGTACGATGAATAGTGTCTTGCCAAATATAGCAGACGATTTGGCCAAATGCAAAATATAGCTAACGAACTATTATCTTTCGTCCGTCAGAATTGACGAAAGATTATCTTTCATCTCGTAGGTGAGACGTACAAAAATCGAGTTCGGACGAAGGATTAAATACCGTTTGAGAAAGGAAAAAAAAATGTCAGAGACGAAGGATTATACACCGTCAATCCTAATTGACGGGAAGTAATCTTCCGTCCCAGGCTAGATGCCAAAATCGCAAATGACGGCCGTCCCAGGCCATTTTTTGATTTTTTTTAATTTTTTTAATTTTTTGCCTTTTAGTGCATAAAAAAAAAATGGGACGAGAGATAATCGATCGTCCGGCCATATTTTAGCTTTCAACGACTGCAGCAACCAACCATATTTTCTATTTCCAAATGCCAAATACCCAAAATTTAGCTTGGAACGACTATAGATGCTCTTATCCTGTATATGCTTGTTTCATGTTTCAGTGCATCTTAAAAAGGTTGCATATATGAAGCTTAGTTATACAAACAGTAAAATACCGTAAAACTCTATTACAAGAGACGACGATCTCTCTTTTCTCACTCTTCTTCTATTGCAATAATCTTAGAATTCCAGCATGGTTTGGCTGATAAATTTATTTGCTATAAAGAGACAGTGTTCATTGGCATTTTATACGAACTCAACATATTTATTTTAGACCACTTAACAGATCAAGGTAACCATACATTTTATTAGTTCAAGAATAACATGCTATTGAAAGGATAACATTTTATTGTTGCTCCAAATTATTATTTGGTGTTTACTATAACAAATTTCTACAGCTTCATTTTCAATTTCATATGAAATCATTGTGTTTAAAATTTTATATGAAACATTAATCTTGAGTCTAAACCTACTTTTTGCCAAAGACACGAGTTTGCTTTCATAAATATGTTACAAGTTTATTATTCGGGACATATCCCATGAAGGCATTTCTCAAGACCATTTTTTTTAATCTAACTGATTTTGTAAAATTGAAGGTTTTTTTTTTTTTTCCCTAAAACCCAAAAACGTGTTTGGTTAGGATATTTTGTGAAAAGAGTTTTCACAAAACTCCAACTTCAGTCATTCTCTCTCTACACGAACGCAACCTTACATTTTTAGAACTGTTTTTGAAAACTCCAACTTGTTTGGTTAGGATGTTTTTAGAAAATTGTTTTCAAAAAACTGTTTTCAAAACAACAAACTAAACGCAATTTTACTTGAGTTCCTCCTTAAAAGTTTTAAATAACAATTTTACTTGAGATCCTCCTTAATAAGCTATATCTTCAAGTAATTAAGGCTTCTAGTGGGATTTTGAAATGTTTCCCTCCCTTAAGTGGCAAAACTGCAAAAGACACGATGCACGTCCAGAACTTTGAAGAACTCCCTTCTACAGTACATTACTGATGCGTATTATACAACTCGAAGATTTCATACAGACTGTAAGTGCTTGTTCATATTCAACACTAAATGAACAAAGAAATTATCGTATTAACGTTTAGTTGCTAATGCTCTGGTAACTAAATTAATCATAAAACTTAGTCCATGCTTTAATTGTAATTATTAATACTAGTTCAAGCTACTGAACTTTCAAATTCAACAAACTAAACATATATCTATTATAGTGGCAACATGTAATGGTAATTGCTAGGAAGCACGGATACTTCCAAATGGTCGACGTACTCGTGTCGGATACTCCTTGGGTACTCCCGGATGCGTACCCAAGGAGCACCCAATTTTTTAAATGTATTTTTCACAACTTTTAGACACAATTATATTTAGATAAATGCATGGAGTCTTAGAGTAATTTTAAAAGTTTGTTGTTTACATTTATGCTCAAACACAAAACAAGACTACCCAAAGATTTGATAGTTAGATTATCATTTCTTTTCTCTAAAATGTTCATAATTATAATGTATTCTTATAGTTCTATGAAATGGTTTAAATGTTTGCATTTTTAACAAGAATAATATTTTTGTATCTATAAATATAATATAAATTATTTTATATTTAACATACCCACAACGCACCCGTATCCTACTTTTTAGTAAATTCACGTATTCTCGTACCCATATCGTGTCGTACCCGTACCCCGTACCTGTATCCGTGCTTCGTAGGGTAATTGTATTCATAGGCTTCCAAGATGATATTGATATACTTATCTCCGTTGTTTCAGAGCTGCTAATAATACAATCTTGATGCTTTCAGAATGTAGCTGATTCAAAGTTATATTTTTTAAATGAACTTTGGTGTACTTCTTTATTTTTTGATCCTTATAATACCATCCTGCAATTTTTTTATCCTTATAATATATACCATCCTGCAAAAAAAAAATCATTCCTCTGGCATGTAATGTTAGGATTGGGACGTCGACAAATGCCTTCTGGTCGCAGCAGAACTAATTAGAGCAATGAGGAATACGAAGTAGACGAGGCGAATAAATTGAACAAGTAGATCCACCAAACTAACACAAACACAACAACGATGACTTATCCCGGTTAGCTTTTGTTTAATTTTGGGAAAAATATAGGGAGATCTGATATTCAACTAGAAGAGATTACAAGGAGTTACTGATTCACTTGACACAAGGAATTAAACTCACCCACCAAGAACTATCTCTCTCTCGAGCCTATCTTTGCAATGGAAAAAAGAATCTATGAAGTACTCCCTCTCATATAGGAAGAGTTTACAATATATAGAAGAATAGAGAGAAACCCTAGGTCTAATCTTGATCCTCAGTCGTCCGATAAAACCTAAAAAGAAGTAACTGAATAGGAACCGTACGATCTAACTTGGAGTTAAAGATTGAGCTGAAACGACCTAACAAATTGAGGCCCAAAACTGAACACAGCGGCGCGGGCGGTCGACCGTCCACCAAGACCGGTCGACCGTACCGCTCTCTGACTTTCCAGTACAAATAGCGATCGGGGGTGCAGTCGGGGATGCGGTCGACCGCAACTAGCTTGCACCTGCTGCTGCTGCTGTTCTCCTTCTACTCATTTCGACGCTTCGATCTCCGCACTTCATATTACCTTCTTTTAATCTGAACAACGAGTATACAAGACACAATCCTAACATGTAACTCCATTAATGAAGGCGCATATCTTTACACAGGGCCGGCCCCTGTATGGAGGCGGGTAAGGCGGTCGCCTCGATCCCCCGCGGAATTTGCAATTTTTGGGGCCCCCAATTTTGAACTTCCCTTGTAAATATAGGCACGTATTTCGCGCGTAAAAAATATATATATTATTAGGGGTCCCATTTCGGAATTTCGCCTAGGACCCCCGAGAACTCAGGGCCGACCCTGTCTTTACATACTCTTAACTCACAACTATAGGCTCACAATGTATTACGTGACTAATCCTAATTTCTATATCTACATTCTTTATGTATTACAAATGAAATGGTGATGGCAATATTTTAAAACGTAATACAACGTAATACTTAACTGAAACCATCATTCTATGCAACATCTTCCTTACATTATCTGCTTTAATGTAAGTTGTGTTAAAACTCTAGCGAAATGGAAGCACTTTACGAGCTATTTAATAATCCTATTACTCCAGATTTCTAAAAAAACTTCACGTTTATTTATGAATCGTGAAATTAGTGATTTAGTTATTCAGTTAAAATTTAGCAGGAGGTGCTCTTCGGGAACAACAATAAGTGAAATGTATTTTGAGATAGTAAACTGGATTTAGAGTACTGAGGAATGAGAGGTATATCTTATGACAGATGTTGTTCATGTGAATATTATATGTCCATATTATTATTTGTATGTGTGATAAGGCCAATAGGTGAACCATAATTGTGCTTGTTCTGGTTTTCAGTTTCTTTATCCAGTTATATTGCTATCTAATAGATGCAAAACCACTATTTGGGAAGATAAATGACTAATTCTTGATTCATAATTCTGATTATTTTGAGAGTCATGCTTGATTCAATTGAAAATTTCCTAAATCTCTGTTATGTACAAAAGTTTATGAGCCTAAAATTACTTTAAAATATTTTGAGTTAAGTTGTGTTATTAGTATTGTTATCTTGCATAAATAATTACAAACAACTAGTTAAACCATTTCATTCTTATTTATTACAGTTTGTACAATGGCTGATGGTGTTAAAAAGATGTCTAAGATATGATGTATATTGAGCAGCTAGTTGTTGCTCCTGTTTATATGATCTGTATTTATTTTGTATAATATGATATGTAATAAATTTATGTACATTCTAACTGTATGTACATGGAAAATGTTTATGTTGTTTGTTATTTATGATGTATGTTTATGTTATTTCCCGACATCTTGAGCACTATTTTTGTTGTTTGTGAGCATTATGGGTTCAGTTTATGTTGTTTCCAGACGTCTCGGGCTCTGTTTATATTGTTTGTGAGCATTATGAACTTTGTTTATGTTGTTTTCAAACATGTTGAGCTCTGTTTTTGTTGTTTGTGAGCAGTATGAGCTTTGTTTATGTTGTTTCCAGACATGTTGAGCTCTGTTTATGTTGTTTGTGAGTAGTATGAGTTTTGTTTATGTTGTTTCCAGACACGTTGAGCTATGTTTATGTTATTTGTGAGCATTATGAGCTTTATTTAGGTTGTTTGTGAGCATTATGAGCTTTGTTTATGTTGTTTCTAAGCATGATGAGCATTGTTTATGTTGTTTGTGAGCATTAAGAGCTTTGTTTATGTTGTTTCCAGACATCTTGAGCTATATTTATGTTGTTTGTGAGCATTATGCGCTCTGTTTATGTTGTTACCAAGCATCTTGAGCTCTCTTTAATATGTTTGTGAGCATTATGAGCTATGTTTATAAAGTAATTTCATAATTTTGAATGATTTTTTTTCTACTTTTTAAGGAATTGAAGAAAATTTTAAAGGATTTTAAAAGAAATTATTATAAAAAAAACTGCCGAAATCCTTACAAAATTTCTGCATAATCTCTCAATTTTTCAAACAAAACCCTAAAAAAGACATAAGGGTAATTTTAAAAACTGCATAGGGGTATTTTTTTCATTGAAAATTTGGCACGTCAACAATTTTTTCAGTTAACAGTTTAAAAATAACGAAGTGTGCCTTATTGCCTAACAGAGCAAAGTTTGGTAGGATTTTTTGCCAAAAATAATTGAGTAGGATTTTCTGCCAAAGAAGTGAAACTCGGTAGGATTAGCTAAAGTTCACTCTGTTTTTTATATTTATATAATAGAACAGAAAGAAAGCTATCAAGTGGCTCACCTTCAATTCCCCCAAAATCAAAGGCTCAGATCTAACATCACAAAACATATTCTCCCCCCCCCCCCCCCCCCCCCCCTCTTTTCCAAAGTTTCTCCCCAAAACTCAAATTCAAATCTCCCAAAACAAATTCTTTATTTATTTTATTATCTCTCTCTCTATATAATATATATATATATATATATATATATGGAAATATGAATTTTTATACTC